>JAHRHZ010000053.1:5379338-5391796 GCA_024137785.1 Ginglymostoma cirratum | reverse complement strand
TCCCTACCCCCCTACCTACACTCACCTTTACTGGCTCTATCCCCGCCTCTTTGACTTGTCTGCCTCCTCTCCACCTATCCCCTCCTCTATCCATCCTCTATCCGCCTCCCCCTCTCTCCCTATTTATTTCAGAACCCTCTTCCCCTCCCCCATTTCTGATGAAGGGTTTAGGCCCGAAACGTCAAGTTTTCCTGCTCCTGCTTGACCTGCTGTGTTCATCCAGCCCCATGCTTGTTATCTTTGTAGCCAGTTGGCTTGCTCACCCTGGATCCCATGTGATTTAATCTTACTGACCAGTCTACCATGTGGAACGTTGTCTATATAAGCAATGTGTACCATTCTGCCCTCATCTATCTTCTTGGTCACCTCTTCAAAATACTCAATCAAATTTGTGATACATGATTTCCCAAATCAAAGCCATGCTGACTATTTCTAATCAGACCTTGTCTTTTCAAATGCATGTCGATCCTGACTCTCAGAATCCCTTCCAACAACTTACCCATCACTGATGTTAGGCTCACCAGTCTGTCGTTCCCTGGGGTTCCCTATCATTCAGTTTAGGAAACCTACTTAGCATGGATGAATTGGACCAAAGGGCCTGCTTCCATGCTGCATGACTCTATGACCCTGTGTTAATGCCCCAAACTCCTAAATCATGAGAGTCATTAAATAAGAATTTGTCGCAACAACCTGACCTCACCTCTGTTGAGATGATATAATACCAGACAGCGGCTGAGCTCTAACTGCCTCATGCAAAATTTTAAAAAAATCTTACTAGGGATGAGATCACAATGATTTCACAATTATGTCAAGTATCTCATTATTAGGAGAACTCCTGTTTCAAGGCCCAATGGCACCCTTGGATGATGCTGGAGTGTAAATATGCAAGTGGGGTTTCTAACCCTCCTCCTCGGCAGCCATTTTTATAACTAGCCTAACCCCATTTCCATTAACAGTGCATCCTTCAAGAATACAAGTGTGTTTTCCAGTCCAAGTGGCAATACTCATTTCCCTCTTTTACTTCCCCACCGTCTCAGGAACAGTGCAAGACAATGTTTGAGAAACAAATTTTAATTTATTGACTTCTTATGTGTTTCACAGGGAGGCCAGGGTTATCCAGGAGAACAGGGATTTCGAGGCGTCGCTGGACCACGTGTAAGTTGAGGCCTTGGATTTGCCATTTATAGTTGAATGTGATTGTGTCAGTAACATGTGTTTCAATGCTTAATTTAGTGGAGAATTTTATCCTCAGCATTTTTTTTTATTCTCTTCTCCTTTTTCTACCTGAACTGATCAATCCTTTCCTGGAGTATATTTCCGTGGAAGGAGAGAGGGGTTTTCCTTGCAATATCACATACCTTGTCCTTCATTCAGGACTGAAGAATGACAATGAACATTGGCAACCTATTCAACTGTAAATGTGGCCCCTGTGCCCACTCCATACTTTATTAGTAGTTGGTGATCAGAGTCAGGAAACCAGTCCAAAATATTCTCCTCTCTGACTGAAGTGCACTGAGGCTAATTGCTGCACATTCTGTTGGCAGAGATAATTAAACTCAACATCGACATAAAACTTAGGGCCTTAATGCTCATGTGTGGCTTATCTTCTTATTTGATCTCATTTCATAACTGTTCATTGTTATCCCACTGGAGGGTAGCAGCACATACAGTTGTCCAGATACTTCTGATAAAATTGTTGGATAAAAATATCAGAAAGTCTAGACTCTGCTTGTCCCATACTGCAGGGAAACTAGTCTTTTTAGGCACATTTGGACTTTTCTTTTTTCTCTCTGTCATTTGTCTGAGTACACAGTACATGGAATGTGCTTTGTGTGCACCCTGCCTAAATCTAACCATAATGTACCTGTACCTCTGTGTGCAAGCTATTATCATGGTTTGAAAATACCCATGGACAAAAATGAACATGTGTTTAAAAGCAGGGAAACTATGCTGCCATTTCAACCTTGCAACTGTGGTAATTGTTGTTTACTTCGGAGCCTTCAGGCTGCTGACCAAAAATAGCAGTCAGACTGTCTGCAGCCTAGCTGACCTTCCTTGCTGTTATTGAAAACAAGGCGCTTATGTGTTTGGAGGTATGCGAAGGTGGCTAATCGTCCTTTCATTGTTACAATCTTCAGAGTTTGCTTTTGTCACATACTGCAATGTTTGAACCTCTGCCATGAGAAGGTAAATGATGTGATGTCTGATTGAATCAAAAAGCGAAATGCCAATTCATGTCTCTTTCATTATCCACTTCTGCTAAATTGCCCAATGCCATTCTTATCTATCTAAATGCAAACAGTCCATCTCCAGATATTGCCTTTCTTCCCTTCATCACCTCCCATTTCCTCAGTTCATCAACGATCTATTTCAGCTTTTTGCTCTTGTTAGACCCTCACCAAAAAGATATTGGGTAAATTTCTATGTATGCTGATTGCAAAGACTCTTTTTCTTCACTTCTTCTGTTAATGCTTCAGTATTGTTAGGCTGTCCAACATCAAGCCTTGAATGAGTCATAATTTCCATGAGCTCAACATCAATAAAACAAAAGTCTTTATCTTTGGTCCATAATAGAAATGCCATCACCTTTATAATGATTTCATTTCCATTTACAACTATTCTGTCAGCCTGAAGGCAAACTGTTTCTAACTTTGACATCTTATGTGATCTTGATCTTAATTTTAAACACTATATTTAATTGTACACATCATTTGTTCAATTCCACCTCCAAAATTCATCTCACTTTACTGCTACTGAAACTCTTATCTGTTTTTTTTTCATTTTCAAATTCAGTTCTTCCAATAGCCCTCTTGCTGTAATTCCATCTTCTCTTCGTCATCACCAATTTTTTTCAGAACTCTAAGCTTCCACCCATCACTCTGGTCCTCACAACTTTATCAGATTTTCCTATTCATCAATGCACTCAACTGAAAACTTTTACCCTAATGTATAAATCCCTCAATTATCATGACTTATTTTACCTTTCCTCAGTCCTCCAGACATAGAATTCCAATTGGATTCTCCATTCCTTTGGCCTGTTTTTCATTTTCCTCCTTTAAGGCCACAATTGGTGGCAGAAATTTCAACTATCGCATTTACTCTCTGGAACTGCTTCCACCTTTCACCTCTCCACCTTTAAAACTTTCTCAAAAACTATCTCTGCCATGAACCTTTAAGCTACTCTCGCTATTTTTTTTTTATCTGGCTTCATGATGTGGGACCATTGATTACTGAGGTCATTAAGTGATTTAGTTATTATTGTACCATCAGTAAAGCAAAATGCCCAATTCAAATCTTTCTCAGCCCTGTCACATCTAGTTAGCTGATCAGCTATCATGAATGTATGTGTGACTACAGTATTTACAAGATCGGTTAATAAAGAAACTAAATGAGTCATTATCCAAACTGGTTATATATTTGACTCTGGATTATCCTACACTATTTACTCAAGTTATATATTAAAGAAAAATGTACACTACTAATCTGTAGGTTATTAAACTCTGTACAGTATGTAACAATCACTTCTGTCCTTTGTGACAACAGCAATATGTTGAAGATCACACAAGCAAGACTTATGGATCAAAATGTGCTATCCAGATTACTTCCGTCCTATTTCACAATATGCTGAAATAAATGGACCATAAATTAATTAATAACATATCAGCATTTCTTCCTATAGCAGTGCTAATGTTCATTATTGAAAATGGACATGTTATTACATCCAGTTCTGACTGTATATTTGTTTCTAGGGTATCAAAGGTGAAGCGGGTCAGAAAGGGTCCCTTGGAGACAAGGTGAGAAATGTGCTGAACATATGCAACATGTTTGATATTCTTTTAGGTTAATACCTAGAGCCATTGATATCTATAGTACAAAAGGAGGTTACTTACTCCATCATGTCAGTTCTGACTCTGGTCTAGAGCAATCTTACATTAATCCCTCTTCATTTCTTTACCTTCATGTTGGTCAATTTCTATGACCACTTAAATGTAGGAAGTTAACATGCTTTACCAAAGACATGCTTAACCAACTAATTGAAATCTTTGGAAAGTAACAGAAAGGGCAGATAAGGGTAATGAAGCATATGCAATATATCTGGTTTTTGAAAAGATCTTTGACATGTTAATGCATCATAAACTGATGACAAAGGTTAGAACATGAGGGAAGTAAAGGGAAACAAAGTATAATTAAAAATAGTTGAACAAACTTGCAGAGGTTCAGCAGTGATACTCCTGATTTACAAGTAATTTTGAATTTTGTGTACAATTTCAAACTTTGCGGATGGCATCAAATTGGGAGGTGCGGTTAATATAGAGGTGTATGACATTATAGGAAAGTATGAATTAATTCACAAAATAGTTATGTAACTAACAACATAACTTGAATATAAGTAGATGTAAGGCAGTATGTTTGTGCTGGTGGAGAAAATAAGAATGCCACAGACACCTTGGAAAATAAATGTCTAAATGCAGTAGAGAAACAGAGTGATCGACATGGGGTAATATTATAAATCAATACAGGTGGTGTCACAGAATCTCAAAATAAAACAAGATCTATCTAGGACTGAGATGAGGAGGAACTTCATCACACAGAGGGTGATAAATCTTCAGAATTCTCTAATTTAGAGGGTTGTGGAAGCTTAGTCATTAAGTATGTTTGAGACAGAGATCAATAGACACCAAAAGATATGGGGATAGAACAGGAATATGGTGTTGAGGTAGATAATCAGCCATTATCTGAAATGGCAGAGCAAACTGGAGAAGCTGAATGGCCTATTCCTGCTCCTAGAATCATACATTCCTGTTTCCAATGAAAAACAAAAAAATACATGTTGAACATGTAAAGGACCTTGGATAGATCGAACACGGAGTATTACAAATATTTCTTGTCCATATATTTTAAATGATATGAAGTCATGACCGGTGGTGCAATAAACAAAAATGATAAAATGATGCCAGAAATGTTAGGATATACTTATCAGAAAAGCTTAAATATGCTGGGATAACAAGGTGTAGAGCTAGATGAACACAGCAGGCTAAGCAGCATCAGAGGAGCAGGAAAGCTGACGTTTCGGGCCTCGACCCTTCTTCGGAAAATATGCTGGGGCTATTTTGTCTGCAAAAGTAAAAACTGAAGAGTGACATGTCATAGAGTCATACACCATAGAAACAAGCCCTTCAGCCCACCATGTCTATACTAATGAACAAACACCAAATTACACGATCCCATTTACCTGTACTTGGTCCGTTGCCTACTATGACCTGGCATTTTATGTGCTCTTCCAGGTGCTTTTTAAGTGTTGCGAGAGTACCTGACTCCACCACCCTCTCAGACATTGCATTCTATATCTCTACCACCCTCTGTGTGATTTGATTTTCCTCCAGATCCCCTCAAAACCCCCTCTTCTCATCTTAAACCTCCCCTCAGGTCATTTCAGGGGTCTTCAAGATGATAAAATAGTTTAATAAAATAGGAAAGATAAAGATGATGTATGGAATTTTTTTGGGTGGTAAGAAGTCCTGTCACCAAGAAAAGAAATGGAATCCTACCCTGAATGTGACAGCAGATTGCTTTCTCGAACTGCCAATCCACTCAGTGGACCAGCCAATTCTGCATGAGACGACTGCCGAGCCAGCAGTAGGAAGGAGAGATTTGAATGCATATTGCTTCAAAGAGCCAGCCAGGGGAAATCACTTTCAAATAGCTACTTGGGAATCTTTTTTGGGTGAGGAAGTACCCACTGTGAGCAGTGAAGCAGCCATTAAGCAGACCCATCGCCTTCAATAGGAACTGTCTGGGGAGTCACCAATGTTTAAACACTACCAGCAGGGGCCAGAAATTATCCTTAATTTTCTCGTTAAATAGCTCAATTGGCCACTCTAATGTTGGCTTCTTTTTTTATTCATTCACGGGATGAGTGTGACACTGGCTAGGCCAGCATTTATTGCCCATCCTTAATTGCCCACAGGGCAGTTGAGAGTCAACCACATTGCTGTGGGTCTGGAGTCACATGTAGGCCAGACTAGGTATGCCTTCCATAAAGGGCATTTGCAAACCAGATAGCTTTTTCCAACAATCAGCAATGGATTCAAAGTCATCATTAGGCTCTTAACTCCAGATATTTATTGCAATCAGATTTGACGGGATTTGAAACCAGGTCTCCAGAATGTTACCTGGGTTTCTGAATTAACAGTCCAGCGATAACACCGCTAGGCCATAACTTCCCCTCTTTGGTGGGACCCATCTTTGGTTTACAAGGACACACTGTAATCATAACTGCGGCCGCTACAGGGATAGAACTGTTGTTGTTGTAGGGGAAGAAAGAAGGTAGAGAAATTGAGCACAGTAAGATCCCAAAAATCTATAGTGTAACATCTGACCTGACTGGGTTGTGGGATGAATATAGACTAGGCTATCAGCAAAGCTCCTCAATTGTACTTCAAAGTATCGACATGGTGACATAGAACTTTGCAATAACAGCAAAAGACAGCTTCTGCAGCCAAACAACACTGCACTCCATTTGTAGCCAGGATGATGTCTGTGCAGTGGGTCATAGCTTGCTGGTTCAGTGGTGAAAGTCAGGCTCATGAATCCAGTGGATAAATGAGAAATTTGAGGAATTCACAGAGCTTCTTCCCAGCACCTAGGATAAAGTCCACAACGGAAATCTATTAGAATTAAATCCAGAGAATCCTTAATGAGATACGATGGGCTTGATCACATTACTGAGTAAATGTGAGAAGGAATCTCATTAGCATCTTATGTCCTCAATGACACGAACAGGGATGAAATTCTATGGAAGGAAGATAAATGGACAGATCTGGTATTGCTGGCTCAAACAGAGGATGGCACATGTCTGGAATAGGTTGACTAGATAAGCAATCAGTGTTAAGGAGTGAGTTAGGCATGCACGTGACAAAGAAACAAATTGACACAAAATTGGATTGAAGCGTAGGTTTTGTTTTTAAAGCTTGGGCCTTGTTATATAAGGGTGTAAAGTTGGGAAAGGGTCAATACAGAGGAGTGTCACCACCCACTATGACGATGCTGTTTCAATATGGGAGGGGAAGAACAGCTTCAGAACTGAAGGAGGAAGGCCTGTTTGGGTCTTCCTTATAATCTATGTAACTGTGCCTAACATAGTTTTACATATCCGCCATCATGAAATGAATTGCATCTTGTTTAAGGCAAGAGTCCCTTGTCATTTGATTACCAAGTCATCATTCTGTCTACTAGATGAAAGAGACACTGCAGATCCTGACCAGGAAGGTGTATAGTGGCAGCAAATCCACTAGATAGATTGTACAAGTTGATGAGCATTAAGGATTCATTTTACAACGGGGATACCCATCTTTTTTTGGTGCAGTTTTCTTGTGTTGGAAACGGCCAACTGATGAATCATGGCAGATCAAGGTATAGCTCTCTGCATGAATAGCTCATGCAAGTAAAATCAGTGGCTGTATTGAGTAGAAACGAAAATCAACTTTGCATTTTAAAAAATCTGGATGAAGTGTTTTTCAGGATTACAGGTTGCATGTGCATTATCATTAATGCCATCTACCATTTATTAGGGGGAACGTGGCTTTGATGGATTTCCTGGAAAAGCAGGCCTTCCTGGTGAAGTGGTAAGTGAAAACTGCTTTTAGGTCTAACAAATTAGCGTCTCTCATCTATTCATATATGACACAAAAATATGGACGGTGAAGTGCCTAGTTTTAGATTGGTAAATTGTAATCAAAGAATAAAAGAAAGAAAAAAAAAGGAGCTTATGTTTATTTTGCAGGATTCCAATTAATTATTTAAGAACCTGACAATTTCTGGCATAAAACTAAACCACAGATGTGCATCCCACAGAAACACACAATCATCATTAGATGCCAACAATCTGAGGTAAACAGCAAAAGTTTTCCCATATGGGCTGGTGAGCTCTAATGACATTCAGTTCAGGATTCAGGACATGCTTAGCCATTCAGCAATTCATCATGTCAACAATCTTCCACCTTCTACACAATTTTAGCTTTTTTCCCTTTTTTATTTCAAAAATATACTTTAGTCATAAAAATATTGATTCTGGACATAGTTTTTACATATGCAGAACACACTTATGATGTAACAACTAATAAAACCTCATTCTATAGGGTACGTTCTACAATGCAAGCCAGATCCTCACTCAGTGGGAATGTGTTTCACTGTTCAGTCCACTTTATGGAATTGATTTAATTGCCTGTACTGCTATTAGACATGTCTCTCCAGTCAACATGTTTCTTAACTCTTAACTACTTGACAAAAAAAAGGATCAGATCCTATGCTGGATTCTTCTAAAATACATCACTATGGTTATTCTGGTAATGGATATTCCACACCTGCTCTTGTTTTTCCAAACGTCTCCTGCTAAAGTTACTTCATCCGATGATTTGACTTCATGTGGACTTTGGTCTATACTTGAGTTAGCAGCTGTGTGATCTTTGATCCTTGCATTACGACTTTTGGCAGCATGCTGCATTGGGAAATCTATGACCTCTATCATTTTACTCTGCCAGCCTCTGGCTGCCTAAGAAGCATATTCTGACTTGAATCACAAGAAAGAGGAAGTACATGGTTCACAGCAAGTTCTCCAGGGAATTGTACGCTATTGATCATCGTAAGAGGAAACAGCAATCGGAGAAATCTCCTTCTGTGCCAAGAGTTTACTTCCTTTTTAATGAGCAACATTAGCTAGCCAAACACATACATGCATGGTGTTGTAAGGGATGGGGGTAGTTCAGGGGAAGAGAAATCCCTTTTGCAATCTCAACTGTTTGATTTAAGAACTTTAAAATTAAATCTTGATATTTCCTTTATTCATTTTGGGGATGTGGATGACATTACAATGGCCACAATTTATTGCTTATTCACTAGTAACATCAAGTGGCTAACGAGGCCATTTCTGTCACAAAAACAGAATGCTGGAGAAGCTCAACAGGTGTGGCAGTACCTGTGGAGAGAGAAACAGAGTTAATATTTCAAATCCAGTATTACTCATTTTCAGAATCACGTCTGATGGCAGTAATGCAACAGTCACGTGGATATGGTACTACAGTTAGATTAAAGCCAAACCATTCAAGGATAATGTGACTTTTTTTTCCGCAAAAGATATTAATAAGACAGACATGGTTTGAGATAGGCATGAGACAGGGTTTAAATGCAGTTTGATATTTTCATGGTCATTTTGACTTAAATGCCACTGTTTACATTGAATTAAAGTTTTCAAGCTGCAAATTTCAAGTGAAATTTTATCTGCTATCAAACTGGATCATTATTTAAAGTTCCTTGTCCAGCAACAAACCCACTCTTCATTCACTGTAAGTGTTAGTCATATGATACATGGCTAACAATTAAACTTTTATCTTTACCTTTTTTGAACTTTTTTGGACTCAAAGGCTGCCCACCATGTAATCCAGCCCTTTCCGTTATGTTAAAAAGTGTCTTGTCAGAGAAAGAACAGGGCTGGCTTTGTGCCAAGTCTTTGATGTGACTTCTGAGGCAATGGCTAAAATTGTAAGGCATTTGATTCTGACACAGTGAAGCAAATGCAAGCTGACTAAACCCGATGAATATATCGAAAAGCAAAATCATCGGACACTTGAATGAATCAGAGAGCATTTATTTCATGTTCCTGTGAATGAAATGTCCTTTCAACCAGGGAGATTGGCAAATACCTGAACAATAAAAGATTGTGGGGACATGGTAAAAGGTCAGTGTAATGGAACTGGATTGCTCTTTGGAAGTGCTAGCACCAAATCAGGAGGCCAAATAGCCTCCTTAATGCAGGGCTGTATGGTTTAAAGCACAGCAATTGATTTACTCTAAATTTTCTGTCAATTCTGGGCCTAATATTAGTTGCCTCTTAAGATGGACCAAAGTTGCCACTTTTTGATAACAGGAATCCGTTGTCAGATTGTTTTGAGTTATTTGTTGAAATAAAAAAAAATCCCTGAAGGACTTGGTGGACAAGTGTATCCCTCAGTTTGTCATACAAGCTAATTGGCCCCAGGTTCAATTCCTGCTTTAAGGCAACTGCACTTAGACAGACCAGTCCAAATGCCCTAGGAGAGGGCATTGTCCCCATCCCCTCTCATTTTCAAAAGTGGATATCAGCAAGCGTAACATTGAACTTGGCTGTGAAGCCCCTCTAATGAAACTACCTGCTGTCATCCACTGTGTCATGAAAAAAGGCCAGTTGGATGAAGTGTGGCATAATATGAGTAACTACATCCAACATGCATCTGGACTTTAGGAAAATGAGGCAAGGAAACTGAAGAAAAGTAAAGAAAATGGTAGCAAGCAATGTAGAATCCTTTCAGTAACAAAATGGTAATTCTTTAAAAGAGGCAATTATGGAATGGATCTGCAGTAGGTGAGCTGTTCGTAACAATGCCTCCTATAGAGGATCTGGACCGGCGCAGGCTTGGAGGGCTGAAGGGCCTGTTCCTGTGCTGTAATTTTCTTTGCTCTTTGTTCTTTGTTCTATCCTTCACCTCTCAGAAACTTTGATTCGTTCAAGCTTCCTAACTCCCTGCAGTTTGCCCAACACTGTAGTGTTCACTGACCTGCATTGAATTTGTGTCCACCAATGCCTTGAATATTTTTTTCTAATTTCCAATGTTTCCATGATCTTACACTTCCATGTTTCTCTAACCTACAAGAGACCATCTCCAACAAGGGAGAATTTGACTCTGCTTGATGTTCAATGGCATTCTGATAACATAACAGCCCACAGTTAAAATCTTGGGGATTACCATTGACCCGCAACTGAATTGAACAACCATATAACTAATATGGCTACTAAAGCATGTTAGAGGCTTGGAATTCTTTGGCTAATAAGTCACCTGCTGACTCCTCAAAGCCTGTCTACCATCTAAATGCCACAAGTCAGGAGTGCAATGATAAATCCCAACTGGCCTGGATGAATCATCTCCAACAACAGTCAAGAGGTTTGATACTATTCAGGATAAAACAATTCCCTTGGTTGTCATCACATGTCACACCTTTAACATTCACTTCCTCCAACATTGATGCACAGCAGCAACAGTGTATATGATCAACAAGATATGCTGCAGCAGTTCACCAGAGATCACCTCGACATCACCTTCCGAACTCATGACTCTACTACGTAGAATGACAAAGGTAGCACATGTGTAGGAATACCGCTAGATGCAAGTTTATCTCCAAATCACTCAGATGCCTAACTTGGAAATATATCTCAATTCCTTCTCTCCTGGTCAAACGTCAGAAGCTCACTCTCTAGCAACATTGTTATGGCCCTGCACCACGTGGACTGTAGTGGTTCAGGAAGGCAGATCACGACCACGTTCTCAAGGGTAACTAAGGATGTGTAATAAATGTAGGCAAAGCCAGGAATACCCAGATCCCATGAATAAGTAGAAAGCCTTCAACCCTCCAAGAGTTCTGCATTCCACCTAAAGTGTTGAAATGTTTAGTTGTTATTTGTGAAATTATGTGAATCTCTTTCCTGTTGATGCTCACTGTGCTTGATTAGTTAGGCCTGGATGTGGACTCCAAGGTGAGTAAATAAAAATCTATAGAAGTTGCTGGAAGCATTGAACTGTAAGCAGAAGATGTTTTGGAACTCTGTGAACAAATTCCTATTACACACAAAGAAGCTGGCATGCCCCTCTCTATGACTCCTAGATATAAAATATGCAATAACTTCAAATGATCATTCATGTATCCCCACTTTCTTTTTCCACTAGAAGTGGTTGCAACATCAGTTATGTAGGTCCTTAAATCTGGAATTATTGCCCTAAATCTCTCCCTCAAACTTATCCATCAAGAGCCAGCTGAATTGCTACATCATTGACCAAGATTTTGACCTCCCTTCCTGATATCTCCTTTATCTTGGTGTCAAATTCTGTCTGATTTTGCTCTTGTGGCGTGCTTTAGAATGTTTTATTCAGTTAAAATTGTTACTTTTAATTTCTGTTGTTGTAACATCTTCTATCTTTATTCAAAGGGTGCAACTGGTAGCCCAGGAATTCCTGGTACTCCTGGAGAAAAAGGAGAAAAAGTAAGTATAAAAAGTAAAAAACAAAATTGTAATGGCATTTGATGTCATTAGAACAAATTGTGTGTACTGTTGTAAGAATGTTTTAGGAGGATTAAAGTGATTCTTTTTGTTATGAAACAGAGAAAAAGGCAAAATAATTTGAGTTTAACCCAGATTTTACATATGTAATACTAAAGAAAACTGTTAGCCTTCATCATCACTATTCCTATAAAACTGAGGGGAACATGAACTGCTTCCTGTGATTGAGAGATAAAAGGTACTGCAGATGCTGGAGAATCCGAGATAACAAGCATGGGGCTGGATGAACACAGCAGGTCAAGCAGCATCATAGGAGCAGGAAAACTTGACGTTTCGGGCCTAAACCCTTCATCAGAAATGGGGGAGGGGAAGA
>JAHRHZ010000053.1:5312105-5378938 GCA_024137785.1 Ginglymostoma cirratum | reverse complement strand
CAGAGGAGCAGGAAAGCTGATGTTTCGGGCCTAGACCCTTCATCAGAGGCCTTCCTGCTCCACTGATGCTGCTTGGCCTGCTGTGTTCATCCAGCTCTACACTTTGTTATCTCAGATTCTCCAGCATCTGCAGTTCCTACTATCTCTGAACCAAATACCATCAGTTAGCTGCTTCAAAACCAGGCAGGCCCTTTTATTATATTTTGCTCGTGAATCCAGTCAGCAAGGGGAACCTCATAACTCATATCAGAAGAACATTGGCATTCTGCACAAAATATGGCATGGTCTGCACTTTGCAAGTGAAGCACCCTGTCAGTTTAATGTAGTTGTTAAGTTATCTCTTGCATATTAATCATTAATGGAATTCCTACTTCCATAAGAAATAACTCAATAACTTTGTTTGAGTTCCAAATTTCAGACCAGCTATAGAGAAGCTGAGAGGATTTATGTTTGTGATTTTCTACTTTCCAAGATTATCATTTTCCCATCTGGAACTTTGTTTGTATCCTATCATGCCAACTGCTAACATTTACTGTTGATGGCATCCTAACCTCCACAGATCAGGACTAGCACAGGGAGGAGAAACTTAGTTACTTCAGGGATTGCTTAAAATCTTTCCCTTCCTTTAGTAGAATTCCAATAATGCCCATTCAATGTTATAATCAACACTTAAGCTATTTGAGCACCCATTCCATGGACACATGCATGTCAGAGCAATACCAGTTCGTAGACCTTGTGTGTTGTTTTCCCTCATGTTGCACAAAAAAGAAGACAGTTGCCTGGATATTGTTATAAGCATGAGAGCCTGTACAATAGTTATGGTAGATAACCAAAAATGTAACCTAGAACTGAATCAAGGTCCTGACTTCATACAACTTTGCTAAAAGAAGACTAAATGTGGGAGGCTTTTGTCTTATACTCGTCAGATCTAAGATGTAAGCAACAGACTTGAAAAAGATACATCATTTTGTACAGTATGAGAGAGGGTAGTGATTGGTTGAGTCATCATTGGCACAGAGATACAGCAAGAACCGTTAACATTGACCTTAATTCTCAGACCAGTTAGATAGATTCTTATTGGTCAGGTCATTGTCATAGGGATGCAGTTGAGTTTGGCTGCCTCCATGGCTGTTTTTATTTTTTAAAAAGATGTGTATATATGTTTCCTTTTGCCCACATGGTCCTGATTATTTATGTATGCAGCTTCTAATACCTGCAAATGCTTCACACTGTAAGTCTGGCAGATGATCTTAAATTGGTTTTGGATGTAACTCATAGTACATCTGGATTATTTAATAAAAATTTTCCAAGGGCAGAATCACATCTAATGTGGGATATGCTGTTCTGAGGCTTGAAACTACAGGCTGGGTGGGCATGAGCAATATGCTGCCACCTGTAAGACATCATCAAGATGTGGTTTGGCATAGCCTGTCAATCACTGGCATATATAACCTACATATCCGACACCACTTACTAGAATTCACATATCACGTTACTTATTTGTGTGATGGGCTTGAATGCAGCATTCTGTTAGTGGAGAAAACCATTTGTGGGTTTACTATGTAGTAGCCATGTGAGACAACTAGCTTCACCTGGCCAATTGTAATCATGAACTAAAAGGCCATTCTGTGCCCTGATATTGGTAAATTATCTCTGCTGTAATATATCTGTGTAGATGTACCTTATTCTGAGATTAATTTGGTAGTCCGAAAACTCACTTTAGGATCACGTCTATAGCTAGCTATGCAAACCATGTTTCTGCAATGATGGAAATCTCTCCGAGTTGATGTTTTAGCTTCACAATACATCCAACTGGAAGAATTAAGCTTGCTGGGAGTAATGGCAGCAGAACCATTAGCAGTGCTTTATTATAAAGGTCCCTTGATTCAATCACAAATCTGTACAAAATTGCTTTATTTGGATGAAGGCTAGAGTCAGGGAATGATAGCAAATAGTCTACAAAGGGAACGATTCAGCAAGAAGCAAAAATGTATTCCTGACTGCTATCTGGAGATACATGCAATAAGCTATTTGTGGGGTATTGGACGAGGACAAAGGCTGGCCTTAGACCTGACATTTTTTTCCACAGTTAAACAATCAGCCAAAATGTACTTGCTAATAACACAATGAAGTAAAATTGCCGCAAAGGCAACTTGTAAAAAGTCTGCACCTATATTACTAAGCCCCTTGGTAGAGGGGCAAATAGAATTGGAAAAAAACTGAAGCATAACCATATTTTCTTATTCAAAGTTGAAGATTTCTCTTTTTCTGCAATTGGATGGTTCTATAGTTTTTTCACAAATTCCTTCATGCTCATGCTGGGCAGTTCGAGGAAGGTAATTAAGGCTTGAATGTATAAATTTTCAGACCCATCATTTGTTGATTTTGTTTTTTATTTACAGGGAGAAGCTGGACCTCCAGGTTACCCGGGCAGTGTGGTGAGTGTCTTAACTAGTGAAATATAATGTGGGGAAGATGAAGTGACCTGGTAAAGAAATCAAGGAGTGGGCTGACTTTGCGGTCTCTGTCAGCAACAGGAACATCAGGTTTCAGACATTCCTGACTTCCCACTCTTTCCATTAAGCTGGTTGATTGAAGTCAGAGACAATTTGGATTGTCTGGTCTGGAAATATTCAAAATTTATATAGATACAGGAGAGGAATACAGCAGGAATTGTGATCAGATAGTGAGTTCATTGGGGTAAATTTATGAATTTTACGCATTTGGTACAAATCTTTATCTCCCAGGAGTGAGCATCATGAATGTAAATATCATTTAGTTATTTTCAATCCATTTGAATGTATAACAATTTTCCTATTACTGCTTGCTTTTACAGTTGATGCACATTCAATGATATAAAATAACGAATATCACTTTTGTGAAAGCACATTTTGAAAAAAAATCTATTTTAAAATCAAAGTGAGCAGTTGTTAAATGTTTACATTTACATATTTACATAAACAATGGAATAAACTGTTCAGATTTAAGAAAAATTATGACATTGGCTATCTTTGTAACCATACAATTTTTAGCAACTTGTTTTGATATTTCTGACTAAAATAGTGATTAATGTCACATGTTTCTCTTTAAATTTTATCAGTCCTGATCAACATTTTTATCATTTGATTTAAATATTTGGTCTTCTGTGACAAATTTCATTGTTCATTGGAATAGATAAAATGAAAATTTGTTTATATCTCTTCAATGATCTTTTTCAAATCTCTTCTGAACAATGTACTTTTTTCCATGATGTCGCATCATTTCTAATTATCTACTGCATATTAGTAGTGGATGATAATCTGATCCTGTGCACCAGTGTGGTACAAGCATCACAGAGGGCAGAGAAGGAGGAACAGCAGTGAAGCACCTGGAATGCATTGTCTCTTCCACTCATAGCACTCCTCAACAAGGAAGATGTGCTAATTGTCCATAAGGCCCATTACCTTCTCTAACAACGCAACCTGAGAAATGTCACCCTTACATGGCTTAACACCTTCCAAAATTAAAACTGGCCTTCCCTGGTTTTAATAATTGTGTAATTATTTTGGTTGTTTTAATAGTAAGAGGAAAGTAAGTTCTGGTTTGTTTGTTCCTTTGATGTTGATGACTAACAACTGAATATTTTCTTTTAGGTAGAACTTGGTGGTTTGAAAGGGGAACGAGTAAGTTTAACTCCCGTATAAAGCATATATGTCTTGAACAACACATTAAAATACTATTCAAAGTGTTTGCATTTTGATGGCTAAGAAATGTTATGAATCAAGATTATATGAACAACTCTAGGTAATCTGTAAGCATTTTAAAATAAGAAAAAATAAGAAGGAAATTAATTCAATACCCAAATTACTGTACTGCGAAGGGAAATACAATCTAACAAATCTATGCTGGTGTGAACTCTTTACACAATATCCATCTCCACCTTACTTCATATCAGCTTGTCATCATATCCTTCTCTTTCTTCTTCGTCCATGTGCTGAACTAGCTTCCCCATGGAAGCAGCCATGATCTTCAGTCTGGTAACTCTACCATTAGCACTGGTGGTGAAGGAAGAGCTAGCAAGAAGAGCCGCTGTAGCTTGGAAATAGGGAGTAAAAGGATGTTGCACAAGGGGCCATACCCAGAGTGATTATTCACAGACCACTCCTCCCCCTCTCTCAACTTCACTGAGAAACAGTACGTGAGAAATCTTTGCTTATTCAAGGAGGGACAGTTAGAGCTAAATTACTTGTTTTGTCCCTGCTGTACTCTCAAATCAGTATCATTATACGTACGTATGATGGATAGAGCTTAGAAAGGAATGTTTATTTTGGCCATTTTTTCCATGGCTTTCTGAGATGGCAAACGAACAAATGAGGTGCCTTCCCCAGTAAATCACAGTTGACAGGTTAATGTGATGTGTTCCCTGATCTGGCACTTATAGCTACAATCAGACTTGGAGTTGTTACTCATCTTCCATGTTTGAAACAGCTGGCTGCAATATGAATGCCCAGCATGGACCAAGTTGTGCTCTGTCCTGTCTTCAAAGGAGGAAGAATTCTGGAATGTTTGCTGATATTGATGGCACTTTGTGCAGGATATGAGGTTTGTGGGAATGAAGATTGCAGTGGGTAGAATAGAAGATGTCTGTAGTAGCACAAAGAGGTAGTGGGATAATAAGCTGCAATGAAATAAGACAAGCAAGGCCACATAGAACATAAACACAAGCATAGATCTACGGCATTATAAACTTCTTTTCAATGTTGTAAAGTATGATGTGCTTCCATATACTTCGATGAAGCATGGTACAGTGATTGCAGGAGAGTGAAGAGATTTTAAGGCAATTCTTAATCAGCCAAGTCTCTCATGAAACGATGAGAAAGCATTGAAAACATGAATCAAAATTCATCAATAATGAAGCATTCTTGTGAATAATATTTACAGATGTTCAAGATTTTCCAAATGCTTCATTTTGATTTAGATGTAATGTGCTTTACCTTCACAGGGTGAGCCAGGACTTCGTGGACATCCAGGCTTGCCAGGTCCTATAGGGCCGATGGTAAGTGGACTTTTTCTCACTTTTAACGGAAGAAATTGGCTCAAACCATTCAGCAAGATGAAATGATCACTGAGTGAAAGAAGACGTCAGATTCCTCTCACGCATGTGCCCTTGCCTTATATTAAGTTGCAACTAAGCATCACAAAAAAAGCTTGGTAATTACTGCAGATAGCAGTGGATTTTCTGAAGCCCTTGCTTTGCTGATAAGAACACACTGGAGGAAAATTAGTTGCTTGAAAAGTTTCTGATTTGGAAAATTTGGGAAGTAGCATGGAGGTGTTGGAGGAAGAGGACAAAGGTTTAGTTCAGTACAGATTAACTGCATTGACGGACCATACTTACATTTGAAGGAATGTCGTCAGTCAGACATTTTCTAAAGTGGCCACTTCAGTAGCACATATGTGGCCTGAGGAAGTTTGCAGGGCAAACATTTACAAAGATTCCTCCCCATCCCTCTTTCTGGGTCAAGCTCCTACAATTTAGGAATTCATGCAGCTTGAGAAATTTTCTCTTCTTTATGGGTTGACATTAGAACTTTTTGTGATAATACATATAATTTCCTCGGCTCAAATTGTTTCCTCCTAAAACAGGTAAAAACATTAGCATCAAAATGTATGGTGAAGTAGGTGGCTATGAAAGTGGAAATTAACAGACCTGGTTTCAATGCAACAAAAGATTTAGGACATGATTTTCTACTCCCTTTGGTGGTGACTATAATAACAACATGAGTTTCAGATCCTTGATGTTGAGATAAACTCACACTCGAGTCCTCCCTCCTTACATAGCAGGTTCACCTTCTCACCATCAGGTAGTGAGAAGCCTCCATACATGAATTTGCATTTCAATAATTGCCCTAGATGTCAGAATTAATTTCCCCCTTCCAGTTAAGCTCTTCCCTATCAAGAAACTTGCTTCAGAAAGACCACATCACAAACCATCTTTGATTTTCTGCCTCCAGTCCAGATAGAAACTATTTAAAAAATAGTCACAAGAATAGGCTGTTCAGCCCCAAGCCCACCCCATAATTCACTATGGCTATGGCTGATCATCCAACTCAGTACTGCGTTCCCACTTTTGTCCCTTTCCTTTTGATGTCTTTCATCCTCAGAACCACATCTAACTCCTTGAAAACATTCAATGTTTTGGCCTCAACTGCTTTCTGTGGCAGAGAATTCCACAGATTCACCATTCTCTCAGTGAATGAATTGATCCTCATTTCAGTCCTAACTGGTCTACCCCATTTCCTTAACTGTGACCGCTGATTCTGGACTCCCTAGTCATTGGGCACATCCTTCCTGTGTTTCTCCTGTCTGATCCTGTTAGAATTTAGAGGTTTCTATCAGATCCCCCTCACTCATCTAAACTGCAGTCAGTACAGTCCCATCTGCTACACCTTCCATTTTGACTAAGATACAGTATGTCCCTTCACCCAACATGGCAATGGCAATGCACCAGTGTCAACTTCTCAGTTTGAAAGAGAACCCTTCACACAATTGAAACGCAGGCAGTGGGGACACATCAGTGAAAAGCATGTTAACTGCATGAAAGTCAGAAACAGTCGAAGAAGGGTCACATACCGAAATGTCAGCTTTCCTGTTCCGCTGATGCTGCCTGGCCTGCTGTGTTCCTCTAGCTCCACACTGTGTTATCTCTGACTCCAGCAACGGCAGTTCTTACTATCTCTGAGTGGTTCATGTGCCAATAGCTTATCAGCAGATGCACTGCATGTACTTGTAGAATAAGATGAGAGGGTGAAAGGAAAAGAGGAAGCATGTTTCATGAGGTGATAGTAGCCTCCAGTCAGTCGGGTATTACCACCACTCTCAGCCTAGGAACTAGGCCATTTTCCTGGAGTGGGTTTGCTGACAGTCAATCAGGTGGCTTGTCTGACGCAGCTCTGAGAATCGATGCTGTTACTGTCTAGGGACTGAGCCATGGTCAGTCCTGACAATCAAGTGAAATTGGATTGGGCCTTGCCCGTCAGTCATTTGGGGTCATCTTGCACATTCAGTAGGGGGTGATGAAGAGGATGTTGGGGAAGATGTGATTAGTCAGGGCTGTCCTGGGTGGGGTCAGGCACAGTCAGTCAGGGATGCATAATGGATAGTACATAATCAGACTTTTCGAGTGTCTGTCCACCCTGTTGTCAAGCTTACGAGCATCTCAAGTGAAAGAATTGGCCAAATTGTACTTGGTGGTTGAGTTTTAATGGTCACAATTGCAAGGGAGTATTGTAGATGGTATAGTGGGATCTAGCAGAAAGTAGGACGAAACTGCATGGTCTCAAATGGATTTTCAGGTCAGGTCATTCTGACCCCAGTATAGAGGGAGTGCAAGGCAGCAAGAACATTGATATCGCGATAGTTAAGAACCATAGGATAAAATAGAAACATTCATGGTCATATAAAGGAGCTCAACCAAAAGGATGATGGGCAATTAGGGAGCACAGAGTAGCATGATAGGGAATATGAAGAATGGGGAGTTTTTTTGAGGGTCACAGGTGGGCCGTACAAGTCACTGCAGTGAAGACAGAGTCTAAACCTTCCCATATTGATCTGAATATCAAGGTTTCAATGTTAGGAAGGTGGGAACCAAAGTGGGAGGCTCTATTTCTGAGATTCAGCTGCCATGCGTTGACTGCAATCCTCACCTTTTCGGTGTGTTGTTCCCAGATGAGGTGATCTCTAGTCACGCAGTTTCCTGATTATGCAAGATGAACCAAGGGTGTGAATCTTTCATTTTGGAGAACCTCCTCCATTCTGATTTGGGACGAGACGATGACAGGCACTAGAACAACATGAGCGAAGATAAGTTTACATAAGCCCTTACTCCATACAGAGATTGATTGAACTCCTGTATGAGAATGTTTTGTTTTATTATCCCTCTCCATCCTATAGTGTTGGGATGCAGGCAGAACTCTTGTGGTTGGGATGGGACGGAGCCTGCTGGGCATATGTCCTGTTGACTTTGAAGTCACTGACAAGCATACCTCGGTTGCTTTGGGCCTAAAGGGCCCAGCCTGCTGAAAATGCCTTGCATAATTGCATTCTCACCCTTCTGGGACTGAGCAGCTGAAGGCAATGGGATCAACGGTATGGCATCTCTGGAATGTCCTGAAATGAAACTTAGAAATACAGAAACTATAAGCAGGAGTGGGGCATTCAGCCACTTGAGCCTGCTCTGCCTTTCAATACAGATCATGGTTGTTCCTGTATCTCAATGCTGCAGTCCTGTTTTTTTTTCTCCATTACCTCGATGCTTTAACACACAAAATGTTATCATTTTATTTCTTCAATATAGTCAGTAGACCAGGCTCCAAAACCTTCTCTGGTCGTGAATTCTATAGGTTGACCACTCTCTGAGAGATGAAATGAAGCTGTAGGAGTGACCATCACCTTTCCTCTATGTGGGTGCCAGCTGGCACCACCCTGACTTCTTGAGAAGATGAGACACCTACAATGAGGTCAAGGTCTCTTGAGCCCACCAACCCTGCCATTTACTTAGCACCCATCTCATTCACAAATGCCCTCTGGATAGTCTGTAATCTGTAATCCTAATCTGGTATGGCCTACATGTGACTCCAGAGCCAGCCCAATGTGGTTCACTCTTAGCTGATCTCTGAATTGGTCCTTGCAAACCATTCAGTTCAAAGGGTAATTGGAGATGGGCAGAAAATGTTGGCCATGCTAGTGATGCCCATGAATGATTCTAAACTAGGGAACAAAAATAGAGAGTGCTGAAGAAGCATGGACGAATTGACAGCATCTTTGGAGAGACAACTGTGTGACCCTTTGTCAGACTGAAAGCACTGGAAGAAGATGGTACTTTTGCAGATTATTGCAAGGTGGTGTTGAGATGTCCCAGGAAGGAAAGGAAATGAAAAGTTGAAACTCTTGTGAACAATTGAAGCTCAATGATATGTTAAAAAAGTGTTTTTGTTTTCTGATTTTAGGGTCGTCCTGGTCTGGATGGCAGTGCTGGAAAACCTGGATTATCAGGTCAAAGGGTATGTGAACAGATATATTTCCATTGTGTTTGAGTCAGCACATTTTCCACATCGACGTAGAATGTGACAAGATAAATCCATAGGGCTACAATTGAGATTCAATGTTAATGTAGACACAAGGATTTTTATAAAAAATATTAGTACAATTACTTTCAGTGTCTAAACAACAATGCCAGCAAGCCCCGAGACAAAGGCAAAACGCAATGAATAAATGCTATAGAACCGAATCATACAAACTGCATGGGTTTAAGGTTCAATATCTAGTTAGTGCTAATTTGATTTCACTCAGGAAGCTATGCCTGTGATCATTCAAGCTTCTTGCTATTGACAAATGACCAGTTACTCATGTCAGAAATTGTCCACAGGAAAACCTTGGCTGAGGATTAAACATCTTTTAAGCATTTCCCTTATTGGTTGAATCCTTCCTTCTTTCCTTGGTTCTCTCCTGTGCCAAATTGCACATGAAATTTGAGGCTATTTTCCTGTCCTGGGCTACTTTATTCTCCTGGATGTTCGCTGGTCAATCACCACAGAATAGTGTCTGAGGCCTGCCGCTTTGCATCTAACATGGCTGATCAGGAAAACTTCCCACTTTTGCTGCCTGACATAGCCAAGATGCACCCCACATCATGTAGCTTTCTGACACACATGTGACCCTGGCAGTGTGGTCCAGATGCCCATGGGGGATATTCGGCTCCTGTTATAGAATCATGGAGCCATTAAGCGTGGAAACAAACCCTTCAGTCCAACTAGTCCATGCTAACCATGATTCCAAACTAAATTAGTCCCACCTGCTTGTGCGTGGCCCATATCCCTCCAAACCTTTCTTATTTATATACTTATCCAAATGTCTTTTAAATGTTGTAATTATATCCGCATCCACACTTCTTCTGGAAGTTCATTCCACACACGATGTGCTCTCTGTGTAAAAATGTTGCCCCATATGTCCTTTTTAAATCTTTCTCTTCCCACCTTTAAAATATGCCCCCTAGTTTTGAAAACCCCGACCATTGGGAAAATACACTTGCCATTCACCTGAAGAATCATCTCTGTGACTTAGATAGTGAAATTAAAATTTCAATAGTCTCTTTGCAAAGTGGCAGTAAAAGATGTTAGCCTTTGCAAAAAAAAATTACGTGAACGGAAACATCCGCCGAGAGCCCCTCTGTTTTGTATAATCAGTTATTCCCCGGTGAAAAGTTTGTCTGCTTGGATCATCAGAAGATGACATGAGGGGTTTGAGTCTGACGATCCTCTCATCTCCAATCTTGGAGAAATATTCGGTTGAAATTTAACACCCATTTATTACCCACGCAGCTCACTCAGTGGATACAGTTAAGGGTGCCTGCCCCAACATTCAAAACGGTCATGACTGATCCGATATTCCTCTTGCCCATTTTCCTGCATTTTGCTGTAATCCTTGATTCCCCTCCTAATCAAGAATCTATCTCAGCCTTCAATATACACAAGGCCACTAGCTCTACGAAAAAGGAGTTCCAAAGGCTCACAACCCTCTGAGAGAAGAAATTCCTCCTCATCTCAGTCTTAAATTGACACCTCTTAATCCCGAGCTATGCCTTCTGGTCCTAGACTTTCCCATTAAAGGAAACACCTTCTCAAGCCCCTTGAAGAATCCTTTGTGTTTCAATGAGATCACCCAGTGGTAAAGTCCCAACCTGTTAACCTGTGCTCATAACACAATCCCTCTATGCAAGGGGTCATCCTTTTGAAACTCCTCTGAACTGCATCTAGTGAAATAATAACATTTTCTTAAAAAGCAGGACTAAAAGACCCCTCAGCTAATGGCAAAACTAATGTCAAGAAAACTAATGGAAAGAAGGTTATAGCAGGTGAGGTCCTAGAAACTATCACTATCACTAAGGAGGCAGTGCTGGGCAAGCTAATGGAGCTAAAGGTAGACAAGTCTCCTGGCCCTGATGAAATGCATCCCAGGGTACTAAAAGGGGTGATGGGGGAAATAGCAAATGCACTAGTAATTATTTACCAAAATTTACTGGACTCTGGGGTGGTTCCCGCAGATTGGAAAACAGCCAATGTGACGCCACTCTTTAAAAAAGGAAGTGGACAAAAAGCAGGTAACTATAGGCCAGTTAGCTTAACTTTGGTAGTGGGGAAAATGCTTGAATCTATCATTAAGGAAGAAATAGCAAGACATCTGGATATAAATTGTCCCATTGGGAACACCCAGCATGGGTTTGTGAAGAGTAGGTCATGTTTAACTAATTTGGTGGAATTCTTTGAGGACATTACTTGCATGGTGGACAATGTGGAACCTGTGGATGTGGTGTATCTGGGTTTTCAGAAGGCATTTAACAAGGTGCCACACCAAAGGCTACTACATATTATAAAGTTGCACGGTATTATAGGTAATGTATTGGCATGGATAGAGGATTGGTTGACCAGTAGAAAGCAAAAAGTAGGGGTAAATGGGTGTTTTTCTGGTTGGCAGTCAGTGGCTAGTGGAGTGCCTCAGGGATCAGTGTTGAGACCGCAATTGTTTACAATTTACGTAGATGATTTGGAGTTGGGGACTAAGTGTGGTGTGTCAAAATTTGCAGATGACACTAAGGTGAGTGGTGGAGCAAAGTGTGCAGAAGACACTGAAAGTCTGCAGTGGGATATAGATAGTCTAAGTGAGTGGGCAAAGGTCTGGCAGATGGAGTACAATGTTGATAAGTGTGAGGTCATCCATTTTGGTAGGAATAACAGATAAGATTATGAAGGAAATAGATCAGGTGGAGACAGGGAGGTTGTTTCCACTAGCAGGTGAAACTGGGACTAGAGGGCACTGCCTCAAAATAAAGGGAAACAGATGTAGGACTGAGGTCAGGAGGAACTTCTTCACCCAAAGGGTTGTGAACCTGTGGAATTCCCTACACAGTGAAGCGATTGAAGCTAACTAGCTGAATGTGTTTAAGGTAAGGCTAGATAAATTTTTGAACAGTAAAGGAAATAAGTGTAATGGTGAGTGGGCAGGTAAGTGGAGCTGAGTCTCAAAAAGATCAGCTATGATCTTATTAAATGGTGGGGCAGGCTCGAGGGGCTGGATGGCCTACTCTTGCTCCTAGTTGTTATTTTCTAAAACTACTCACCAGTTGTGGTCTCATGAGCACCTGGTACAGTTGCAGTAAAACTTCCCTAGTCTTATACTCCAACCCCCTTGAAATAAGGGTCAACATTTGTTTAGCGTTCCTGATTACCAGCTGCACTTGTGTGCTAGCTTTCTATGTTTTGTGCACAAATACCTCCAAGCACCTTTGTGTTGCAAGCTTCTTCTCTATTTTAATAATGCTCTATTCTTTTGTTTTCCCTTCCAAATGAACAGCTTCACATTTTCCCATTTTATACTCCATTTGCCAACATTTTGCTCACTTACTTAACCTGTCAATATTTCTCTGTAAACAGTATCCCTCTCATAACTTGTCTTCCCACCTACTTTTGTGTCGTCTGCAAATTCGGTTACAGTACTCTCACTTCCTTCTTCCAAGTCATTAATATATGTTGTAAATGGTTATTGGCCCAGCAGTGATCCCTGTGGAACCCTACTGGTCACAGGTTACCAACCTGATAAAGAACCTCTAATCCCCACTCGCTGTTTCCTCCCCATTAGCCAATTCTCTATCCATCCCAATATGCTACCTCCAACATCATGGGATTATATGTTATGCCTTAGCCTTTGGTGAGGTACCTTGCTGAATGCTTTCTGGAAATCTATACATAGTACATCTAATGGTTTCTCTCTATCCACTCTGGTTGAGACTTCTTCAAAAAATTCTAATAAATTAGACACCATTTCCCTTTCAATAAGGCATAATGAATCTGCTTTATTAGATTATGATTTTCCAAATGATATGCTATTACTTCCTTAATAATCGATTCCAGCACTGTCCAACAATAGATGGTAGGCTAGTCGGCCTATAGTTACTCTTTTTACTTCCCTTTCTGTTTGAATAGGGTTTGAACACATTAGCAGTTTTCCAATTCTCTGGTACTTGTCCAGAATCCAGGGATTTTTGGAAAATTACAACCAATGCATCCATTGTTGCTGTACTACCCTTCTTACAATCCTAGGATGCAAGCCATCAGGGTCAGGGAATTAATTTGCCTTTAGCCCCATTAGTTGGTCTAATACTACTTGAATAGTGATTGTACTTCATTCCTCCCCGAAATTCTTTCATTTTAATGCAATGTTTGAAGTATCTTCCATTGTGATGATTGATGCAAATATCTGTTTAACCCCACTGCCATTTCCTTATTCCCCATTACCATCTCCCCAGATTCATTTTCTAAAGGGCCTATTTTCACTTTAGCTTCTTTCTTTCCTTGTTATACATTTAAAGAAGCTCTTATTGTCACTTCTTATATGCCTTGCAAGTTTGCACTCATAGTTTACTTTTTTCACTCTTTATTACCTTTTCAGTCCTCTATTCCTGGATTCTTAATTAATCTCAGTCTCCAGAACTATAACTCATTTTGTTGCCTTTGCTTTTCATTTCACCATAATATTCTCCTTAACTTCCATGGTTAGCCATGGTTGATTCATCCTTCTCTTAGAATCTTTCCCCCTGACTGGGATGCATTTTAGCTGAGAATCATGAATTGCCTCCTTAAATGTCTGTAACTATGTGATTACTGCTATTCCTGTTAATCTGTTTTTGCCTGGTTCACCTTAGCTGACTCTAGTCTCACTTCATTGTAATTCCCATTATTTAAGTTACGCAAAGTTGTTTCTTTGATTTGATTTGACTTGATTTATTGTTGCCACGTGTACCTGGATACAGTGAAAACTATCAGAGATAAAAGGTACTGCAGATGCTGGAGAATCTGAGATAACAAGGTGTGGGGCTGGATGAACACAGCAGGCCAAGCAGCATCATAGGAGCAGGAAAGCTTGAAGTTTCGGGCCTAGACCCTTCATCAGAAATCTTTTCTGAGATAACAAGGTGTGGGGCTGGATGAACACAGCAGGCCAAGCAGCATCATAGGAGCAGGAAAGCTTGATGTTTCGGGCCTAGACCCTTCATCAGAAATCAGTGAAAAGTGTTGTTTTGTGTGCTCTGCAGACAGATTATGCCATACAAAATGCAACAAGTAACAGAACAGGGTACGTAATACAATGTTACAGCTGCAGGGAAAGTGCAGAAAGAGATCAACATTGACATTTGTGAGATCCACTCAAAAGTATGATAGAGCGGGGCAGAAGCTATTCTTGAATCTGCTCATATGTGCATTCAAACTTTTATATTTTCTGCCCAATGGAAGAGGATGGTCTTGCAGTCTTAAACTGAATATTAAATTCTATCTACTACGATCACTACTTCCTCGGAGATGTTTTACTCGGAGGTCATTTTATTAAACCTGCCTCATTTTACACGTTACAAGATCCATGATAGACTGCTCACAGGTTGGTTCCATGACATATCGCTGCAGAAAATAAACCCTAATGCACTCAATGAATTTATTGTTATAACTACCCTTCCCAAGTTGATGAATTCAATCAACATGAAGATTAAAGTCACCCATAATTGTTGCCCTATGCTTTTTATATACTCCTACCATTTGTTGACTTTCTAGACTGTTTGTCGGGGGCGGGTGGTGGGGGCGGGGGTGGGTAGGGGGGTGGTGGTGTACACTACTCTTACAATGCTTTCTTTTCCTTGTGTTTTTACCTCCTCCCAAATGGATTCTACATCATCAGAAGCAAAAACAGAAGTTGCTGGAAATGATCGGCAGGTCTGGCAGCATCTGTAAAGAGAGATCAGAATTAACGTTGCGGGTCTGAAGACCCTTTCTCAGAACTGATGGTAGCTAGGAAAATGTTGGATTTTATTCAGAGGATTGGGTAGGGGGAGGGGGTAAGGAGCAAATGATAGATGCAGATAGAGCTCAAAGAGAGAGAAGAAAAGTTGGACAGATAAAGGCATGAATAACAATCTGGCTAGGAAGGTGAATAGCTGTTAATGGAGACTGTTAGTGGCTAACAATGGGTTGTATGTAATAGCAGACTATGTGACCACAAGGCCTGGTGTGTGTAGGTGGGTCTAAGATATAGAACAGTTCAAGCTCTAAAGTAATTGAACTCGATATTGAGTCCAGAAGGCTGTGGGGCCTCGAGTGGAAAATGATGTGTTGTTCTTCTAGCTGACACTGAGCTTTGCTGGAGCACTGCAGCAAGCCTGAAATAGAGATATTGACCAGGGAATAGGGTGGTATGTTGAAGTGGCAAGCAACTCGAAGCTTAGGGTCCTTTTTGCAGGCAGAATGCAGGTGTCCTGTGAAGCAGTCGCCCAGTCTTTCTGTTTCTACATCATCAGAACGTAGACCATCTCTCACAACTGTCTTGATTTCATTTCTCATTAACAATGCTATCCTACCAACTTTTTCATCAATCCCGTGTTTCTGAAAGGTAAAAGTATCCCTGAATGTTAAGTCCTTAGTGTTGTTCTCTTTTTAACCATGTTTCTTTAATAGCTGTGAGATCACATTCATTTATCTCAATTTGCATCATGAGTTTGTTTACCTTATTCCAAATGCTTCATGCATTAAGATACAAAGCCTTTATGTTTGTTCTATTACTGTGTTTCCCTACACTTTTATGTCTTCATGGTATTTTCTTGTAACAGCCAGCCCCTTCACTAACCTACAATCCAACATTCTCCTTTACCTTTGATTTACAAATTTTCCATGAAAGTTTCCTCCAACGAACTCTCCCACAATTACCCTGCCTGACCTACCTTCCCACCACTGTTTAGATAAAGCCCTATCTACAGCCCTAGTTATTCTATTCATCAGGACTCTGGTCCCAGCACGATGCAGTTGGAGACCATCTCATCGGAACAGCTCCCTCCTTCCAGAGTACTGATCCCAATATCCCATGAATTCAAACCCATTTCTCCTATACCAATCTTTGAGCCATGCATTTACCTCTTTAATCTTGTTGACTCAGCACCAATTAGCTTGTGGCTCAGATAGTAACCTGGAGATTATTCCCTTTTTTGTTGACCTTTCTAATTTAGCCCCTAGCTTCTCATAATCCCTCAGCAAAACCTCTCTCCTTATTCCACCTATGTCATTGGTACCTACCCGGGCCACGAAAATGGGATTTTTTCCCTTCCCACTCCAAGTCCCTCTGCAGCCCAGAAGAGATGTCTTGAATCCAGCCATTAACCAGACAACACAGCCTTTGGGATTTTCAATCCTGGCTACAGAGAATAATGTCTATTTCCCTGGCTATACTAACCTGATTACAGCTATATTTCTCTTTTCTACGCCCTTTTGAATGGCGCTCTGTACCATGGTGTTATGTTCAGTTTGCTCAACCTCCCTACATTTGGGAAGGCAATGGCCTAGTGGTATTATCGCTGGACCGTCAATCCAGAGACCTAGGTAATGTTCTGAGGATCCAGCTTTGAATTCCGCCATGGCAGATAGTTGAATTTGAATTCAAAAAAATTCTGTAATTAAGGTAACCATGAAGCCATTGCCGATTCTTAGAAAAACCCATCTGTTTTACTCATGTCCTTTAGGGAAGGAAACTGTCACCTTTACCTGGGCTGGTCTGCATGTGACTACAGACTGACAGTAATGTGGTTGATGCATAATTGCCCTCTGGGCAACTAGGGATTGGCAATAAATGCTGGCTTAGCCAGCAATGCCCTTCTCCTGTGAATGAATAAGAAAATCGTCCCTCCACTCATCCACACAGGGAGCAAGAATCCCAAACCTGCTAGACAAGATCAAGAGCTGAGGCTCCTTCAGCACTACCTCCTGGATCCCTCTACCTCGCTTGTAGCCATTCATTCCTGTCCCAGACCACTAACCGAATTTGAGGTACTTAATCTAAGGGGTGTGACTACTTCCTGAAACTCTGCAGGTATCACTGCATTCAAAGTTCAGGCCTCAGCTGATTGACTCTGAACTGACTTTCTCAAGCAACTAGCACTTGTTACAAATGTGGTCACCATGAACCACAACAGGGTCAACCAGTTCATACATCATGCAGATACAACACATCACCTGGCCCTGCATCTCTACTTTATTTACTTCTTAATTTGTATTTGTTTTACTTCCTACTGGTCTTTCAGGTTTTCATCTGTAAAATATTTCTCCTACTTACTTTTAATCAGAAAATAGCTCATAATACACTGTCAAATTAGTAGCTATTACCAACCAACAAGCTTATGATTTTCCTCTGACGTCACTCTTTGTTTTCTGCTGGGCCCCTGATCCTGGGCTTCAAATTATCCAGATAAAAAGAAAACACCTTACAAACTTTGAACCAAAAAAAAAGTGAAAAGCACCTCTTACCCTCTGCATTGAGTTCACTCATTGCTCCAAACTTCAGAAATAATACAATCACTTGGGCTGTGCCTCACTCTGGATGTGATCTATCCTTTCTGATCAAATGAAGCTTACACAAAGCCATCAGGCTAAACTTGCTGAAATATGAGAGAAAAACTCCAGCAAGATAAACTTTTGAATTTTTTTTGGCATCAACTCAAAAAGAACAAGGCTGGACTGCCCTGCACTTGCCTACCCTTTCCCCAATCAACTTAGTTTAATGCCAAGGTCCATTCTAAAGCAGCCTAGAAACTGAACTGGACCAGCCATCTAAATACTGTGATTACAAGAGAAAATCAGAAGCTTGGAATTCTGAATTGAGTAACTCATCATCTGCCAACCATTTATAAGACATAGATCAGGAGTTTGATAGAATACTCTACACTTGCCTGGATGGATATAGCTCCAACAACACATCTAAGCAGCACACCATCCAGGACAGTACAGCTCACTTGATTGGAACTCCTTCTTAATTCAATATTCACCCCCAACACAATCGAACCACAGTGGTAGCAGTGTGTAGAAAGAAAAGGATACAGTAAAGTAACTCATCCGGTCTCCTTCAACTCATGGCTTCTGCTACCTAGAAGTAAAAAGGGAGCAGATGCATGGGCCCATCACCACCTGCAAATTCCCTTCCAAGCCACAAGCCATCTGTCTGGGTCAGATCATGAAACTCCCTTCCAAACAGCTTCCCTACAAGGATTGCAGAAGTTCATGAAGACAGCTCGCTGCCACCTTCTCCATTAGAGAACTGGGGTTGGGGAACAAATGTTGGACTCCTGCCTTTGGGATGCCAGCAGTAACATGACTTCTAAATAATTGTTCTCCCAATGTAGAGTACGGGCTAGTGGTTTTGACCAGGCTTACATGGTCAGGAAGTTGAAAGACTTGATATGAATAAGAATTCTGAAATTAAAATGAACCAGGCCCAATTTATTCTCAATTTGTATTTGCTTCCATTATCCTCTGATCCTACATTTACTGGCTACACTTGGCCAAAGTGACATTGAATCCTATATCAGGACCTCAAATGGAGTTGACCTTTGAAGGAGAAAGATGGACAGAGGAAAGTTTCAAAAATTAGTGACATCAAGCTTCATCAGATTTAAAGATGAATAACAGAACTCCATAGACTTGCATAAACTATACAGCGCAAAAATGGCAATTCAAAACTTCTCAGTTCATGCCAATGCAAATACAAAACTCTTTATCACACTAGACAGCAAGTAGCAGTCAGTTCTTGAGATCATTATTTATATCTTCAAAAAGGTTTGTTTAATATTGAGACTACAATCATAAATCATGAGCAGATTTTGAGGAAATTATGAGCTGGCAACTGTCCAATTAAGATGAAAATTAAAATTCTGTAATTCTGACTGACATCTCCATGAGACTGATTGTCACATTTTTATTTGCTATTGATTGTGTCATAAGAGGTTAGTTTATGTTATTACATAACAGTTGCCATGTTGCCATGCAACTGATTGCCATTCCATTGTTGGTCATACAATTCCAAATTAACGAGACAGAGACCAATCAGTCAATTTTACCTCTTCAAAATTTCTTGAATTTTCTTTATGCTCGTTCTGATTCATAAACTCAGCCATTTAACATATTTTCTCTGTCGTGTTTCTCTTTCTCATTATCTGTTCAACATTCCCTTTCTTTGGAGACCCTGCACAATGGCTGTCGTACCAGATTTAAACTGGTCTGGTGGGGGTTGGGGAGATCCAAAGCATTAGGGAGACAAAAGAGAAAGGCTGTTGACAGTACAGAAGCTAATGAGAGCAAGTTAAATAGTAAAGGCACAGTCGGTAACCCTAGTACTTGACAAAGCAGGCAATAGTGTGGCAGGAAGCAAGGGAAGTCTGAGATAAACTTCATTTATTTCAATGCAGGAGGCCTGACAGGTAAGGCAAATGACATCGGGGCATGGATGTTTACATGGGACTGGGATATTATAGCTCTTACAGAAACATGGCTGAGGGAGGGACTGGCAGCTCAATGTTCAGGATATAGATGCTGTAGGAAGGATTGAAGGGGATGCAAGGGGGCGGGGGGGTGTTGCATTTTTGATTCGGGACAACATCATGGCAGTACTACGAGTAGACATTCTTGAGGGTTTGTCCACTGAGCCTATATGGGTCGAACTGAGAAATAAAAAGGGTGAGATCACTTTCATAACATTGTATCATAGGACCCCTAATAGTTGACGGGAGATTTAGAAGCAGATATGTCAGGAGATCACAGGTTGCTGGAAGAATAATAAGAGCTGTAATAGGGGATTTTAATTTTCCTAACATCAACTGGGACTGCCACAGTGTTAAGGGCTTGAATGGAGAGAAATTTGTTAAGTGTGTTCAGGAAGAATTTCTCATGCAGTATTTAGATGGCCATACTAGAGAAGGGGCAAAACTTGACCTCCTCTTAGGTAAAAAGGCAGGGCAAGTGACAGAGGCGTTAGTGGAGAAACACTTTGAGAACAGTGACCATTACTTTAAAATAGCTATGGAAGAGGATAGGTCTGGTCCGTAAGTTAAAGTTCTAAGTTGGGGTAAGGCCAATTTTGCTGGTCTTGCCAAGAACATTAAAAAGTTGATTGGGGGAGGCTTTTTGCAGGCAAAGGGATGTCTCATAAGTGGGAGGCTTTCAAAAGTGAGTTAATGATGGTTCAGGACCAGCATGTTCCTGTTAGAGTGAACGATAAGGGTGGCAGGAGTAGGGAATCGTGGATGACTAGAGCTATTGAGGTCCTGGTCAAGAAAAAGAAGGAGGCATATGACATGTATGGCAGCTGGGATCAAGTGAATTCCTTGAGGAGTATAGAGTACACTTAAGAGAGAAATCAGGAGGGCTAAAAGGGGACATGAACTGGCTTTGGCCGATAAGGTGAAGGAGAATCCAAAGAGATTCTACAAGTTCATGAAGGAAAAAGAGTAACTAGGGAGACAATAGGGCCTCTTAAAGATTAAAAAAGGTGTGTGGATCCACACGAGATGGGTGAGATTCTAAACGAATATTTCTCATCAATAGATATGTTAAGAAAAGCATGGATGCTAGGGAACTTGTAGAAGTAAATAATGACGTCCTGAAGAGATTCCACATTACAGAAGTCTTAAAATGCTTTAAGATAGATAAATTCCTGGGACCTAATGAAGTGTATTTCAGGACTTTGTGGGAGGCTAGGGAGGAAATAGTGGAGATATTTGTATCATTGACAGCCATGAGTGAAGTTCCCAAAGGTTGGAGGTGGCTAATGTTGTGCCATTATTTTAAAAAGGCTGCAGGGAAATGCTTGGGAACTTCAGTCCAGTGAGCCTAACATCTGAGGAAATTCTGAGAGACAGGATCTACAGGCATTTGAAGAGGCAAGGACTCATTTGAGAAAGCATGGCTTTGTGAGGGGGAAATTGTGTGTCATGAATTTTCTTGAGTGTTTTAAAGGGGTGACCAAGAAAGTAGATGAGGGCAGTGCGGTAGACATTGTCTACATGGAATTTAGCAAGGTCTTTGACAAGGTACCACATGGTAGATTGTTGAGTAAGGTTAAATCACACAGAATCCAGGGAAAGCTAACCAGTTGGATACAAAACTGGCTTAACAATAGAAGACAGAGACTATTGGTAGAGGATTATTTGTCAGTCTGGAAGGCTGTGACCAGCAAAGTGCCACAGGAATCAGTGCTGGTTCCACTTTTATTTATCATTTATATAAATGATTTGGATGAGAATTTTGGAGGTATGGTTATTAAATTTGTGGATGATACCAAGATTGGTGATATGGTGGACAGTGAAAAAGGTTATGTAGGAATGCATCAAGACCTCCATCAACTGGGCTAGTTAGCTGAGGAGTGGCAGATGGAGTTTAATTTAGATAAATACAAGGTGTGCATTTTGGTGAGTCAAACCAGGGCAGGATTTACACAGTCAGTGGTAGAGCGGTGAAGAAGGCTTTTGGCATACTTGCTTTCATTGGTCAGAGCACTGAGTATAGGAGTTGGGATGTCTTGTTGCAGCTGTACAAGGCATTGGTGAGGACACATTTGGAGTACTGTGTGCAGTCCTGGTCTTCCAACTATAGAAAGGATATTATTAAACTAGAAAGAGTTCAGAAAAGATTTAATAAGATGCTACCTGGACTGTAAGGTTTGGATAACAAGAGAGGCTGGGGCATTTTCCTCTGGATGGTAGGAGACTGAGGGGTGACGTTATAGAAGTCTATAAATTCATGAAAGGCATAGATAAGATAGATAGCCAACAGCTTTCCCCTGTGATAGAGGAGTATAAAACTACACAGTATAGGTTTAAGGTGAGAGCAGAGAGATACAAAAGGGTCCGGGGGGCAATTTGTTTCACTCAGAAGGTGGTGAGTGTCTGGAAAAAGTTGCTAGAGGTAGTATTGGAAGCAAGTACAGTTCCATCATTTAAGAAATATTTAGACTAGTACACAGGTGGGCTAGGTATGGAGGGAAATGGACCAAATGCAGGCAAATAGTTTTATCGTGAAAACTGGATGGTATGGGCAAGTTGGGCCAAAGGGCCTGTTTCCATGCTGTAGATCTCTTTAACTCTATGACTCTATGGCACAAACCTTCAGAATATGTTGAAAGAAATCTTGGAAATACGCTGGAAACACCTACTAGACTACAGATCAAAAACTGAAAAATGGGATTCGGCCTGATGGCCACTTGTTGACCAAATGGCCTCTTTCTATATGGTAAATTTTGATGCTTCTATGATCACTCTCTAGGATACCAAAGATGTCTTTCATTTGCACTGCATTTGGCATTTAGGGGGCCATTGGTGATAATCTTAACATCATCTAGAGCCTAGAAATCAGACTTAGATTTTCTGGTAAAATTAAGTTTCCAACCGTTTTTATAGCTGGAAGCCTATCGAGCTAGATCAGGACATGCTTGAAAAGATTGCATTATGTGGTTTTTGAGTGAAAATGCATTTAAGGGGAAGCTAAATAAATACATTCAGGAAAAAGGAATATTTAGTTATGATATGGTGAGATGAATGGGTTCAAAGCAATGGTTCACTAGATTGGTTCTTGGGATGAGAGGGTTATCTTATGAGGAAAGACTGAATAAATTGGTCCCCTGCAGTCTGATGTTTTGCAAAACGAGAGGTGCTTTTAATTAACTTACGATCATGAAGAGGTTTAACAGAATAGATACTGAGATGTGTTTCCCTTGGCTGACATGAAGAGAAATTTCTTCTTTCAAATGACAATAAATCTTTGGAAATTTTTAACCCAAGATACATTTCAAGACTAAAATAGATTTTTGATCTCTCAGGAAATAAAGGAGCCTGGGGTATTAATGGGAAACTGAAGATCAGCTATGATCATCTTGAATAGGGAAAAAGGCTGAATGGGTCAAATGGTCTACTCCTGGTTCTAATTCTTATGTTCTTACCATAAAAATGTATATTATTGCACTCTTCCTTCTTTCATTATTGTTGAAGTCACATAATGGAACACCACCATGGATCACTACAAACAATTGACTCTGCCCCAATATTCATTGTCTTATTTGAATATGTTCTACCACTGACCCTGTTCTTTCTGCTGTTCTTTAGGGAAGGAAGGGTGATCGGGGACTGCCTGGATTGCAAGGAATTGCTGGACCTCCGGTGAGTGATAAACTTCAGAGAGCTTGTCCTCTGAATAAGTAAAGCTTATTTCCAGCCTTGATCTTCGTTTCCTTCAAGCTTCACCAGCGTTATTAGTCTGCAGTTCCAGCAGTGGCCACCACTCTAGGTGATGCTACTGAGTCCAGCATGTTGCTGACCGTTTGCTCGTCCGACGACATTCAAGAGGCCAGTGGGAGCAGGAAATCTACTTCAAATCAATTAGAGTTGTTATTTGTTGCAGTTAAATTTGTTCTCTTCTCTAAGTGCGGGTGATGTTATGTATAATGATGACATCCTTATGACACCCTTACGTTAGTTCACTCAAAAGTAAAGGGGAAGTAGTGACATCATAGTCACTGCAATCACTGAGGAAGTAACCCTGAATCATAAGTTAATGTTCTGAATTTGAATTTGAATCCCATGATGATGAAATTTGCATTCAATAGAAATCTGGATCAATGGTGATCATATAGCTACTGCCAATTAAAGTAAAAACACAAAGAGTTCACTAATGCCCTTTAGGGAAGGAAATCTGCCATCTTTACTTAATTTGGCCGACATATAAGTCAAGAACCATTGCGATGTGGTTGACTCTTAACTGCCATTTAGCCACCAATACTAACCTAGCCAGTAACACGCATGTTTACATGCATGAACGTTTGAAAAATAAATTCAATGTAAGCAATATTATAAACATTGTATTTTATTTTCTGTATGCCTCAATGTCACACAGTTCATTTACTGACCTTGTCACTTTGCAGCCAACCTAATCTGTTCAAATCTATTCCTGTAATTTGGGAATGAGAGAATGCACTGATGAATGCCTTCCCTCCCTCAGCAACAAAACCCTCTCTAATTTGCCATCAATCGGCACAGCATTAATAGAGGGAGGCTGTGGCATAGTAGTAACATCACTGACCTAATAATCCAGCTTTGCAGGCTAATTCTCTGTAGGTGCATGTCCAAATCCTGTTAAAGCACTTGTGGAATTTAAGTCCAATTAATGGAACTGGAAAAATATAGTTTTAATTTTACAATTGGCATTAAGTAAAAATCAGTCTGGTTCACCAACGTCCTTGTGGGAAGGAAATCTACCATTGTTACTTCCCTGCCCTACATGTGAGTTCAGACCCAGAGCAATGTGGTGGATTCTTTGGTGGTCTAGCATCAGTTGCATCAAACTGCTATGAAGTCTGAAATCAATGAAGCTGGACAGAACTCCCTTCCTAACAGCATTGACGGGCTATGTACACCAATTACACTCCAGATGTTCAAAAGAACAACACAAAACCTCCTTTTCAAGGGAAATAGGGATAAGGAAGAAATATTGACCCAGCCAATGATGGTCGCATCAATTGACACATAATGCCCACACAATAAATTTATTTTAAAAATTAACCTCATTCCAGGTTGGCCGCAGGGTGTACAGTGGCAAAATGTCACAGTTTTGTCATAAGAATGAGATTGGCATGAGATGGCATTGGGGCAACATGGTGACTCAGTGGTTAGCACTACTGCCTCATAGCACCAAGAACCAGGCTTTTGTTCCACCCTTGGACGACTGTCTGTGTGAAGTTTGCACGTTCACCCCTGTCTGCGTGGGTTTCCTCCTACAGTCCAAAGATGTGCAGGTTACATGAATTGGCCATGCTAAATTGTCCATAGTGTCCAGGGATGTGTGTCTAGGTAAATTAGCCATGGAAAATGCAAGGTTAGGGGGACAGGGTAGTGGAGTGGATCTGGGTGGGCTGCACTTCAGATGGTCAGTGTGGAATTGATGGGCCAAATGGCCTGCTTCTACACTGTAAGGATTCTATAATTCAGTATATTATTTGGGCAAAATAGTGGGGCCTTAACTCTCGGTTGTATTTCAAGTGATAGTGTCTGATCCTGGTACTTGGATATGAAATGGCAAGTGCTCTCTTCCCAAGCATGAACTTTCATTCCAAAAAATGCCAGAACACAAAACTAAATTTAAAATCAAAGTCCACAAAATGGTACCCTGCCATAATAAGTTGTAAAAAAATATGATTTCTAGTAAATTGTCCCCACTCTACTTATCTGCTGTCACTAATTTGTGAATCGTGTTTAAATTTAACTGAAGGTTTTGGAGAAATGTGTGGAAGTTGTTAATGTACTGACGTGATAACAAGCATGGGATGGATGAACACAGCAGGTCAAGCAGCATCATAGGAGCAGGAAACCTTGACGTTTTGGGCCTAAACCCTTCATCAGAAATGGGGGAGGGGAAGAGGGTTCTGAAATAAATAGGGAGAGAGGGGGAGGCAGATAGAAGATGGATAGAGGAGAGGATAGGTGGAGAGGAGGCAGACAAGTCGAAGAGGCGGGGATGGAGCCAGTAAAGGTGAGTGTAGGTAGGGGGGTAGGGAGGAGATAGGTCAGTCTAGGGAGGACGGACAGGTCAAGGGGGCGGGATGATGTTAGTAGATAGGAGATGGGGGTGTGGCTTGAGTGAGAGGAAAAACAGGTTAGGGAGGTGGAGATGAGCTGGGCTGGTTTTGGGATGCGGTTGGGGGAGGGGAGATTTTGAAGCTTGTGAAATCCACATTGATGCCATTGGGCTGCAGGGTTCCCAGGCTGAATATGATTTGCTGTTCCTGCAGCCTTCGGGTGGCATCACTGTGGCATTGCAGGAGGCCACCCTCCTGCAAAAATGCCATCCCCTGTTCCCAATTCCTTTGCCTCCGCCGCATCTGCTCCCAGGATGAGACATTCCAATCCCGTACATCTCAAAAGTCCTCATTCTTCAAGGATCGCAACATCCCCCCCCCACAGTGGTCGAGAACGCCCTCGACCGTGTCTCCCGCATTTCCCGGAACACATCCCTCACGCCCCGTCCCCGCAACAATAACCAAAAAAGAATCCCCCTCATCCTCACATACCACCCCACCAACCTCCGAATCCAACGCATCATCCTCCGACACTTCCGCCATCTGCAATCAGACCCCACCACCAAAGACATTTTTCCCTCCCCACCCTTATCTGCCTTCCGGAGGGACCACTCCCTCTGCGACTCCCTTGTCCGCTCCACACTCCCCTCCAGCCCAACCACACCCGGCACTTTTCCCTGTAACCGCAGGAAGTGCTACACCTGCCCCCACACCTCTTCCCTCACCCCAATCCCAGGCCCCAAGAAGACTTTCCACATCAGGCAGATGTTCACCTGCGCATCTGCCAATGTGGTATACTGCATCTGCTGTACCTATTGTGGCTTCCTCTACATCGGGGAAACCAAGCGGAGGCTTGGGGACCGCTTTGCAGAACAGTTCAACTGTTCTGAACAGTTCAGAACTGAACTGCGCTCAGTTCACAACAAACAACTGCACCTCCCGGTCGCGAACCATTTCAACTCCCCCTCCCATTCCTCAGATGACATGTCCATCCTGGGCCTCCTGCAATGCCACAGTGATGCCACCCGAAGGCTGCAGGAACAGCAAATCGTATTCAGCCTGGGAACCCTGCAGCCCAATGGCATCAATGTGGATTTCACAAGCTTCAAAATCTCCCCTCCCCCAACCGCATCCCAAAACCAGCCCAGCTCATCTCCAACTCCCTAACCTGTTTTTCCTCTCACCTCAAGCCACACCCCCGTCTCCTAACTACTAACATCATCCCGCCCCCTTGACCTGTCCGTCCTCCCTGGACTGACCTATCTCCTCCCTAGCCCCCTACCTACACTCACCTTTACTGGCTCCATCCCCGCCTCTTCGACTTGTCTGCCTCCTCTCCACCTATCCTCTCCTCTATCCATCCTCTATTCGCCTCCCCCTCTCTCCCTATTTATTTCAGAACCCTCTTCCCCTCCCCCATTTCTGATGAAGGGTTTAGGCCCGAAACGTCAAGTTTTCCTGCTCCTATGATGCTGCTTGACCTGCTGTGTTCATCCAGCCCCATGCTTGTTATCTCGGATTCTCCAGCATCTGCAGTACCTTTTATCTCTAATGTACTGACGTGTGTGCTTTTACTTATTTCAAAAGCAAATGTCACCATCTTGTGGTCAAGAGGTATAAATGTAGCTGCACTGCGGAATAAATCTTTGCAAAGTTGATGAAAAGTTTCAGCAGTGACAGAAATTTGATGACATCAGATCAACAGGCAGTCTGTCATAAACTTTGCCAGATTTCCTTTTTAATTGTCGCAATGAAATTACAGTCTGCCATACAAACATTTAATACATTCACTGTATTGTTTTGGTAGTTGTGCGCATCAAGGGGCTAATGAGAGTAAACAGAGGTATGGATCAACCATGATCTAATTGAATAGTCAGTTCGGCTGGAGGACCTGAGTGGGTTACTTTTGTTTTGTGTCCCTCAAGCCCTCTCTGCTTGGCTTTATTAGAGATGCTGACAAGCTTAAAATCTAGTGGTTAACAATCCATTAAAATGGCAGAGCAATTAATTTGAGCTGATCATATTAGATGTTTACATATCTTGTGACATAATTTTCAGAGTCAAAAAACACAAAGTTAAATACGAATGTGCACTATCTAGGTCACTGTTTCATAGGTAATCGCGGTTTACCTCCCTCACAGCCTCTTGACAGACTCCAGATTTTTTTTGCCGATATTATCTCATTGCGAAACCTTTCCAGGCTTTTCAGTGTGAAGAAGTCTTTTGTGACATTACCTCTCGACTCACCTCTAATTCTACCTTTGTCTTCCAGTCACGATTTAACTTGGAATTGATTTAACCTAATGATTCCTCAAAGTATCGAACACCTCAAAAGAATCATTTATTTTTGAAGTTCTGAAAAGTCATACCAGTCTTAAAATGTTAACCCTGTTTCTGTCTCCTCAGATGTTGCCAGACCTGCTGAGTTTCTCCAGTGTTCTCTGTTTGTGTTCATTTTTCAATGACCTCCTTTCAAAAGAGAAGCTTTGACCCTTCGTGCCTACATTCATAATCCAAATCTCAAATATGAAACAGCAATCTATAGATTTGTTCTGCAAAAATTCCTGGGCTTCATCAAATCACACATTTCTAGCAGGTTTTTATTTGTATTTCTGAATTAAATACACTGGGGCAGAAACTAAATATCCTTGCTCTTTTTTTATGCCTGTGACATAAGTATAAAGATTGGAAATTTTTTAAGGAATGACATCCCGCATCAACATGAATGCCATCCAACCTAACGTTGTGTCAGGCCATTTTTCAGGCTGTCCTGTTGACTACCTGCGACAGGTATTAGGCCCCCATAAATCTAAATGTTGAACCTAACACCTGTTTTAGGTCCCTTGTGCAATGGCACGAGGATAGCGAGTCAAGCAAATCTGCCTCACTATCACTGAATTTGTAAAACAGTGAAATTAAAACATTCAATGACCCTCACAATTACTCGATTGTTCCTAACTTGACTTGACTAATAATAGATCTTTAATACCAAGTTTATAATTATAACAAAATTAACAAATTATTATTAATAATGTAACTTTAGCAGAACACAGATGAACAACAAGACAATCTAATTAATATCTATGATATAAGTAAATTTTCATTGACCATAGCCTGTCCACCCATCCCCACCACTACTCATAGACATACAGAATTAAGGGATAATTTTATTTTAAATAAAAGAATCGTTTGTTACCAGTTTAATAACCATTTCAATGATGAAAACAAGGCCTCATAAAATCCTTAAATGATGTGTTGAATTGCAGGCATGCTCGACTGTGTATATTACATGAATTCCAAAGCGACTTGTTGATGCAAACAGATCCCTGGGGACTATTGCTTATTTCTTATGACTGGGATTTTGTTTTCTCTCTCAGAACTTTTAACAAGTTAATAACTGGAGAATAACTGGAGGGAGCAAAACCAAAAAAAAGACAGCTTACCAATCTGGCAGCTTCTAAAGCAAAAGTGCCTCCTGCTGAAAACCCCAGTCAGCATCAGCCTTCTCTTTGTTCTCTCTTTTTCAACATTCTCTATGGTTGACTGACCATCACCAGTCCTCTCTTGATTGATCAATTCACCATCCAACCAGCTGCCAGGCCCTGAGCATAGCCATATCTCTGTGCCAAGTCATGTAGTGTCCTTAGAACAGTGATTAGCCTGCATTATCCTTCCAGGCCAGTTCCCCACAGTAAATATCTGTCTGTGTTCTGTTCTTTTTTCCAAAAAAGCCGCTATTCAGAATTCAAAGTTTAGTTACCAATTTTGACTCACAGTTCTGAAACAAAAATAAGAAAAATAAAAGAAAAAGAGTGATAGTCTCAACCAATGACAGAAATGAGTATAAGATGAGAGGAATGGGAGCCAGGATTGCTCTGTATTGGATTCTTCAATAAAGTTGAAACATTTCTCTCTCTGTTTTAAATGAGAATTGTTCTTCCCATCCACAGTCCTTCTAATCAGAGTGCTCCTCCTCTATTACTGTCTGACTCTTGAGTTTTAACTGTGTACTGCTTTATGCAATGTGAACATGTGGAGACATTATCACTGTAATCTGGTCAGTTAATATTAATGATACAGATGGTCCAATTTTGGGCTGACTCTTTGCCTCCGCCAAGATTAACCATAAACAATTCATCATATTCTTTTCCTTCTTTTGCCAAAATATTTTACCACGTACCCAAAGGATATTGACTCTCTGTATTCACATTGATTGCACAGGTTCTACACTCTTGAGGCTACATATTCAATATTTGGAAAACATTCAAGGTTTAAAACACAGTCTAATCACATTGTTAAATGAAACTCATGGAGAGGCACACTATTGCTTGGACCATTGGGTAAAGGCTAATTGTCAGTTCAGCAAACCAAAGGTACTGAGACTAGTTATAATGTTCCTTCTGGCAGACGTGGCATGATCAATAACATTCACAGCAACATTTCTAGCATGTAACTTAACCCTTCACCAAATGATCCCACTGACCTCTGTGAGAACTTCAACTGCATCCTTCTTAGCCATGTTCTTTGCTACCTTTTCTAGGGTCCTAAAGGGGAACCTGGTGCTCCCGGACTGACAGGACGGCCTGGAGAACAGGTCAGAGAGCTTTGTGAACATTTTCAATTCAACGTAAACTTTACATATTGTTGGATAAAAAGAGAACATGTTACGAAACATATATATGGCTTGGTCATTTTGACTATTTCCTGTTGATGTTTTCTTGTTTTTCTTTTGCCTTATCGAAGAGCAGTATCATTTATTTTCACAGCTTATAAACGGCTGCAATTTTGTGGCCAGAGTGCATCCTCTGCCAATCATTAGATTGCATTTTTAATGTTAAATCGTTTGCTTGAGAAATTGCTGAAAGCGTGAGCTAACAATATTTCAGCAAGGGAAACCAGGAAACTAACACCTGAGTCCTAGAATCAAACAACTGTGTATTGTCTTAGTAATTAAGATTAAAGTATTGTGAAACCAACGATGCAAGGACTGAGAAGGAAGTTTCAGTTAAAGTGGGCAAACTCAATGCCAAATCAAATGTTGGAAAAGTAGTGAAGTGAAGGAAAGAAGGTTTTGAATCTGAGAAACAAAAAGGGCAGAAAGGAACAGTGAAAATTTTATTAAATAAAATCACACCTTTAAAACTCTAACATCAGTTAAAACCTGAAGGAATATATCTCTAGACTTTTAATCGTTTTCAGTGCTGATAAACCATATTTTCAGAGTCGCGTTATTAAAAGGATACTTATACCGGATTGGACTAATGTTAAGTATTCTGTACTTGTTCCTCAAACACAGCAACTTCACACCATTCAATATGTTGCAGTAGTGAGACATTCAGTGAACTTGTTTCTTTTAAGATAATAACAAATTGAACAATTTGCCAGCAACTTGTGGCTGTTTGAGATTAACTGTGCACACAATTCTTGTCTGAAGTTACGGTATCATTTGTTCATAATCAACATCGAACACTGTAAACCCTAATAATTATTTTGGCAAATTATAGGCCAACATTATTCTTTTAAAAGTAATAGTTTTTAAAAGTTACTGCACAAGATACATGGATAAATTTAAACTTTATATGATAATTTGCAAGTATGAAAGTGTAAAACCAACTGTCAGCTTGTTCTACATCTTTCCAATTTTTATTTTTATTACTTTTGTAAGCTACATCTGTGCACAGTTGAATTACTAGCAGTCTTAGCTTCATCAACCGTTGCATTCGAAATATGGGGTTAAGTAAGTTTAGTAAATGGATCTATTCTATATACCCGATTGGACAAACAAAAAGTATGTGTTCAGACATCCAGTAGTTTCGGTATGAAGTTTCACTCCCAGATTTGGAGCACAGAATCAAGACTATTCCCAACTCTGCAAAGCCAACCCGGAAGAAAGTGCCCAAGAAGTTTAAATATTTGTTCCAAAGAGGAGGTTGCTGGGTGCAAGCAAACATAGGGTCATAGTGAGTGATGCTGGAAGATGTTTGCAAGCTATCAGGTGCTTTGAACAAAAGGTTTACGTCAGTGTTCCAATACTCCAGCACTTTATCGCAGTTGTGAAAAAAAGTTGTAAAATTCGTGACCTTCAGACTTCACGTCCTCTTATCCATCCATCTGATCTCCTCATGCCCAAGGTTTCCATGACTTAGCCCCTGATACCCACCACCCATGTCATCTCATTCCTCCATAACTGTCTCTTATGTAGTCCTCCCATCACCATGATCCGTCAAAGCCTCCATACCTACTCATTATCTCCAAACCCACTTCAGTCCTTTGGCCATACACTTACCATGCTAATTTGCCCAGTATCCACCATGGACAGGACCCATTATGCGCTTAAATAAATGTATTAGGTATCTATTGATTAATTCACTCCTTCAAAACAAAAAAAAACCCCAAAGTGATAAAAAGCAATCATTGGATTTAACTTCCTTCAGTGCTTCATAAGCACAGGCATTGCAATTCACATCAAAGAACCTGGCCACTTAGAGCAAAAATGCGCAGCACCTCATTTTCTCCTAGGGGCCCCTGTAGCCTCCAGGACTCAACATCGAGTTCAATAACTTTAAAGCCTGATTCTGTCCTTCCATGTTTTTATCTTGTCATGACATGGATTGCTTTCACCACCGCCTACTGATTTTCTCCGACTTCCAGCTCTCGTTATCACTTATTCAGCTTCTCTTCTGTCCTCGTCTATCGTCTACAATCCCCCTTTCTGCCTATCCCTTTCATATCCCTCTCGCTCTGGGCACTATTTCCATGTATTGGCTCACCTGTCCCCACACCCCCACCCCCCAACTTCCTGTTCAGCATAAATACCACGTTTTTTTCCCTAGCTACTACCAGTTCTGATGAAGACTCACTGGAATCAAGATGATGACTGCTTTCTCTCCACAGATGATGCCAAACTGGCTGAGTTTTGTTAGTATTTTCTGTTTTTGTTTCAGATCGCCAGCAGCCCACAATTCTTTGCTTTATGCGACCATTTGGAACTCTTACTCAAATTTTGAACTGACAAATCCTTCTGTGATAACGATACATCATGAAAATAGTCAAGCAGGATCAATCAAGTACTATGGTCCTTAGGCTTATGTAAACAGGCAGAGTGAGATAGCAAGCACTTTTTTAACATAGATTTTACAGCTGTCTTTAAAAAAATGAAAGATAGAAAATAAAAATGTCTGAACAGATTTACAGCTCTCCTTAACAGCTTTGTTGACAATGAGAGGAACAGTTAGCCATTTTTAAACACATATTCATGTCTTCTTTTAATATTTGCCAAGGAATCCTCATCTCCCCAAAGGTCATCCTGCCTCTCCTCCAGGGCATTTATTTCAAATGTGTCCTGGGACCATATCCAAAGAGTACATATGTCTCCAAAAAAATGTACATACCTCTCCAAAGGAATTTTGCATCCTTAAACCTTCTCCGACCAATTCTAAAATGCATAGGTTGTGTTTGACATCTCACTGATGAAAATCATACTTGATGGAAGCAGCTCTAATTAAACGTGTGTAGTTGCCTCCGTGAACCATGGATTTGCAAATTACAGTCAAACCCCATTCATTGCCTCTACAAAAATGGCTGGTTCCTGATTAGGGAGCAGACTTCTCAATTCAAGCCTCTCTTCTCAATAAAAGTGTACAGATGCTGAAAGACAGTGGAATTTCACAAATGTTAGATTCCTGGTTGCTCAGTCAATACTTGGCTGAAAAGTATAAAAGCAGAAGATCTTTGGTACACATTTTTGAGAAATGCATTCAGTTCTTCTAATCAGATTTAAGGAAGTATATGCTCAGTTGTGGCAAATTCTGGCATATTTACTTGATAATGATCTACATTTGCTGCTATGTAATTCATATTTTATGTTTCATAGGGACTACCAGGTGAAATTGGCTTTCCAGGAAAACCCGGATCAATTGGAAAACCAGTAAGAACAAATACCACCATTTTACTCTTCTGTGGACACAGTGATGGGGAGTTTGAAATCTTACTGTGCCATTTTAGTGTGGAATTCATTCCGTTGTTTAATGAAAATGGCTGAATTTGCAAACCATTATTTTTAAGACAAAACAAAAAGATACAGAAATTTCATTCCTATCTCTTTACATGCTCATCGGAGCATGGGGAGCAGGAGTAGACCATTTGGCCCATCAAGTCTGCTTCAACTAAATCATGACTGATTCTCCAACTCAGTGCCATTTCCTGCACCATCCCCATATTGTTTGAAATCTTTTATACCTAATAATCCAATAATCTTGTCTTGAACATTTTGACTGAGGCATCATAGCCCTCTGTGGTGGAGAATTCCAAAGATTTACAACTCTGAGTAAAGAAATTACCCCCCATCTCCATCCTAAATTGGTTACCACCACCATCTGCAAGTTTCCTTCCATGCCATTCACCATCCTGATTTGGAAATCTTTTCATACTTTCGCTGGGTCAAAATCAACAACTGGTATTCACTTTTTCATAGTCAATATGACTGTGGTACTACCTGGGACAACAACACAAACCTCTATGAAATAAGATTTACTCTGTGATATACCCAAATGATCCTATCTGTTCACAGAATATAATTTCTCTATCATTGTTTTCTTACTTTTAAGTTTCTGCAGCAAAGTCGAAAGCAATTTGGTTGATCCTGTATCTGCCAATAGGAATGCCCATGGCAAACTTTCTCTGGAGATCCTGCCATCATCAGCTCCTGCCATTGTCTTTGTAAGGGTAATTTTAGCCATGAGTACAGGAGGCAGAATTGTTCTCTTGAAGGGATGCGCTTTGATCAGAGATTACCAAGGAAAGAGCTTCCAAAGGCTTCACCCTTTTCCCTGTCAAAGCCTACATGCAACTCCTTGCTAAATAAATGGGAGAACACTTGTTTGAATTTGAAAGTTGCATTCAGACGTCAAAGCAACTATCTGATCAATGCTTCCCAAGACTGCCATCATATGAAGGCCAATTTTATTGCTCCTACATTCACTAGTCTTTTCTCTAAGGTTGGGTGTTCAAAACTAGAGACCAGAATTTCAAGGCGAGAAGAGAAAAATTTAAATGGGACTTGAGGGGCAACTTTTCCACCCAGAGTTGTTCGTATATGGAAGTGGTAGATGCAGATACAGGTACAACATTCAAAAGATATTTGGATAGGTACATTAATAGGAAACATTTAGAGGGATATGGGCCAAATGAAAGCAAATAGGACTTGATAGATTGGGAAACTTGGACCAAAGGATCTGTTTCAATGCTGTATGACTCTACGAATCATTAACCTGTTCACATGACTCTTCCTGAGATTGGGAGCTCTTTCAACAGAGATTGTCACATTTAAAGTGTTGCAATATTCAACTCTGCTCAACGAAAAGGGTGATACCTTGTTGCAGTGAACTGCAGTTAGTCGGAAAGTGAAGAGCGTTTGAAGAAGAAAGCGATTAACTCCATATGGTTGAAGTGCTGTTGACAATACTGATGAATTGTCAGAAGGCTGCTGAACTCTTTGCTGTTGGGACTCAGATAAATCCTGGAAGATATTTGGTGGCGCTGTGCTGCTGGACATTTGGGGTACAGGGTATACCTGGGATTTTAGCAGTTTAGTGGAGAAAAAAGGAAGCTGACAGCAGGAAAGCTAGCAGCTGGAAGAAAGAAACCTCTAAGCAGAGGTAGTCTACAGACAGCCCTCGACTGTTGGAGTTCTGCTCTGAGTATCAGGAAAGCTGGGATATGACTATCAAATAGATGCTGGAGTGTAGCCTTGTGAATCCAATGAATTCAGTCCTAAGAGATTAAGCAAATGGGAGTCAAGCAGTCTTTGAGGTAACCATTCTGGAGTTTGAAGGAAATCATGGGCTATATTGTCAAAAGGAAAAACAGATTTTTAAAAGACTTACAATGTTCACTGCCACCTGAATAGGTTACTGAGAATTTTATGAGATCAGTTTTGGTTGTGTCTGTCATTTACAGAATCCCAGAATTATTACGGTGCAAAAACACTCCATTTGGCCCACTGTGCCTACACCAGCTCTATTACGTAGGGCAGCTCTGTTACCTAGTGCCAATTCCTGCCTTTTCCCCATATCCCTGACTTTTACCGTCCTAATGGATCACTAATGCCCTCTTGAACACCTCAGTTGAACCTTCCTCCATCGCTTTTCCAGGCAGTGCAATCCGTACCCAAACAAGTAGCTGTATGGAAAAGGTCTTTCTCATGTCATCCTTACTTCATTTGCACTTCCAAACTGTACCGTCTTGTTCTTGTTTCTTTCACACTATTTTTACAATTCTGAAACCCTCAAAAAGATCTCTTGTTAACGTTTTTCCCTCCAGGGTGAACATCCCAATTTTTTCAATCTATCGGTGCAGCTGAAGTTTCTCATACATGGAACCATTCTAGGAAATCACTTCTGCCTTCACTCCAATGCATTCATATTTTTATTAGAATGTGGAATGCACAACTGTACTCAATACTCCAGCTGAGGTCTAACAAGTGTCTTGTACAAAATCAACTTTCCTTGCTTTTAAACTCTATGTTTCCATTAATGAGGCCAAGAACCCTGGATCCTCTATTTACAGCTCTCTTCCCGGCACCTTCAGTGACCTTTCCGCTTGTATCCCCAGGTACCTCTGCTATGGCATTCCCTTTGGAGGTGTGTTCCTATTTTAAGTTGTCTTTCAGTATCTTTCTGACCAAATTTCCAACCTAAACTTCTCCATGTTGAACTTTATCTGCTACTTATCAGCCTTCTCCATCACTTGTCAATGTTCTTCTGGTGATCCATACTGTCCTCCTTCGAGTTTACAGTTCTTCCAAGTTTCATGTTACCTGTAAACTTGAAAATTGCCCTCTTCACACCAAAATCCAGATCATTCAGCAAGGGTCTCAATACCGTTACCAGGGGACCTGCAGCATAAACCTTCCTTTAGCCCGAAAAATATATTAACAATTATTCTACATTTTCTGTCACACAGCCAGTTTTGTTCTGTGTTTATTTAACATGCATTTAACATGTGGTATGTTTGACCAAACTTTGCCTGTTAATTCATGTTTATCTCATATGAAATGTTGTTGTAAATTGATGTGTAAACTGTTGTTTGTCTTGCTGAATTTATATAGTAACATCAATTTTGTTTGTCTCAGTAAGTAACTGGGATTTCAAATGTTGTCCCCTTTAAACAAAATGTTAATTGTTAGACTAAATTTAGGTCCTGTTCTGGAATCATGACACAATTGATAAGAATTTCTCAAGATAATCATTTTTTGTAATTGACATATTTATAGGGTGCACCTGGGATAGATGGGAAAAATGGCTTCCCTGGACCTCCTGGAGTTAAGGCAAGTATTTCTTTTCCTCTCTGTTCCATCTTATGGTGTTATCCTTTTAAGCGTTAGCCCAATGCTGAAGGTGTGATACAAAGTAGAAAAGTTGTATTAACTCACTCCATGATAAATGGTCTTGCATTTTGTATATGCTAAGTGAAGAGTGAGAGCAATCTGTAAAATTTCCACTGTTGAACCATAAAAATGATACAGCGCAGAAGGGGGCCATTCAGCCTATCTTGTCCTTGCCGATCCTTTCTAATCCCATCTTCCTGCACTCGGCCCATAGCAGCTCACAGCACTTAAGATGCAGAACCAAGTACTTTTCGAAAGAGTTTAGAGTCTCCGCCTCCACCACCAAATCAGGCAGTGAATTCCAGACACCCACCACCCTCTGCGTAAAAATGTTTCTTCTTACATCTCCTCTAATCCTTCTGCCATTTAGCTTTAATCTATGACCCCGGGTTTTGAACTGTCTGCTAAGGGAAACATGTTCCTCCTGTCTACTGTATCCGTACTCCCTTACAATTTTGTACACCTCAATCATGTCTCACTTCAGCCTTCTTTGTTCCAAAGGAAGAAACCCAAACCTTTTGAATCTCTCCTCGTAGCAGCATTTTGGTAAATCCTCTCTGCACTTGCTTCAGACGTATTAAGTCAATCCTGTAATGTGGTGATTGGAACTGCACACAACACTCCAGTTGTGGAAGTACCAGTGTTTTATTTGAAGAGTTATTATTAGTCATATGAATATGTTTTTGTAAGGCAAAATGTGGCATTCTCATCTTGACATGCAACCCAAACAGGAATTGTCATTTGTCATTTTCAGTGCCTTTGTCCCAAAAAGATACTTGCATTAAATCCACTCTCTTTCCCTCTCTATCTCATGGTCTACTGTCTGTTATGCAGGTCTCTAGGCATGGTTATGTTGTTGACCACATTATTTTTCACAGTCATGATTTGTACATCTTGAAGAACCTTTCTAATTCTTGCACAGTATTGATTCCTGCTGAACTGTATTTCTTTTCCTTTCCCTTCTCCCACAGAAATAGTCTGCACCTTATATAATTAATATAATCCTTACTGTATATTGCCTGAGTTACCACAATGGCTTCTTTTCAAAAGTATTTCAGAAATTATGAAACACATTGGATAGCCTAATGCCATGAAAGGCACTGTAAAATGGAAAAAAAAAATGTAGAAAGTTACAGAACAGAGGGATTTTGGAGTCCTAATCAATGAATCACAAAAAGCTAATATACAACTTCAGCAGGTAAGAGGAGAAGGAATAATTGCTAAAATTAAGCAAATCCCTCATCAGGCTACCATTCAGACTAGTCAGTAGACTGTGAACAGTTTTGGACCCCCCGCTCAGTTGATACCAGGTATGGAAGGATTTTCTTATGAGGAGATGAGGTTGAATAGGCTGAGCCTCTACTCATGGAATTTAGAAGAATCAGAGGCAACCTTGTTGAAATAGACAAGATTCTTAGGTTAATTGATGATGCAGATGTAGAAAAGTTGTTTTGCCTTGTGTGAAAGTCTAGAACCAAAGATGTCGCATATTTAAGACAGAGATAAGAAGGAATGTCGTCTGTCAGAGGTTAGTGAATCTGTGGAATTTTTTGCCACAAAGGTCTGTCAAGGTTGAATAGATAAATACATTCAAGGCTGAGATAAACAGAATTTTAATCAGTAAAGAAATCAAGAGTTATGGGGAAAAGGCAAAAAAGCAAAGTGGAGGATTATCAGATCAGCTATGATCTCATTGAATAGCACAGCAGGCTCAATGGTCCAAATGGCCTACTTCTGCAACAATGTGTTAAAGTCTTATCGTCTGATAATGTTATGATCCCAATTAGTATTATGACCAGACAAGTCAAATCCTACAGTAAAATCTGGCCTGATAGGATTTTTTTTTAAAGTTTAACATAGCAGCCTTTCACTGGACATAAGCACACAAGGCTGCAGAGTAGGTGTTCAAATAAAAGTTTATTCCACAAAAGAAATAAAATAATGGAAACCAAATACATTAGTTAAATATAACCAAAACACACAGCAAACCTGAAGTAACTGCCAGCCAGCTCAGAGTCAGTCCCCTAAACTGAGGAGATTCTAAATGCCTTTTTTATATTGGTCAGCCAGGGCCTCCTGATTGGCCCAAGTTAACAAATCCAATCAAGGATCTTGTAGTCATTGAGGTCCCCCTGGTTCCAATCACTACAAAGCCAAACTCCCATCTATTCCCCAACATCATGAAGAAATTTCCCTTCCTGATCAAATTTGTAGGTTAAACTTAACTGCTCAGCCTTAATTCCGGTCCTGAGCTGTGTAGTCTTTTCTTTTAATTGTCACGCAATTGAAACCTTAGGTTTTCTCAGTCTTTTAATGATCGGCAGAGTACCAACGAAACATTCCTGGTCTGGAACTTTCACAAGCAACAGCAGAGGTAGCTTATTTCCTAAATTCCTCTGAACAATCTCCTTTCTCCAGAAGAAACTACATTTAATTCAGACCTTAGTCATGTCCCCTTCAAACTGCTTGACAACTTTCCAATCTCTCATTTTTTTCCTTTGGTAGAAATCAATCCCTGATTCTTCTAAAGCCTAAAACAAATGAATGTTTTTTGATGTTTTTTATGGCCTGTCACAAACACCTACAATGTTAACAAATTTCAGCGCTCCAGAAGCACATGTTGCTTTAAAATCAAGGTTCTAGAAAAACTGCCCTAGTTAATTTTCAGACCAACGCCCACATGTGACTAGTTTAAAATCCAAACTCTTATATAAGTGTACGTATAAACCTTTCATTACGAACAAAAATATTTATTACTTTTGTCTATGATTTGAGGTTTTATGAGTTCAGTCTCTATCTTTTTACCTCAGCGTTGATGGTAAAACATTCAGCTGCCCTAGACTCATCATCTAGAACTTCTTGCACATCTCTATTCAATTTTCCTGTTCACTTTTAAACTTATTTCAACTCAAACGTTTGTTCAGTCTTTTTAATCTCTCCTGTAACTGTTCTTCGTGGTCACATTTATCTTCATTTTAAAGCACCTTGGGAAGTCTACAGGAATAGTGCCAGAAGACTGGAGAATAACAAATGTTGTCCCCTTGTTCAAGAAGGGGAGTAGAGACAACCCTGGTAATTATAGACCAGTGAGCCTTACTTCGGTTGTGGGTAAAGTGTTGGAAAGGATTATAAGAGATAGGATTTATAATCATCTAGAAAGGAATAATTTGATTAGGGATAGTCAACACGGTTTTGTGAAGGGTAGTTCGTGCCTCACAAACCTTAATGAGTTCTTTGAGAAGGTAACTAAACAGGTGGATGAGGGTAAAGCGGTTGATGTGGTGTATATGGATTTCAGTAAAGCATTTGATAAGGTTCCCCATGGTAGACTATTGCAGAAAATTCAGAGGCATGGGATTGAGGGTGATTTAGCGGTTTAGATCAGAAATTGGCTAGCTGTAAGAAGACAGAGGGTGGTGGTTGATGGGAAATGTTCATCCTGGAGTTCAGTTACTAGTGGTGTACCGCAAGGATCTGTTTTGGGGCCACTGCTGTTTGTCATTTTTATAAATGACCTGGATGAGGGCGTAGAAGGATGGGTTAGTAAATTTGCGGATGACACCAAAGTCGGTGGAGTTGTGGATAGTGCGGAAGGATGTTGCAGGTTACAGAGGGACATAGATAAGCTGCAGAGCTGGGCTGAGAGGTGGCAAATGGAGTTTAATGCGGAAAAGTATGAGATGATTCACTTTGGAAGGAGTAACAGGAATACAGAGTACAGGGCTAATGGTAAGATTCTTGGTAGCGTGGACGAGCAGAGAGATCTTGGTGTCCATGTGCATAGATCCCTGAAAGTTGCCACCCAGGTTGATCGGGTTGTTAAGAAGGCATACGGTGTGTTAGGTTTTAGTGGTGGAGGGATTGAGTTTCGGAGCCGTGAGGTCATGTTGCAGATGTACAAAACTCTGGTGCGGCCGCACTTAGAGTATTGCGTGCAGTTCTGGTCACCGCTATATAAGAAGGATGTGGAAGCATTGGAAAGGGTGCAGAGGAGATTTACCAGGATGTTGCCTGGTATGGAGGGAAGGTCTTATGAGGAAAGGCTGAGGGACTTGAGGCTGTTTTCGTTAGAGAGAAGAAGGTTAAGAGGTGACTTAATAGAGACATACAAGATTATCAGAGGATTAGAAAGGGTGGACAGTGAGAGCCTTTTTCCTCGGATGGTGATGGCTAGCACGAGGGGACATAGCTTTAAATTGAGGGGTGATAGATATAGGACAGATGTCAGAGGTAGATTCTTTACTCAGAGAGTAGTAAGGGCATGGAATGCCATGCCTGCAGCAGTTGTAGACTCGCCAACTTTAAGGGCATTTAAATGGTCGTTGGATAAACATATGGATGATAATGGAATAGTGTAGGTTAGATGGGCTTCAGATTGGTTTCACGGGTCGGCGCAACATCGAGGGCTGAAGGGCCTGTACTGCGCTGTAATGTTCTATGTTCTATGTTCTATGTTTTTACTAAAATGTAAATACAAATTATCAGTTGCTAAATTTATGGATCTCCTGCCATATCTTTTGGCAAAAGATTAGCAGAAACTCCAGAGAGAAAGTGTCAAGTCCAGAAATTCTACATCAGTTGATTTGTACAGAATGACCAGTTTTCTTTTAATCCAATGTATGAAACAAACAGGGCAATAAATAGAGATAAAAGGTACTGCAGATGCTGGTGAAGGGTTTAGGCCCGAAACGTCAAGTTTTCCTGCTCCTATGATGCTGCTTGACCTGCTGTGTTCATCCAGCCCCATGCTTGTTATCAGGGCAATAAATAGGATTACGAACGTGCGCAGGCTTGGTGGGCCGAAGGGCCTGTTCCTGTGTTGTATTGTATTGTATGAATTCTTAGAATCTGTGAACATACCATCGGGGCTGTGACTTGTATGTTGAAAGTAAGTTTAGCTTTCTGTTTGGATGTGCAGACACACAGCAGATTTAATACTAAAGTGATATTGACCACATGAAAAGCAGTGGATTGAAACAATCGTTTTCAATGATCCCTGCAGATTATATCCCAGAATTACTCTGTTTTCATCTTTGGCTAACACAGGGAGAAGCAGGAGATCATGGACTGGATGGCATCCCTGGAAAGCCTGGTGAAATGGTAAGAGCAAAAGTGTTACATGTGCTTAGGATTTATTTCGAATGTATGAACCAGTTGCTTCACACTGCGGTTTGGGAATCTGCTGATAAATGCTGAACATTCTGTGCCTTTTTTTTTGCGGAACAGGGAGAAAGAGGGGTACCAGGTATGACAGGGCCCAGTGGACCAAAGGTAAGGGAGAGACTTTTAATATACTCCCAACCATGAACAGGTTCATTAGTATTTTTCATAATGTGACCACATATCCTCCTTATTGCTCCCAAATTTTCAAACAGTGTGAGTTTGAAAGCATTATTGAGCCTCCCACAGAATTCCATGCCATCTTTAGAGTAATCCTGCCAACATAGCTCCCAGGTTCAATGTCTACTAAGTGGGGGAGGGCTGATCTGATACATTGTTGTGGCAAGATTCAGTCAGGGATCAGGCACTGGATGATGATTAAATGTCCTTTGCTGCTCCTCTTTGTATCTTGATAGCTGTATCAGAAGAGTACACAGGGGGTCACTAAACCAACAGAGAAACAGGGCAAATACCAAAAAGTTTAGGAATTGTCAGCGTGTCTTCACTTCTGTAGATTTTTTAAAGCTCATATCCCTTCAGTAATTAGCAACCAATTAGTGCCTGAACTGATTAACCATGTAAATAATGATAATCAAAAAAGTATAACTATTAGAGTGGCAAATTATAGCTCTGTCCTTATACTTACATGGGTCCAGTCATCTTTAGTTGCTAATACAGAACCACCCAGTAAATGTTAAATAGCATAACTGCAGTCAAATGCAGAGTAGAGGTGAATTTTACCACCGCCTGCTGTTCATGGGGATGCAATGGCCGACTGGTATTATTGCCAGACAATTAGTCCAAAGGCATTGGTAATGTTGTGGGGACCAGGTTTGAATCCTGCTACAGCAGACGGTGGAATTTGAATGCAATAAAACAAAAATCTGGAATTAATAGCCAGTTGATTGTTCAAAAAACTCATCTGGTTCACTCATGTCTTTCAAGGAAGGAAACTGCCATCCTTACCAGGTCTCACCTACATGTGACTCCCAATGTTAACAATTGGAGATGGGTATTAAATGCTGGCCTAGCCAGTGACACCCACATCCCTTGAATGAATAAAAGAAAGGACTTGTTTTAGCCAGAGGTTCCCAGTTTTGAAACTTTAATAACTCAATGACTGAAAAAATTATGAAGGCCTCCATAGTTGTTTTACTTTATTGTAGCACAGCTTTCTTTCATTTCCTGTCTGACATCATTTATATTTTGAAATCACAATTTGAACAATCATGTAGTGATTTTTTTTCATATACACAACTTGATCATATTCTTTTTCAGGGAGAAACTGGTCTTCCTGGACACTCTGGGCTACCAGGTCCAAAGGGAATGAAAGGAGAGCAGGTATGTAGCTTTGTGGTTCAATCCTTTACCGACAGGATGCCACATGACTTAAGTGTACAGTATATGTGAAATCCACGTTCAGAATCTGCCATCTTCAGCTCTTCCGCCACAAACTCCAAAACTTCACCATCAACTCCACTTGATGGAGTTCATACAACTCTGAGCCAACTCAGATCATTTCCATCATAATGACTGCTTCTTTTCTTTTGGCCTCTGTGAAATCATTTCCACTGACCTTCACTCTCTGCCACTGAAGACTCACAATTGCCACTTCTTTCACTTCAAGACTCAAAGATGCCAGTGCTTTCCTGGCACCCTGGACGATGGATAAAGTAATCCATGAAGTGAATGAGGAGTCTGTTGGCTATTTTAGGATCCCTTTCTTAAACTAAAGTAAACACCCTGAGCAGAGCAGGCTGAAATTTCTCCAGAATTTACATATATAGGCAAATATTTTTTCTCTAAGTTATGAAAGCAGGAGGAACTGCAGGGCCCCTCCTGGCTCTACAGCACTCCTAAGAATTGTTGTCAGTTCTGATTTCCCCAACATAGTTGTCTTCCTCCGAACCAGGGCATTAGCTGTGGCTGAGTGCCAGCCAGGCAAACAGCTTGGGTGAACTTGATCCACATGGATTGGGCGAACTACCGCTAATGATTTTAGAAGCTCTGGAAAGTCTCTTGAAGTTTCAAAAGGAGGCCCAAACCTGAATTTAGAGCAAGCCTCAATGTGACTGTTTTGGGCATGCATTATTTGCAGATCAATTGTTATACATTCCTGGCAATCGATGTCTGATCTTTTCCAGCCTCAGAGAGTTAACTGCAACTTTACCCAGACTCATTAGGGCACAACAGGAGGTCATTTGGTCAAGTTCATACCAGCTCTCTGTAAACAAATCCAGATGTTCCCTGTTCTATCTGTTTAGCTCTGCAAGTTTACTTAGCTGCGATGCCATGTCAGTTCCTTCTGAAATAATGGATCATTTCTGCTTCTTCTGTCCCCATTAGCAAGTCACTACCACTAACTGTGTAAAACAGTTCTGCCTCACATTGTCCCTGTATCACATCCCCAAAACCTTAAAAGTTGCCCCTTATCCCCTATACCATCAGCTAATGGGAATAGTACTTTTCTTATCTATTTTGTATAATCTTGTACACATCTATCAAATTGGCTCTCAGCCTTCTTTATTTGAAAAAGAACAAGCCAGGCTTCTCCATCCTAATCTTGTAGCTAAATTCCTCCATCCCTTCGGCCATTATGTACTTAATTTATTCATTTCACAGGAGTAGTAGATGGAAAGTCAGGCAGAGACGTATTATGAAACTACAGGTATAGTCACAGTTGAATGTAGTTACCCTTTTTAAAGATTTCAAACACTGATGCATCACACTGTGCTTTGACAGGGAGAACCAGGGAGACAAGGTTTGGTTGGTCCAAAATCAGAAAAGGGTGAAAAAGGTGACAAGGTAAGCAACATCTCATTGAGATGAGCTTTGAAATGTGCTGGATCTTTCTGCATTTACAAGCAATTCCTTTATTTTGTGTCTTAGGGATCTATCGGACCTCCTGGCTCTCCAGGCCTACCAGGGACGGTGAGTAAGATAAAACAATAAAATAAAATTCTGTATTTGTGTGAATAAATGTTTCACTTCAGTGTTGATAAGGCCTCAGGTCATTCGAAACCTCAAGGGTCTTCACCTGTTATACACATCAGTTTATTGTATATTTTATATCTCAAGCAAGAAATTTCTGTGCAAGTTCTTTCCAATACTTTAAGATGTCAATTCAGGACCTTCTAGAAATAGCTGACAGTTCAGTTATTGTTATCTGAGTCATCTCATCAGACTTAACTAATCAAGTACTCTGAGCACAGATCATTTACCAGTCAAACTTAAACAAATACTGAACAATTGAACATTTCACTCTTCTTTTTGTGAGTCATCCCATTCCACGTAAGGGTCTTGTGTTTAAGGTTATGAGCCACGGCCAACAGCAAAACCATTTTTTGGTAGTGATTGTAAAGGATCTCGAACCTCAAGGGACATCGGTGGAAGATCTTTGAAGAGAACTTACTTTTTTTTAAGCATACATGAAGAAGACATTAGGGAATCACCTCATGTATTTCTTCCTCAGTCATATGGCTTTTGAAGTTGAAAATGGCAGGCTTGTACAAGACACTGCAGGATGACAAGGTGTCAACAGATTTTGGAAATCAAACAGTGAGTTGCTTGCCGTGGAACACAGGGTTCTGAGCTGCACTTATAGGCCCTGTAATTTTATGGCCAGTTCACTTGAGTTTCTGATCAAGATAACTTGATGGTGACTAAATTTAGTGCTGGTCACGCCATTGAAGTTCAAGGGCAGATGGTTAGGCTCTGTTTTATTGGAGATTGCCATTCCCCACCATTTGTGTGTTACAAATGTTACTTGCCACTGATCAGTTCAAGCCTGAATGTTGTCCAGTTCCTACTGCAAATGATCTCAGACTGCTTCAATATCAGAGAAACGGTGAAAGGCACTGAACATTGCAAATCATTGACAGACATCCCTAATTCTGACGGTGTAATAGAGGAAAAACAATTAATGAAATGGGTGAGTGTGGTTGGGCCCAGGACAAAACCCAGAGGAACTCTTACATAGATCTGGGGTTGGAATGATTGGACTTCAAAATAACAACAACCATATTCCATGAAGAAATTTTACTCAATAATGGGAATAAATATGATCTTTGTGGCTTTGTTAAAGACATTAAAACACAGCAATTCAATCTAAAATATGTGGAGCTATCTATACTAGTGAAGATGGTATCCATATAAAAAGAATCGGAGAAGATTATATAATGAAGAGAGTCAGTCAAGGATCTAGAGAAATAGCAGATTTGGTGACTAGAGCCCTGGAGACAGGCGAAGAATATCATCTATAGCTGTGAAACAAGTGATTCATGAAGGTAACTTCTGTAAGAGATCATATGATGTGTAGTAATTACTATTATTTAAAGATAACAAGGGGTCACCATTTTAAGATCACCCTTTTCAGGTGACTTTTTTTTGCCTCACAGAGGGTGGTGAGTCTTGGCATTCTTCCTCAGGAGGCAGTGGAAGCAGAGACCTTTAATATTTTTGAGGCAGAGGTGGATGGATTCTTGGTAAGCAAGAGGTGAAGGCCAGTTAACAATAGGCAGTAGTGTAATCAGATCAGCCACAAACTTACAGAATGCCAGAAAGGGCTCAAGGAAGAGAACGGAGTACTCCTTCCCCTAAATCACACTTTCATATGTTTGTGCAAATGGAACCATATCCTGGCGTATGGTTTGGATATGTCCAAGGCAATCATATATGAATGATGACTGTTGGAACAGAATACTTGAGAGGCATATAATGAGATCAAGAAAGTTATGCCAGGAAAGGTCAATATGACAATTTAGCCCCTTCCATCAAAAGACACTAACCCTAAATAAAAACCAAAAGAACTGTGGATGCTGTAAATCAGGAACAAAAGCAAAGTTGCTGGAAAAGCTCAGCAGGTCTGGCAGCATCTGTGAAGGAGAAAACAGAGTTAACGTTTCGGGTCCGGTGATTCTTCCTCAGAACCGTTCTGAGGAAGGGTCACCGGACCTGAAACATTAACTCTGTTTTCTCCTTCACAGATGCTACCAGACCTGTGTTTGACACTAACCCTTAACATGGCTTAACATCCCAGTGGTTTTAATTTATTTGCTCTCCTTTTTTTACAGTCAACTGAAGGTTTTCCTGTGCCTGGGATACCGGTAGGTATATAAAAAGCTTTGATAGTTTTCTAATTGCACCAGTTGATGATAGTGTTCCCCTTTACCTTGTGGGCGAGGGGTTACATGACACATAAATGTGGGCATGCCCTATGTGCGTGGGCATCTCAAGATATCACTTAATAAAAACTGAAAGAGCTGCAGATGCTGGAAATCAGAAGCAAAAGTAGAAATTACAGGTAAAGGTCAGCAGGTCTGGCAGCATCTATGGAGGGAAATCAGACTTAGCGTTTCAGATCAAGTGACCTTTTCTCCGAACTGTTCTCTCCACAGATGCTGCCAGACCTGCTGTACTTTTTCAGTAATTTCTACTTTTGTCTCAAGATATAACTTCTCCCTTTGATCCCTCCTTGGCCTCCAAAACATGTCCCCACAACCCCCTCCACCTGGTTTTCCTCCTCCCCCTCCATAGGGTGTCTAATCCATTCCTGTTCTAAAATCCCAAGCATAACTCACTCCCGTCCCTATCAATAATCTCCCTGGGCCCCTGGGCCTTATTGCAGTTCTAGCAGTGTCCACAATGGTGATCTGGCACAGCTGGAACTGATGAAGATGCTGGTACCTCAGCAGTTTTTGGGGGTAAGACCTCCTCCCACTGAGGGTATGTCCTGATTTTCAGCACCAATTTTAATGGTGGAAATGAGAAATCCCAAACGAGTACAGCAAATACTAATTTCTCCAGGATTTCTATAAGCCTTCTCCTCAGGTTATCGTAGGATATCAAGGAATTTCCCTGTGGAAATCTTTAAGCATGTGTAAATGGTAAATGTAATTGCATAACTGGAATTTTGAAGAGCAATGATTGTTAACCAAAATAAAAACCAAAAGAACTGCGGATGCTGTAAATCAGGAACAAAAACAAAGTTGCTGGAAAAGCTCAGCAGGTTTGGCAGCATCTGTGGAGGAGAAAACAGAGTTAACATTTCGGGTCCGGTGACCCTTCCTCAGAACTGAGGAACTTCCCAGTTCAGTGGAAATGTCACCGGACCCGAAATGTTAACTGTCTTCTCCTCCACAGATGCTGCCAGACCTGCTGAGCTTTTCCAGCATCTTTGTTTTTGTTCTTGATTGCTAACCACTTCAGCTCTTTCTTTGTATTGTCTTTAGGGTTTGGATGGGGAGAAAGGAGAGAAGGGAAGTGCAGGAGAACCAGGAGAACCTGTAAGTATGAGCCCTCTGTACTAAGCACCTTTATTTAAAGCACTGTCAAGGGGATTGTGTCACTGTGGGGACTCCTTTGCTCAAGAAGGACAAGCGTGAGAGCTGTGACGAGATTGACCAATAACTAAATCGGGTGCAAGCTCCACATTTAGGGTCTAAAGATCTGTTCTAATAAATATCATCTGTGACTCCAGTTGTCAGCACCCTTACTTGGGTCAAATGTTTGTGGGTTCATAATCCCATTCCAGGATATAGCACAAATATCAAGGCTCACAATCCAGTGCAGTACTGAGGGGTACTGCACTGTCTCAGGTACCATCTTTTGGATAAAACATTAACTGGAGGCAACATCTGTCTTATCAGGTTGGCATTAAAAATTCCAAGGCGCTATGTCATTGCACAGATAGAATGGTTACTGCATTGGCCAAGCAACACCACCCTCAGTCAGAATCACAACATATTATCTTTCCACTATGGTATTGCTGTTTGTGGGAGCCTCCTGTGAATAGCTTGGTTTCCAGATTTTCAACTTTACAATGGTGACTGCATTCCAAAAGTGCCATATAGCAGGTGCTATGTAAATACAAGCCTTAAGTAATCCTAATTATCCAGTGTGAAACAGACCCAGCCTCCCCCATCAAGTTGACTTGGTCAGAGGTGTGCAGGGGACTCGATTGATGGGTTGTATTGAGCAGTTTCCCCAACATAGGATTTTGGAATCATGCAGCACAGGGAGGCCCTTTGGCCCAACAATTCTGTTCTGACCTACCAACATTACTTTCACTTTCCACCACTTTTCTACATTTCAAGGGCTAATTTTCTAATTTTGCCCATATTCCTGGCTCCATCTCCAGGGTGACTAGTAAATCAGCGTTTGTCTGTGTTGGCTTCTAAATGGTGACACTGCAGTCAACCACACTGTTCAAGTAATAAGACGGTGCATGTGGTCTATAACAAGTGAAATTTTCATTTTAGGGTTCCCATGGATCACCAGGAGCAAGTGGACCACAGGGCCCCCCGGGTCAAAAGGTAACAATCACTTGTTGATGTTGATATGAATAAATTGGTTTGACTTGATCATGGGATGTGAGTATGATCAGAAAGTCCTGTCTTAGTTGCCCATCCCTAAAGGAGGCTTGGCAAGTTGCTGATGTGCATCTTATGCGGTATACACTGTTGCAATTGTGCATCGCCGTAAGAGGATGAATATGTTTAAAATGGTGAATGGAATGCAGATCAAGAGGTTTCATTGTCCTGGATAGTGCTGAGTGTCTTGAGTTGATTTAACCACAATCTATGTTTGGGCCTCCTTGATGTTGTGCATAAGGAAAGGGTGATGCCTAAAATTAGCTGACCTTTTTTCACAAGTTTCTATTCATTCTACTGGTTCAAATTTGCAGCAAATAGTGCTCATGATGCAACCAGGAATGAGACATCTTTTTTCTCTCCTGTCTTTCACATTTAGGTCAAAATAACTGCTCCCTCAACTCAAATTCCAGGAAAAGGATTAAAGTGCTAGTAAGAAGTGATGCTGGATTTTTCAATGCACATGATCTGTCAGTTGAATGGATGCCCTGTACTGACCCCAAGGCACACTTGGGCCCACTTGACATTAGTACTGTTAAGCATCAATAGAGTGTAATGCATAAAACTATTCCTTTCATTCTCAGGGTCGGCAGGGTGAACAAGGTCGACCTGGAATCTCTGGAGCTAAAGGTGAAATGGTAAGTAACTTATATAAAGGCAACTAACTGGGTTACTAAGTTTATATATTTTTTTCAACCGATTCTAAATGGCAGCAGTGTCCTTCCCAACAGTTGCCCTCAGTCATTCAGCTGAGAGAGATCCCAATGATCACCGCCAGACCACAGTCCCCACTGAGTGCCCCTAACATCAATTGTAATGCTTCAGACAACAGGCAAATCCCCTCAGAAATCTTAGCAGCCACCCTCAATGCTGAATATCACCCTCAAGAGCTGGTGGGGCCCTACCTGTAACTGAAATTTTTTAATTTCTTAGGGTATTCCTGGAAGACCAGGGCCACCAGGGCCACATGGCGTGCCAGGAAATGTGGTGAGTACATGATGATTTTGGGATCTTGTATCAGGGGTCTGAGTGAGCAAATTAAGTGGTAAATCTTAATGATTTCATTACAGGGAATCCCAGGAGATCCTGGCCCTCCAGGCAAGGATGGTCCCAAAGGTGAGACGGTAAGTAAGACCAGGTTTGACCTGAGTCACCATGCCTCAGGCGAAATTACTGAGCTTGTATGCCCTGCCTAACATATTCCTCATGCCTCCATGTGACAGGGAATGCCTGGTGCAGATGGTGAACCAGGATCACCAGGAATTCCAGGTGATACAGGACCAGCTGGAATCCCTGGATTACCAGGAGAAGGTAAAACTGGAAAACCGGTAAGTTATTAAACCACTATGTGAGATTTTGAGAGGCTGGAGGAATTCTCTAATAGACCCTCATTTGTGATTATTATGTTACAGGGTCAACCGGGTACACCTGGCTTAGTAGGACCACAAGGAGCAAAGGTGAGTTCATTAACACCTATTACCGACAGCCCACAAGATTAAAATTCAAGACACAAGCATTTTTCCAGCATCATTGCTGATGCTTTTATTCATTGTCAACAAATCAGAACAGAAGATAATGAAGTCTTCAAAACATGCAGGGCAGTCAGTCTGCTTGGCTTAAAGAGATAGCAGGATGTTTCATGCAGTAGTTGACTTTAATACTCCGTTGGTCCAAATGTGGCTTTTGCAATGTCTGAAGGAGATTAACGACTTCTTCTCGATCGGCGTCCACGCCTCCTCCTTCTTCTACGTCGTCTTCCGCTGCGTCTTCTGCCTTGTCCATAGCTTCTTCTAGAGCGGCTTCTTGCCATAGTGGTACTTTGGCCTGTCTCCAACTACTGCTACTGGTTCAGAAATGTTGTCGTTTTATATAGGTTGTAACTTCCCCTGGGCACCCATTATGATGCATACAGGTACATGACCCCCATTGTGAATCATACAAGCATTAAAAGTGTTATATCCTTACATGGTATTAATGATCATATTGAGGTACATGCATATATCCTGTCCTTGTTTGGTCTTGATGTGCATACCAACTTATGTATCTCTCTATTTAATAGACATGATACCTTATTTAGTATTTTTGTGACCATTTAAATTAATTTTCAGTTTGAATGTTACCATGGTGGTTGTCTGTGATTGCGTAAAAACAGACAACAGCAGAGGCTGTTTTTCTTCTGCAGAACAATACAATTCAAAACCAGAAAGGTGGCCATTGAGTTTTGAGTTTACAGGAACAGCAAAAACTTGCTTGAGAACTGCAGCTCAGATGGAATCCTGAAGTGAAGCAAAAGCAATATGGCAAAGCAGATCCAAGATATAAGCCGTGGGAAGCAACCCTGAAGCTGGAGTCAAGGCACATAGCAGGAGTGCTTGTCTAAAATGGAAACTAGGATGAACGTCCAACTGAAGAAAGCAGACCAAGTCAATGCAGCGAGGGAGGAGACCTGAATTATGTAGATAGGAGCAGGATCTAAAGTGTTTCTGGATGGAATTGGACCAGAAAAGCCCTTAATCAGAGCCATATGAAAAAGAGTACCATACATAATAAAATATTGGGTCGGTTTCATTTTCTGTAGGTGTTATTTGAAGCAAGCAGAATGCCCTATATTGTATAAATATAAATCAGGGACCTCTTTCAGGTTAGGACTTTGAAAAATTTCCACCAGGCTGCACCAGGAAGTCTCAGCTAGCCCTGCTTCAGTATATACAGTGTATACTGTACCCAGTCTATGCAGTGCAGGTGTTAAAAGAATCAGTTTCAACCACGTTTTATAGCATTGTATAGCAATGCCCACATTTATACAAGGTATGTAAATGCTATGCTGTGCCCTTGGCTGAATGCCAGTTATAATGCCAGTAACTCAGAAATCCCAAATGATTGTGTAATCATCAACAAGCATCCTCACTTCTCACCTGATCATGGAAGGAAGGTCTTTGATGAAGCAGTTGAAGACAATTGGGCATATATAGAATTTGTTCAGCACCCTTAAAATCAAGATCATTTACAAAAAACATTTGTGAGGAATTCTCCTTGGAGTACCCTATCCAAGCTGGATGCATGTAGAACCGACCACAATTCTAGTTGACAACTGTGAGCTAACACACAAGCCTAGGGAAGCAGGGCATTGGAGCTCTTGCAGGCCAGAGATGCATAAGGGAAAGAAATTACCCTGAGACAAGCAGGTGTGAAAAGGGAGACTAGAGAAAATGGAACTGTCTTGAACCATTCAATGGAGGTATCTTTATGGGAGGCAGATTGGAAACTATTCTATGTGCTTCTACTGTGGGATGCCAGGTATACAAAGGGACTTTGCTGGCTTTTGCTGTTCCCCCATAAATTCAAGCTGCAAGACCAGTGTCTGTCATATTAAAGGTGGACAGTTGACCAGGATAGTTGTCAGAATATTGTAAAGTAAAAGATGGGTATATGTACCCTAACATATCACTCTCTTCATGGGACTCTTCAGTTAACAGTCTTAAATCTCTATGTGAACAGTCCCAAATCTACACTAGCTGCCAACTTCTAACATGCTTCCAAGGATTTGCTATACCCTATCCAGATTCCTAAAACTGCATTTGCACTGTTTGCCCGAAACGACTGGTAACACCAGTTTGCCAAGACTGAGACAGATTGTTCCTCAGTCTTTGAAGGTGAATGATGAATCAGGATGTGCAGTCGCCCATTTGGGCTTCCCCTGTCATCTAGGGCAGGTTCTGGTCTTTCAGTCGTCACAGAGTTGGTACTCTGGGTCTGATCAACTTGATGATGCTCACCACAAAGTACAAGGAGCTGGAGATGCTGTACATCAAAGGTGCCCTCTTGAGACTTTGAACAAGATGCAAAATCAGAGACAGCTGGGGTTCCAGGTTGCCTCTTTTATCCTTCTCTTCCCACATTTCTTGAAGATTCTGTTGCTTGTGTCCAATACTACCATCAGAGGGCAGGAAGATCCAATATGGTGACTACTTTTCATTTCTGGAGGTCACAGAATATAGTTTTGAATCCTTAGCTCTCAAGTGCTATGCTTGATACTGTGCCTTTGGCATTCTACTGAGCGAGGTGCCACCTGCTAACAAAGCAGGTTCACTGGAGGTGTTAGCACCTGTTCGTTCTGAAACAATGTGGTTGTTAACACCTGACCAGGCAGTTCCAGGTCTATCTCATTTCCATGGGATATTAATTATTCAAGGCCTGGCTGCATGAAGTCTGTTCACTGCAACTCTGCAGTTTGCAACTTGCGGAGTCCAGCTAGGTTTAAAATTGGCTTCCACATTTCAAGATTGGATAAAATGGGGAAGAGTATAGATGTGCCCACTGGTTAAAGTTTACTTGCAGAGTGAACATGTTATTGGTTTATCACTGGGGATGTAGTCCCAAGCTTTCCAATGCCAGAGATAGGCATTTTATTGGGCAATGATTAGGCTGGTAGTATGCTATCTCTCCCACATAGAAAAACGGTAGTCAAAAGAAGCTGGAAGGGCAAGAAGAAAAACAAGTAGGAATTGAAAGAAGATTCAAAGACACAGAGGGCTCATTATAACTCATGAGATTAGGAGGAGCTGAAGAAGGGTCACTTAAAGTAGCAGGAAGGTCAAGATCCAAGAGGTGTTTGGAAGCTGTGAGTGTTTACGCTTTGTAGAAGGCATCTCACATTTTTCTGCCAGATCCTAATTCCATAATCTTGTGTACATAATCTCCCTCATTTGCTTATCTGACCTTCCTTAATTGAAGCAGCGTTCATTATCTTAGGTATTGTTAGCAGGATTCAAATTCTAAGTATTCTCGATATAGATGCCTGTGCAATTAATCAGTTGGTAACATATTTATGGCCCATTTTGTCGTCCCCTTTCAGTAGAAACATCAGGTTGAAATCATTTAGGTTCTCCGATCCTTTCAGCTGTAGGCAATGTCTGCTGCAGAAGTTTATCAGGAAACTTTTGTTGAGACAGGAATGGATTCAATTTGATACCTCACAGGATCAATTATCCCACTAAAAATGAAATTCCATGTTCAAATATGAGGAGTGATTGGACAGTTGAGATGCCAGCCCCTGTGGAAAGCAGGAATGACTACAATGGAAAGAAATAATATAAAAACCAAAAGGGTCAGTGCAGTGAGTTATTCAATCCCATGTCTTGATATGGATTGTTTATTCTTAAGCATCTGTTTCTTGCAGGGTGACCCAGGAGATCCTGGTATTCCAGGGTTACCAGGAGACAGAGGCCCTCCTGGTGAAGGGAACCCAGGACCACCGGTATGTTAATTCAATACATTATCGAAAATAATCTCTAAACCATGTTAAAGCAGAATTGTGTAGTTTTAAGGTGAGAGGTGAAAGATTTGAAAAAGACCTGAAGGGCACTCTTTTAATACCGAGAGTGGTGCTTGTATGGAATGAGCTTCCAGAGGAAATGAAATATGCAAGTACTGTTACAATATTTAAGACATTTGAACAGATACATGGATAGGAAGGGTTTAGAGGGATATGGGACAAAGACAGGCAAATGGTAATGGTTTAGTTTGGGAAATCTGGTTGGCATGGATGCATTGGACCGAAGGGTCTGTTTCTGTGCTATATGAGTCTATGACTGTAAGTCATATTGTTTCTGAATTTGTAAGGTAATAAATCCTTCACTTATATGAAGTGCTGCATCTCCATACCCTTGTTCCTATTCTCAACAAGGATGTCTGATAAAAGTAAAAGGATTTGATCTGCCTCAACTCAATTCCACAGCAAAACCGTAGCACAAAATTCCTTTTGAGTCTACACTTTTCCATACTCAACCTGTTCCCAGGTGTTATTACCGATGCACCGCAAAAGCCCTTTTCTTTTTGACTCTGGCAATTGAAACATTCACTGAATAAATTTGCCAGTACTCAGCCAAGCAAGTCATAATATTCAGCAGTAAGTACTCCCAGTCTTGACTGGAGCAATAGGACAAAGTACACTGTGATTATCTCTACTGACCTGCAGCAAGCTATGGTTTCCTGGATCAGTTATATGGTTTATAGGCATTGAAAACTCACTCATTTTCTGGCAGATCCTGAGATCTGCAGCTGTAGTTCACTTTTTGTATTTGCATATGTTAGCAAACAAATGATCCGGGAACTGTTGACTGACACCTTTGCTTTACAGCTGGTTACAACTATGTTGTAGCTTCGAGGAGCAGCGTCAGTTATTGGTCATGGCTGTTTTATTGGAACCTCTTGGCTGTTGGAACACAACATAGAGCCAGAAACCAACTTTACTGGGCGTCCGTACCTTTCATTCCTGGACTTTAGATCTGAGGAACGGACATAATCCTAGAACCTCAGAATTCAGGAATTGTTAGATAAATAAGCACTGCACTCCACCCAGTTTGCTTTTTACCATTTTCATGTGATACCATGTTAGCTGAGTTGTTGGAATATCAATGACAATCAATCTCATAAATTGTCTGCAACAGATATAGACCATTTATGTCAGGGCAATGACATTAGAACATAGAACATAGAACAATACAGCGCAGAACAGGCCCTTCGCCCCTCGATGTTGCGCCGACCTGTGAACTAATCTAAGCCCATCCCCCTACACTATCCCATCATCATCCATATGCTTATCCAAGGACTGTTTAAATGCCCCTAATGTGGCTGAGTTAACTACATTGGCAGGCAAGGCACTTACCACTCTCTGAGTAAAGAACCTGCCTCTGACATCTGTCTTAAATCTATCACCCCTCAATTTGCAGCTATGCCCCCTCGTACTAGCCGACGTCGTCATCCTAGGAAAAAGACTCTCACTGTCCACATAGTGTATATATTTTAACAAGCAGGCCTAAAGGCTGCAAATATTAATTTGTTGCCTTTCTGATAAATCTACATTAAGTATCCAAAGCCCAAAAAATATGAAAAATGTACTTTACGGTGTTCCAGCTTCGAATAATTCCCTGACAATCAGAACTCAGCATTGTACACTTTATACATTTGCCAAGTAATTTCATAACTAACTATTGTACTCCAGGAAATTATACATGCTTCAAAATCATTATGAACTGTAAATCTTTCATGATGATCTGTAGTAATGATATCCATCACCTTTTATAACTCAATCATGTTAAACACATTTTCTTATCACTGTAGGATGCAAACAACCATACCTTGTGTATTGATTTATGCAATAGATTTAATGTTGATGTATTTTCCCGTTCACATCAACAATTGAACTTTATAGTATAAATCTAGAGAAAGAGTCTGAGTGATTCCTGGAATTAAGCAGACATGGATTTACTAAAGTAAGCTCACTAGACATCAGTCTAGAGTATGACCTCCTCTTCAGTTATCGACTGCATTGACACAATAGGAAGTTGTCTGACTTTGTAGCAGACAGCCTTACATACAAAAAGTTTATATTGGGAATTCATGCATTTATTGGTATACTCATCGTTATATTCCTTTCAAATAAAGATCACTTCCCACTTAAATGCCTTCATTGAAGTTGCCTCCCAGCGTATCCCTGGTCCCCCACATTTACTGTGTGAAAGAACATATCCTTAAGTTTCCAATTACCTTATATCTGTACACTTAAGTCCTCAATCCTTTTACTTTGGCAACATACTTTTCTTTCTCGCACAGTGCAGACTCTGTTGGACCTAATAGTCTACATTCCAGAGTATTGAATGAGGTGGTTTAGAGATTGCCAATGCATTGGCAGTTACCTTTGAGAAGTCCATAGATTATGCAATGATTCCTGCACATCAGAAGCAAATGTTACCCATTATTTAGGAAAGAAACAAGAGAGAAAGACCGAGCAAATACTAGAATCTATCATAAAGGATGGGATAAGTAGACACTTAAAAGAAAATGATCTGATTGTGCATAGGCAACTTGGATTTGCAAATAGAAGATTATGTTTGACAAACTTGTTGGAGCTTTCTTAAGCTTATTTCTAAAAAGATTGATCAATGGATGAAGTGTATTTCAATTTTCAGAAAGTTCTTAAGAAGGTTGTTTAGCAAAATTAAAGCCGATGGTACAGAAGGTAATCTACTTGCTGAATCAAGGATTGGTTAACAGAAGTAAAGAGTAAGAATAAATAGGTCATTCCATTTTAGCAGATTGTGACTAGTGGGGAATTGCAAGGGTCCCAGCTGTTCATAACATATATATAATAATTTAGACGTGGCAATGAACTGTAATATATCTGATTATGCAGATGATACAAATGAATCTGGATTTTGAGGATGACGTAAAATATCAGGAGGATTTAATGATTGGGCAAAACATGGCAATGGCATATAACAGAAAAAAGAGAGGTTATCCACTTTGGTAGTAGATGCAGATATGCAAAGTATTTCTTAAATGGTGAGAAATTGAAAAGTGTAGATCTATAACAGAAATTGAATGTCCTTGACAATAAATCATTGAAAGCTAACATGCAGATGCAACAAGTTATGCGGAAGGCCAATGGAATGTTGGTCTTTAGTGAGAAAGAATTTGAGTACAAGGCTAATAGAGGAGTCTTGCTTCAGTCATACAGGAGCTTGGGTTAGACTGCACCTGGAGTACTGTGTGTAGTTTTGGTATCTCATTAAAGCTATGATTGCCACAGAGAAAGAGCAGTAAAAATTCACCAGCCTTGTTCCCAGGGTGATACATTTGTCCTTTGAAGAGAGATTGAGCAAACTAGGGCCTGAATTCTCTAGAGCTTCAAAGAATGAGAGGTGATCTAATTCAAACCTACAAAATATTTAAAGGGGACGTACAGGGTCAGATGCAGGTAAGATATTTCCCCTGGTTGGAGAGTCTAGAACCATGGGTCAAAATTTAAAATGAAGGGTAGGACTGAGAGTAGGACTTTTTTTTTAAACTCAGAGGGCAGTGAATCCTTGGGATTCTCTACCCCACAGAGCTGTGGAAGCTCAGTCTTTAATTGAATTTAAAGTAGAAGTTGATAAATATGTGATTAGTAATGACAAAGGGTTATGGGAATAATGTCGATTAAAGACATTGAAATTGTTTGATCAGCAATGATTCTCACTAATGGTAGAGCAGGCTTAATGGGCTGAATGGCCTACTGCTATTCCTGTGTTCGTTCTGGAATACTTTCTCATTCTTAATGTCATGAGAATATAATCAAGCAGAAATCGGTAATGCGTATTTCTTTCTTCAAATAAAAGCAATAATATTGTGTTTACTTCTGTCTTGTCCAGGGTGCTTCAGGACACCAAGGAGAAAGGGGCCATCCGGTATGACAACTGTGATTGGAAACATTCAGATCATATTGGGAATTAGAGTTGAAAGCAAAACAGTGCAAAACAAGAAGCAGCAATGAATTTCCTTGTTAACTGATTTTTCTCAATGTTTAAAATATAAAATTCAATTAAATTTTCAAATTTTATTTCATAAGCTGCAGTAACTCGATCAAAGAAGGTGCCACTTGACACACCATGTCTCTTGGTTAATTCGATCATCAACATACATTAAATAAACATTGTCATCGTATTGACTGCAATTTCCCCTCTACCATGGTCAAAAACGCCCTCAACCGCATCTCTCACGTTTCCCGTAACTCATCCCTCACAACCCCTCGCCACAATAACAACAAAAACAGAATCCCCCTCATCCTCATATGCCACCCCACCAATCTCCAGATCCAACGCATCATCCTCTGACATTTCTGCCACCTGCAATCAGACCCCACTACCAAGGACATTTTTGCCTCCCTACCCTTATCTGCCTTCCCAAGGGACAGCTCTCTCCATGATTCCCTTGTCCGCTCTACTCTCTCCACTAGGCCCACCACACCCAGCACTTTTCCCTGCAACCACAGGAAGTGATACACCTGCCCCTACACCTCCCCCCTCACCCCCATCCCAGGCCCCAAGAAAACCTTCCACATTAAACAGATGTTCCCCTGCACATCTGCTAATGTGGTATATTGTATCCGCTGTTCCCGATGTGGCCTCCTCTACATCGGGGAAACCAAGCGGAGGCTTGGGGACCACTTTGTGGAGCACCTACTCTCGGTTCATGACAAACGACTGCACATCCCAGTCGCGAACCACTTCAGCTCCCCCTCCCACTCCTTGGACGACATGTCTATCCTGGGCCTCCTCCAGTGCCACAACGATGCCACCAGAAGATTGCAGGAACGGCACCTCATATTTCACTTGGGTACCCTGCAGCCCAATGGTATCAATGTGGACTTCACAAGCTTCAAAATCTCCCCACCTCCGACCTCATCCCAAAACCACCCCAGCTCGTCCCCACCTCTTTGACCTGTCTGTCTTTTCTCCCACCTATCCGCTCCTCCCACCTCACTGACCAACCCCCATTCCCACCTCCTACCTACCAGCCTCATCTCCGCCTCCTTGACCTATCCGTCTTCCCTTGACCAACCAACCCCCATTCTAACTCCCCTCCTACACTCACCTTTACCGTCTCCATCCCTACCTCCTTGACCTGTCCGTCTCCTCTCCACCTCTCTGCTCCTTTATCCATCTTCCATCCACATCCCCCTCTCTCTCTATTTATTTCAGAATCCCCTTCCCCTCCCCCATTTCTGAAGAAGGGTCCAGACCCAAAACGCCAGCTTTCCTGCTCCTCTGATGCTGCTTGGCCTGCTGTGTTCATCCAGCTCTACACCTATTTATCATAGTATTGACCATACTGTTTTCCTTCAGCTGGGTAAATACTTTCTGATGCTATAAAGATAATGCAAACTGGTTCTGAGTTGAAAGGAAGCCGTTCTTGGATTTTCTGGTCCCTCAAGGAACATAGGCTTAGGCTTTGAAAAAGGGATAAACATTCTTGCCTTTCAGGGCAGTTCTTTCCTCTGTTAGATCATCAGTGACCAACGTTTGAACATTAGTTTCATCAAACACCTTGTAATCCTTATCCAGAAGAATCCATTCATCTCAGTTCAGTCTTGACAATTTCACTTGGAGCAGCATCAGCAGTCTTTTGGGGAAGGGTGTACCAAATTTCCACTAATCATCACGTGAAAGAGTATTTCCTGGTTTCGGTTCTAAATGACCTTCTTCTAACTTTAGGTTCAGGCTCCATGGGCATTAGGTCCCCTGTACGAACCTATTGAAACCTCTTAGTATTTCAGACCCTTTGATCACATCACCTCTTTCTAATCTCAAGGCAGTCCAACCCAAGTTTATGCAAGCTGTCCTTAATCTAACTGTTTTAGCCCTGAAAGTTTGTCGAAATATGTACAAATCATCTCAATAAGATGCCCTTGTGGTGGAGTGCAAAACTAGAGAGCATAGGTTTGAAGTGAGAGGGGAAAGATTTATAATGGACCTGAGGGATAACTTGTTCACACAGAGCGGGGTGCATGAACTGAGCTGCCAGAGAAAGTGCTACAGCCGGATACAATTACAACATTTAAAAGACTTTTGGCAGGGTACATGACTAGAAAGGGTTTGAGATGAATATGGACCAAACACAGGTAAATAGGATTCATTCAATTCCTGATACCTGCTTAGCATGGGCAAGTTAGACCAAAGGGTCTGTTTTCATGCTGTATGACCCTATGACTCTATGGCAGTCTTCTGGTTAGAATACCAGTTAAACGTTGATTACATTCTCAGAGCATGATCTTCATATACGAAGAAAGATACCAACCAGTTTCCAACTGCTATCCTTCTTGCTTACTTAGATGAGCGGCCTCTGACCTGAATCAGAGAGGTGAGAATGGAATTGTGGTGGACATAGACAGTTTTGACAGCAAATGGCATTAAAAGTGCCTCTTTTGGAATTCAGTTTCCTGAGTTAGGTTGTCAAAGTAAACTTCACCTTCCTCTTCCCAATCCCACTACAAAGCCTCTCCTAATTATTTCACAGTGTATGTATGAATCCATTACAGAAAGTGCACATGGAATTCTGTGCAAAAATATACATTCCACACTAAGCAATCTTAAGTACCAGATGCCTTAATAGTTAACTCAACGGTAAAGATGATGCATAATTTAGCAACAGTAATGTGTGAGGATAATCCTCTATTGCAGTCCTTTGCAGTGATTTTGACTGAGAAATAAAAATAAAGGAAATGGTGCATTGGATAAAAATATGATCAGAATTGGCATTAATGTTGATTTTTTAATTGTACTTGCCAGGGTCCACGAGGTTCACCAGGAACCCCAGGCCAGCCTGGAAGTGATGTAAGTCTTTTTGAAATTCCTAAGGGCACTGTCACATCAGCTTAAGTAATATTTTGTAGCCTTAAGTTGTTGCATACTGAATTTCACTACAAACCCCATTGTAGTGAGAATCTATCCCTGGTTAACTAACACAGGAGAAGGTAAGCCTGAGAAGAACTATTATATCCCGCTCTCATTCACTTTTCGAGATTCAATAATGGGTTAACATACCCTCTCTATTCCAAGTGGCTATGCCTGGCATAGGAAGAATGAAGGAAAAGCCAGGAGAAAAAAGAAGTTTCAAATTATAGTGTCTCACTTTTAATGGGGAAATTCTGAATTTGGACAGTTGAGTAAAATGCATGGCTTCAGTGTGGAAAGCCACTAAAATCAATGGAAATGAAGTTCAGGAGCAATCTTCCAGGGATGGCTAAGCCAAAGTTAAACCAATGCCAAAATAATAAGTTGTATAAATTTTAGGAAAAATGGAAGGGAAGAGATTCATGATCCAGTGTTGTTACCATTTTCAATTAAGCAACTATCTTTTCCATTAATGCCCCTCTTACTGGACTAGGGTAAATAATTGGAAGTCAAGATGGATAAAGATTGATGTTGTGCACAAAATATTAGTACCCTTCTATTTTTACATTGACGTCTTCTGGAGTCTCCATTTGCCCTTTTCTCTTCTTCACAAAGCTGTTAACGTTAAACGTGAAAATAAACATGTTCAGCCTTTGAAGAAAAGAGGTGACAGATTATTTTTCACATATATCAAGTTCACTTTTCAAGGTAATACCAATGTTGCACTCTGAACACATCTTGCTGTGTCAATGATCTAGCTATTGCAATGGCTGGTATCTTGTAGATCAAAGAGACCTAGGAGGGGTTGGGGTGGCAGAAATACAAAGGTCCTTACTCCTGAGTTTTACCTAGTGATGCTGTTTGAAAGTTACATGCTTCAACAGTGGTTAGAAGTGGCACAGCATTTATGTCCTTTGATTGTTGTTGGATATCCTGGTGACAATCAAACCCTAGAATAATAATTAAAAAGAAATCGAACAATTACAGATGGCAGGACATTTTTGTTTTGCTTTTTTTTGTTCATGCAGCTGCCACCCAGAATCAAATCTTCGAGGAGTGAGGGGCAAGAAAACATTAGTTGTTCATCCTATATTGATTGATTATAGAATTTTAAAAGGTGAAACTAATTGAAACAGTGTAAAATATAATATTCAACATTATAGCTTTCGGAAGGTAATAACCTCCATCGGTCCACCATGAAGAACCCACCTTTGAAATTTTTGTGACGTCGTCCTTGTTTTAGTTACTTCCAGATCGTTGTCTAGGCTACAACCACTTGGAATTGCTGTATCAACTTATCTTTGGCAACGATGGAATTGCTTTTAGTCAAGTATTTTCTGTTTGTCCTGCAGGGGTTACCAGGCCCTAGAGGAGATCCAGGACCTCCAGGAGAACCTGTATGTTAGCATTTCCTGTGTACTATTATTACCATTTTTCCAGACACAATTCCTTTTGCTATTTCTTGCTTGCTGTTACTAACCTTCTATCAGGATGGCTGATTATTTAACATTGATATATTTATTCTTTCAGCTTTTTAAATCTTTCTACTAGTTATTATCTGTTATCACATTTTGTTTCTCACTTTTGTCTCCTTTACTACTTTAGAATTCCTTGCTTCTTCTTGAGCTCAGTCCCTTCCAAATGTTCTCCCAGAACTCTGACCACATGTGGATCAGTGGACACACTTTGTGTAACCTGATCCAAGATTTCTGTCTCTGGTATCTGTGCCACATGAGGAACCAAGGGCACCTTCCCCTCAATGTACAGTTCAATAAAAATCATTTGTGTGTCCCAAGTTTAGAAATTACAGTCAAATTTTTCCAGATAATGTTGAAAATATACTCGTGTCAAACTTCTAATGTTACCACTTTATGATAGCTTTTATGTTCTTGATGCTATTTTCCCACATGTCATCCTGCGGGATGATTCTGATCCCATTCTGATTGACTAGGAGGCAAATTAGCCAGTGGAAGACAAATAATCCTTGGAATTCCAGTTTTATCCAGACCTTTAAGCTTCTAGGCTCCTGAACCTTTGGAATATGCTGGCTAAACATTCATGTATTTATGGCTGTGGAGATTGGAGAGGCTCGGCGCTATTCCACGCGATAATAAAAATAAGGAGCTCAGTGGAGTCGAGGACTGGATCCCACTCCTTTATGCAAATCATTGGCTATGAGCAATTCTTTTTTCTTAAATTCTTTCACTCATTCCCTCTTTTAGTAACTTTCCAATGAGCATCTCACCACCAAACTGAAGATGCTAACTTTACCGTATTCAATTGCTGAGTAAATTAATTCCAAGAGAAAGGTAAAGACGTATAGCTAACATTTCACGTAAAATTGCATTAGTATAGTTGTGACACACCGATGTAATAGTATTTTCTGACCTGCAGGCATCATTACCTCTTATTTCAAGGGGACAGATAGAATACATGGTACAGGTGAGTGGTTTGGTAGCCTCATTAAAAAAAATTGGATTCGTGGGGGATAGGTTTTGAGTGGGGGGTGGGGAACAATATAGAAAAATATAAAGGAGCAAAGCAGTACTGTTTTAAGATGCTTGTACCAATGTTGGTCATAACCATTATCGTGAAAATGCCAATGTTTTTATTTGTTCATGGGATGTGGACATTACTGGTGAGGCCAACGTTTGTTCTCATTCTTTACCCATCTTTGAAAGTAATTAAGATTTAGCCAATTACTGAATTGGGCATCTAAGGTTGACCAGACCAGGTGAGATTGGCAGATTTCCTTGCCCAAATGATGTTAATGAACCATATAGGTTTTTTCTTTTATACAGTTAATTACAGCTTCATCATCACCATTACCATTGCCAATTCTCAGTTCCAGTTTTTTTTTTCAAATTAATTGAATTTAAATTCCACGAGCTTCATGGTAGGATTCAAACCCCACGTTCCAAAGCATTAGCCTGGCCCTCTGAATTACTAGATCACTAATATGCTTTCTCATGGATTACTTATTGTGGCCCTTAGGGACTGAAAGAGACACAACAATTTTCCAATGTTGTTGTCCCTTTGGTACACTGGGTCAACATACCTTTTGGAAAACCAATAGTGTATTATGAGGGACAAATACATCAGGATTTGGTAAAGTTCTTGCTTTCTCTATTCCAAAAATAAGTCCTGCAAAAGTGCCATTTCTTCACTTTTTCAATGACAATATTGAATAATCTGCTGCTACATTTTTTAAAAAATTCTTCTGATATCTATTGCTATTATTTCACCTATTAATATTGTTCTCAGTTGGTAAACTATTCTGCAATGATGTCACAGTGGTTGATTAAATATTACCCTAAGATGGCAGCAGTAAGACCATCTCCTGGTCTTATTAATCATAAGGTAATATGGAATGTCAATGACCCTCTCTTCATAATTGACTAATCAAGCATTATGTATGGCATCATGCATTCTTTTGGGTGAAAAACAGTCACAAATATTGTTGGAAGATGAGTATTTGCTTTATTACAGTGAGTAATATATGCACAATTAAAGAATGTGACTTGGAGTGGGATTGATCAATGGCATTTAACAGAAAACAGGGAGGGAATGTGGATGACTGTTCAAATTAAAAGGGGAGACACAGAGCTGCATGTGAGATATTCAACTGAACTCTTGTCTTTATTTTAAAATGAAATAGGAATAAATTGCTGATCGTGCTGAAGCATGGAAGCAACCCTCATTTGTGAGAATATGCTCACAGCAATCCATAACGTTGCATCATTTCTTACAAAATGACACAATGTAGAAGTAATGTTTAAAGCATAAATTGTAAAATCTTACTGAATTTTCAATACATTTAAGAAAGATAAGTTAAGAATTCATTATATTTTCAACATATTTAGTAAAGCTCAGTAATGTCATATACAGACTAGCTGGGAACTAAACACTCAGACGTTTGAGACTATTTAAAAGGATGGGAATAAAGAGAAGGGTGGTGGGATGGTTTTGTTCCTCCAAGATGGAATTAGTACGTTCACAACAAATGATCTTTGATCGGATGGTGTAGAATCCCTATGGGTGGAGGTAAGAAATTATAAGGAGAAGAAGACACTGGTAGGAGTTGTCTGTAGACCACCAAAAATTACGGCATGTAAAAATGCAATATATTAATTGTATGTGATTTTAATCTTCATATCGGGAAAGTAAAATTGGCATAGGTAGCCACGAGGAAGAATTCATAGAGCACAAACGGGGTAGTTTCCTTAAAGGATATGTGTTGAATTCAACCAGGGACCAGGCTTTTTGAGATCTATTTTATGTGGAATGAGAGGTAACAAGGTGTAGAGCTGGATGAACACAGCAGGCCAAGCAGCATCAGAGGAGCAGGAAGGCTGACATTTTGGGCCAAGACCCTTGTTGCGGCCGAGTGGTTAAGGCGATGGATTTGAAATCCATTGGGGTTTCCCTGCATAGGTTTGAATCCTGCCAACTACATTTATGTGGAATGAGGCAGGTTTAATAAATGATCTCAGGGAATATCCCCTGGGTAGAATTAGCACTCAATTTGACAGGGAGAAACTTGGTTTGGAAATAACTGTTCTAAGCTTAAATAAAGATAACTACTTGGAAAGGAGGATAGGGTTGGCTGGAGTAGACTGAGAAAGGAGTTTAGCAGAAAAGATGGTTGATGAACAATGATAGATTTTTTTGAAAAAGTTCACACCTCTTAGCAAAGATAAATTGGAAGTTTGAAGGATTCAAGGAAAGGGATAAACCAACCATGGTTAACCGCAGAAGTTAAGGACTGTACCACACTGAAAGAAAAACAATACTGTGGCAAAGATGAGTGGTAAATCAGAAGATTGATAAAGTTTTAAAAGCCAACAAAAGTTGACCAAGAAATAATAAACTATGAAGGTAAACTAGCAAGTAACATAAAATTAGACACAAGTAGTTCAAGTCACACATTGCCATCGCGAAAACACATAATGTAACCATTACCCTTCATCAGTTATTGACATTATCATTCAGGAAGAGACTGAAAGGTATGGGGACAATGTTGTGAGAAATGGAATAGATGTCATTGAGATACCTGTCAAACATGATTAGGAAGAAAACAGACGTAGTGGAAGTACTAAATCAAAACCGAAAGAACTGCAGATGCTGTAAATCAGAAACAAAATTGCAAAGTTGCTGGAAAAGCTCAGCAGGTCTGGCAGCAACTGTGAAGGAAAAAAGCAGAGTTAACATTTCAGGTCCGGTGACCCTTCCTCAGAAACGTTAACTCTG
>JAHRHZ010000053.1:5257360-5311705 GCA_024137785.1 Ginglymostoma cirratum | reverse complement strand
TTTTTTCCTTCACAGTTGCTGCCAGACCTGCTGAGCTTTTCCAGCAACTTTGTTTTTGAGACCTAGTGGAAGCAATGGTATGGAAGGTGGCTTCAGCAGAACAAATAACATGGAGATGGAAAATCAAGGAAGGTGAATCAAATGAAGTGTAGTCAAGGTAACTTTGGAAAGTCACTAGTTTTATAGGGAGGTAAGGTAATTCAAAAAGCCACAACCATCTTTCTTTTTTTGCCAGGTATTACTCCAACTAATGGAGAGTTTATACCCTGTTTCCTAGTGACTCCAGTTTTCAAGGTTTCCCTAATGCAATACTTGGTCAATGCTGATGTGAAGGCAGTCACTCTCATGTCAGCTATGAAGTTAGTGGTTTTTATTCAAATTTGAATCAAAGCTAGGAGTCATGTAGCCCTGGTAAAACACAAACTGAGTGAATGTTAGTGAGCAGGTTATTCCTTTGCAAATGCCACTTGATAGCACTGTCAATGACCCGTTCCATCAAATTGCTTGCAGCTCTTCTTTCAAAATTAAACTGGATTATGGTAATTTATCAGTGGAATCAAACCTTAGTTGATTGGGACCAACTGCAGAAAAAAGATCACTCCAACTAGGATGCTTCTTCTGATCAATGGAACAGTAATGCTTTTCCTTCTAATATGACTTTGTTTGATTCCCCCAGGACTTGTGCACAAGTTGTCCAGCTGGTCCACCAGGTCCCCAAGGGCTACCAGGTTTGAAAGGAAGCAAAGGTCATGCAGGGCCCCCTGGGAAAGGCGGAAAAGATGGTCTAATGGTACGCTAATACAAAAGACTTCAAGAGGAAGAGTAAAATCCTGACTATTAAACTGACCAAAAGAAAACCTGCATGTATACTGACAGTACTCTGTAAGTAGAGAAGCCAAAGAGTATCTGAGAGAATAAAATATTTGGAGAAGATTTGGTAGAGATGTGAAATTTAGTGAAGGTGCTGGACAGGAGAATGTATTCCCATTGCCTCAAGAAGTGAATTAAGATGATTTTTAAGGTGAATGACAAAAACACTGAAGGTGAGGGATTACTCTAACAACCAACCAAATGTCAGTTGGGCTCACAGTATGGTGAGCTTGCATTGTACTGGAAGCTACATATAGATTCATACATAGGACCCCGTTCTCTGCAGACAGAAATAACTTTTACATTTTCCTTCACAGAATATGAATGGAATATGGGACGAAAAGCATTTTTACACAGCAAGTTGCCAGGATCTGGATTATGCTTCCTGTCAGAAATAGTAGGAACTGCAGATGCGAGAGAATCTGAGATAACAAGGTGTAGAGCTGGATGAACACAGCAGGCCAAGCAGCATCAGAGGAGCAGGAAGGCTGACGTTTCGGGCCGAGACCCTTCTTCAGAAAAGGGGGAGGGGAAGGGCGTTCTGAGATAAATAGGGAGGGGGGGAGGCGGATAGAAGATGGATAGAGGATCAGATAGGTGCAGAGGAGACTGACAGGTCAAAGAGGCGGGGATAGAGCCAGTAAAGGTGAGTGAAGGTGGGGAGGTAGGAAGGAGATAGGTCAGTCCAGGGAGGACGGACAGGTCAAGGGGGCAGGATGAGTTTAGTAGGTAGGAGATGGGGGTGAGGCTTGAGGTGGGAGGAGGGGATAGGTGGGAGGAAGGACGGGTTAGGGAGGCGGGGATGAGCTGGGATGGTTTTGGGATGCGGTAGGGGGAGGGGAGGTTTTGAAGCTTGTGAAGTCCACATTGATACCATTAGGCTGTAGGGTTCCCGAATGGAATATGAGTTGCTGTTCCTGCAACCTTCGGGTAGCATTGTTGTGGCACTGCAGGAGGCCCAGGATGGACATGTCGTCTGAGGAATGGGAGGGGGAGTTGAAATGGTTCACGACTGGGAGGTGCAGTTCTTCAGTGCGAACCAAGCGCAGGTGTTCTGCAAAGCAGTCTCCAAACCTCCGCTTGGTTTCCCCGATGTAGGGGAGGCCACAACAGGAACAGCAGATGCAGTATACCACATTAGCAGATGTGCAGGTGAACATCTGCTTGATGTTGAAAGTCTGCTTGGGGCCTGGGATGGGGGTGAGGGGGGAGGTGTAGGGGCAGGTGTAGCACTTCCTGCGGTTGAAGGCATTGGTGAACACCTTCCACCCCAACCTTAAATTCACCTGGACCATCTGTAATACCTCTCTCTCCTTCCTGGACCTCTCTGTCTCCATCTCTGGCAACCACCTAGAAACCGATATCCGTTTCAAGCCCACCGACTCCCACAGCTACCTAGAATACACCTTCTCCCACCCACCTTCCTGCAAAAATGCCATCCCCAGTTCCCAATTCCTTCACCTCCGCCGCATCTGCTCCCAGGATGAGCTATTCCACTCCTGTACATGTCAGATGTCCTCGTTTTTCAAGGACCACAACTTGCCCTGCTCAGTGGTCGAGAACACCCTTGACCGTGTCTCCCGCATTTCCCGCAACTCATCCCTCACACCCCGTCCCCGCAATAACAACCAAAAAAGAACCCCCCTCGTCCTCAAGTACCACCCCACCAACCTTCGGATCCAACGCATCATCCTCCAACATTTCTGCCATCTGCAATCCGAGCCCACGGCCAAAGACATTTTTCCGTCCCCAGCCTTATCTGCTTTCCGGAGGGACCACTCTCTCCAGGACTCCCTTGTCCGCACCACACTCCCCTCCAGCCCCACCACGCCCGGCACTTTTCCCTGCAACCGCAGGAAGTGCTACACCTGCCCTTACACCTCCCCCCTCACTCCCATCCCAGGCCCCAAGAAGACTTTCCACATCAAGCAGATGTTCACCTGCACATCTGCTAATGTGGTATACTGCATCCGCAGTTCCCGTTGTTGCCTCCTCTACATTGGGGAAACTAAGCGGAGGCTTGGGGACTGCTTTGCAGAACACCTGCGCTTGGTTCGCACTAAAGAACTGCACCTCCCAGTCGTGAACCATTTCAACTCCCTCTCCCATTCCTCAGACAACATGTCCATCCTGGGCCTCCTGCAGTGCCACAACAATGCTACCCGAAGGTTGCAGGAACAGCAACTCATATTCCGCTTGGGAACCCTGCAGCCCAATGGTATCAATGTGGACTTCACAAGCTTCAAAATCTCCCCTCCCCCTACCGCATCCCAAAATTATCCCAGCTCGACCCACCTCCGTAACCTGTTCTTCCTCTCACCTATCCCCTCCTCCCACCTCAAGCCCCACCCCCACCTCCTACCTACTAACCTCATCCCGCCCCCTTGACCTGTCTGTCCTCCCTGGACTGACCTATTCCCTCCCTAACTCCCCACGTACACTCACCTTTACTGGCTCCATCCCCGACCCTTTGACCTGTCTGTCTCCTCTCCACCTGTCTTCTCCTCCATCCAATTCTATCTGCCTCCCCCTCTCTCCCTATTTATTTCAGAGCCCCCTTCCCCTCCCCCATTTCTGAAGAAGGGTCTCGGCCCGAAACGTCAGCTTTCCTGCTCCTCTGATGCTGCTTGGCCTGCTGTGTTCATCCAGCTCTACACCTTGTTATCTCTATACTTCCTGTCAGCCAGTTTCTTGAGCCCAAACTGGCAGTGTGTGTACATGGGGGAGGCAGTGTTGTAATGGTAAGTCTAGGGATAAGCATTCAATTCCCATCATGGCATTGGTGAAATTTGAATCCAATAAAAACTGTGGGATTAAAAGTCAAACTGTTGACAACCCATGTAACCACTGTCAATTGTGGTTAAAAACCCCTCTTGATTATTGGTCTCCTCCAAATTCCCAGCAATGTGGTTGACTCTAATAGCCCACTGAAATGTTCTAGCGAGCAATCATTTTCGAGGCAGTTAGGGATGAGAAATAAATGCTTGTAAAACCAATGACACCCATATTCTATGGAGGAACAAGTAAAAGTTATTTCTGTATGCAGAGAATAGGGTCCGATGTATTGACCTATATGTAGCTTCCAGTATGTGCAAGCCCTACTATGAGCCAACTGAAATTTGTTTGGTTGTCAGTATAATTCCTCACATGTTCAGGATTATTCAGCAAATGTTCTTACATTGGAGTGGCAGGGTGGCTTAGCAGTTAGCACTGCTGCTTCACAGCACCAGCGACCCAGGTTCAATCCCATCCTTAAGTGACTGTGTGTGTGGAGTTTGTATGTTCTCCCCGTGTCTGTGCAGGTTTCTTCTGGGTGCTGTGATCTCTTCCCACAGTCCGAAGATGTGGGTTGGCTATGCTAAATTACCCATAGTATTCAGGGATGTGCAGGCTAGATGCATTAGTCATGGGAAATGCAGGGTTATACGGTGGGAAGTGGGTCTAGATGAAGTCCTCTTCAGAGGGGCAGTGTGGGTTGAATGGCCTGCTTCCACACTATAGGGATTCTATGATTGAAATGTCACATGTAAAGTTGGGCATTATTTTGTGAGTTCTATGAGTGTCATCTGGTTGGGTACAATCAGTACTTTGCTTCTTAAGAACAGCTGAACTGATGCACTGTTTGATATGATCCACCAGTCTTTGAGATGTCCAGGCTGCATACCTGGCATCACAGTAGCACTGAAATTCAAATGCCAATTACTCATTTTCTGATAGATGGAAAATCTTTTTGGCTTTACACAGCATCCTATTAGTGGTGAACACTATTGAGTTGCTACTGCATAGTAACAGTGTGAAACATCTAGCTTAACTTGTTGTTCAAGCTTCTGGAATACCTTGCCCTCAAAGTAATCTGAAATAGATTGGCAACTTTGCAGGACTACTTTGGGTCTTTTCATGAGTTTGCATTATATTCAGCAAAAAATGATCTGATCCGGGTAGTCATTATCCCTCAAGATGATTTTGGTACACCCTATTTCGGCACCAGGTTCCAGGGTGATCAAATGGCCCTATTTACAGGGCCAGAAGGATCAATTGTATAGCATGTGGAACTGTCAGATTCCCAACATGTATACTAACAAGTGAAGGTTATTTTGCAATGGACTGTAGTAGAGAACCCCCTCTCAACTCGAACATTGAAGAAGGGATGCTCATTTGACTGTTCCTTTTCAAACATGAATTTCAACATAGAATGGAGCCCATTAGGCAGGAAGTTGCAGATTCAATTCAATGGGAAAACCAATATTTATACTCTATGAGAGGAGATGCTGACTATCTGCGGTGGACCTTGATGGATAAAAGCATTGCCATGGAGAATACATCCATTACTGCTGATTGACAATTAACTGCCAGCCATCGTTTAAATTTTAAACCAGGAAGGCTGTCTAGTTAGACCATTAGCCTGAGAAATAAACCCAGTAAATGGCTGTGATCTATCTTACTGAGCTAAAACAGGTGCAGCATGTATGCATATTCTTTCTGGCTGCAAACTGCACACTGTGAATCCAAGTGATAATCCAGAATTGGTTGTTATTATAATTCCTTGTACCTTCAGGATTATCCAGTTACTGTTGTACAATTGCAGAACCTCACCATGTTTAGAGTTTTGCAAGCACTTGCTAGTTAGGTTTTCCCATTGAATTAGAATTCTTGTGAATTATCCTGATCAATATTAGACATAAAGTTTTTCTGAAATGTGTCTTTTCAACTACATTCAAGCTCTGTACTACCAAATGATGAATTGATATGGTAAAAGGCGATTGAGTGGAAAACAGTCAGAACTTTAGTTGATAAGTGAGTTCAGAAAATTCTTTATCAGAAGAAGCACATCAGTCTGCACTGCTCATCTTGTTATGAAGCTGTGAGAGGTATATGATCATCATTTCATCCATTTCAAAATAAATTGTAAAGCTTTATACTGATAAATTTGTTGTTTGGCCTTAAATAACCTTTCTTTAACTTTAGGGTGAACCAGGACCATCAGGGCTGCCTGGACCACAAGGCCCAGCAGGAATGACGGTATGAAATGCAAGCAATTCACCATGTACCTCACTGAAGCAAAGATCCTGGTGATTTGTTCCTTTCCCACCTTGACAGTACAATTAGTTCCTTGTCAACATTAATACTTCTACACAAATAGACATCATTATTATTCCCTTCACTACCCTCTCTGGCAGCACATTCCAGAGGGTGGAAGAAATATGGGTGAGAAAAATCTTTCCTCAGATGTCCTCAATCTACTTACTCCTCACCTTAAACTTGTGCCCCCTAGACATTTGTATCATGTGGAAAAGATTCTCACAATCTACCCTGACTATCCCTCTCATAATTTTGTATACCTCATTCAGATCAGCCACCCCACCCACCCCACCACCATCATCCTTAGCTCCAAGGAAAATAAATCCAGCTTATCCAGTCATTATGTGTTGTACCTGCAGACTAACTCTTTGTGACTCATAGAATACAGCGCCTAGATCTCTCGGCATTTTGGAAATACCCTGTCATTCTCCATTTAAGTAACATTCTGCTTTTTTTAAAATCTTCCTTTTAAAATCTTCTTAAAGTGAATAATTTCATATTATTTAACATTATACCTCATCTGTCAGATTTTGCCAACTCACCCAACCTAAATATATTGCTTACAAACTCCTTATGTCTTCTTTGTAACATACTTTCTACTGACCTTTCTGTCATTTACAGAATTAACTACCTGGCTTTGCTGCACACATCTTACGTTATTAGTCTTCGCTTGTCACATTCTGCCATTCAGACAAAGACCGATTTAAGTATATGCTGTACATGCAGCCAGTAAGCCAACCTTCCATCCATGTTAGTATGAAATACTTACACCATTACACAATAGCATTGATGTAGCTATTTATCCAAGATCTTCAAGTACACTACATCTATAGGCTGCCCTCTATCCACAGCACATGTTACTTCTTCGAAGAATTATAATAAATTGGTTAAACATGATTTTCATTTCATGAAACCATGCTGACTCTTCCCAATTATCTTTATAGTTTCCAGGTGCCCAGCTATTACCTCTTTAACAACCAACTCTACCACCTTTCCCACTTCAGACATCAAGCTAACTGGCTTATATTTTCCCGGTTTACACTTCCTTTCCTTGAATAGGTGGGTTGCATTTGATATGTTCCACATATGAGATATCACAAGTCAGGGCCCAATAAGTTCATCGTTGCCACAACTTAAAATTAAGAATGAGTGAGAAACTCAAGGTGCAATATTTCCCGTAGCAGATTTGAAGCAACTGGTGCCAATTAAGCACTGAGAATCCATTCCTTTTGGCATTTCTTGTTGGCCAGGAAAGTGACCTCACAAGAGATTCCCTTCAGCCTCCTAATGACACCTCTTTCCCACATTTTACCATTTCTGATTACATCCTGATGTTTTCACCTCCTCCAGTTGACCTAAACACGGCTGTGATCTCTTCGTCTCTCTCTCTCTCGTTGTCTCTCTCTCTCACACACACACACACACACACACACACACCTCCAGCCCCACGAACCTGTAACCACTGCTCTTCGCTCCCCCACACCCCCAGCCCAGAACAATGTCCAGCCCTTTCACTATCTTGGAATTTTCAGTTTGCAGTTGATATTTTTCTCTGCTCTGAATAGAACAAGCCACATTCCATTCACCTTTCTTCATTGGGAGGAGTATTTATTTCTTCAACCTCAGTAGGTGGCTTTGGTAAAATTTCACAACACCAAAATATCTTCCACAAAGGTGTGCATACTGTTGATCTGTGACCCTATCTACTTAACCACAGCAAATATAATTTGTACAAATCACTCTCATTGTGGTGCAAGCCAGAAGTAAAGGGATGCATTCTAAACCAATAGTCTCAATCTTTTATTACTCACTTAATGCAGAAATATTACTGCATTCAAAGCCAATATCTAACACCCTGCTGCCCTTCTTCCTCATTCTTTAGGGCAGTAAAGGAGATCGCGGTTTGCCTGGCTCATCTGGTGAAAAAGGCGAGCAGGTAATTTATTTTAAATTGTTTGTTAATCATATAAACTAATCCATCTGCCTATCTTTTTCTAAACTTTGCATCAAAAGTAAACCTCCTTCTGAAACTAAGGTATGGCTTTAAGCAGAATTCGCGATGGAATTGCTCAACTTTGTGATTCTGTGGCTCACTATGTTTTACTTTAGCATCTTCAGCAAAGCCAGACTGTTGTCCGGATTTTACTTTGGCAGGCACAAACAGATAGGATAGGCTGTCTGCCGTAGGGAATGAAAATGATCATACCTTCAGAAATTAAAAAGGAGGAAAGCAAACTTTGCCTGGGTTAGGAGACAGGTGAAATTAAAAGGAGAGTACTGTTGGATCATACTTCTTTTGAAGTTGAGTGATGGTGAATATGCATGCCAAACAGCTTTGTTTAAAGAGCAAACCTCAGGAAACTATAACAGCTATAGACAATCATTATTCCCACAATGTCTATTAGATTTTATAGGGATTTTAAAATCAATATCTGCTCCCCTCATTTAAGGTAGTCAATAGCAGAAGGGTCCAAGTGATAGAAATATCTTTTCAGGCGCTCAACAGAGTCTTTGACTTCAAATTGATTATAGCTCAGATCAAGGGATAAATATAGTGTCTGCCCTGTGTGGTACGAACCACTGCAAGATCAAACACTATCAGCCAGCTCCGGGTTAGTAGATTTTGTATCACTGTTTGTCAGGGTCTCTAGGCTGAGGCTGATTCAAAATCACATAAGGTTGCTACTTCTGATCACTGTCAGCGATTCCTGCTCTCGACTATTTGCTTATAGTCTTCTTGACTGCGTTTTTTTGTTAATTCCTTAGGGTAGTCCAGGGCTGCCTGGTTATCCCGGACCTCCTGGAATTGTCGGCCAGCCTGTAAGTATAAATTAATATCTGTTGGTGATAGCGTTTTAATACTAATACAAATCAGATCCTGGCTTATTCCCAAAGGTATTCATTAGACCTCATTCTGGTGTACCATCCAGACTTTGTTATCTAATTATCAGAAAATATATTGCCTTTGAGAGAATACAGAGATCAGCTATCAGAATGATTCCCAATCTCGGATATCTGAAGTAATGAGTAAAATGTAAGGAAATTCAGCATTTTTCCTCTGGGCAAAGTGAAAATGCTAAAATGATTAAGTTAAAGTAATTGAGAATGAAAAGGTGTACAGGCTATTGATGCCTACTGTACACATGAAAATATCAAGGTGGTAACCATATCACTCCAGTGGAGGAGCTGAAATCTTAGAAGTGAGGAAGAGATAAGAGTAACTTTTAAAATACATTCAAAAGAGTACTTAACAAGGTGATCAATGCCCCCTGGTCAAACTTAATATATGTTCACATTATGTTCACCAGAGTCACAACTGATCAAAATTAATGGTTTATATTGTTCATTGTGTATAAGTCATGAATAGGATTTTCCCAAAGCCACGGTCGTCTGGCCACCAAGGTCAAAAGTGGGGGGGACCAGGTAGATGATGGGAACCTGTACAATATCTTATTGACAGCAGACAATGAAGAGGCCATTGGTGTATAAATGTAAAATTGAGGATATCAGCCTTACCCACTCCCAACCCCTCACTCACCAGCTGTCATCAGAAGGCCAGAAGCCTCAGAAGCATCCTCAGTAGAGGTGAACTCTACTGAGACTGCAAGCAGAAGAGGGCATCTCTGTGCTGAGGGGGGATATGAAACAGCATGAAAGGACGGCCAAGCATATTGGCACTGTGTGAACCCCTGGCATCCTGCACACATGACACTAGCCCCTCTTGGCTCTGATATAAAGGGGTTGGGATGGTGCGAGGAAATTGGGCCTTACCCAGGCAGTTCATCGAATCAGTTAGCCACACACCTCATGTCAACAGGCTAGTCCACTGCTACCACTCCTGTAGCTGTTAATATCCTGTGCCCCTGTCCCCTTCTGAGGCCTTTTGCTGTCATTTTACAAGATTTGCAGTCTCCCAGGCTGTCTCTAGAGGATAGGTAAACATCTAACTGCATGTGTCTGAATTGGTTCAGTGTGAAATTTGAAACCTGTCTCACACACATTATGTTTGTGCTGAGACTTTTCTTTGGACCTGCAGCCAAACCTCTCTTTACAAATGACATAAAAGGCATGAACTCAGCAGCACGGTTTTATTATTCCTTAGGGAGCCGATGGCATTCCGGGATCGTCTGGTGCCCCAGGGCTGCGAGGAGAGAAGGTAAGATTATCTGTGATAACACAGTGTGGAGCTGGAGGAGCACAGCAGGCCAGGCAGCATCAGAGGAGCAGGAAAGTTGATGTTTTGGGTTGGGACTCTTCTTCAGAAATGGGGAGGGGGAAGGGAGATGGGAACTAAATAGAGAGAGGAGGAATGGGGCTGGGCAAGGTAAGTGGGATGGTGATAGGTGAGTACAGGTAGGGAGTGGTGGGGATTGGTCAGTGGGATGGGTGGGCGGATAGGTGGGAGAGAAGATGGACAGGTTGTGTCAGGTCAAGGAGGTGGGGATGAGAGGGAGGGTTGGACATGGGATGAGGATGGGATAGGGAGATTTTTAAAACTGGTGAATTCCATGTTTAGGCCATCGGGCTGTAGGGTCCCGTCGCAGAATATGAGGTGCTGCTCCTCCAGTTTGCAGGTGGCCTGATTGTGACACTGGAGGAGGCCCAGGATTGACATGTCACCAGAGAGCGGGAAGGGGAGTTAAAATGGTTGGTGACTGGTTGTTGTTTGTTGGATACAGAGCACAAATGCTCTCTAGGAAATGGTCTCCGAGTCTGTGTTTGGCCACACCAATGTAGAGGAGGCCGCATGAGTAGTGGATACAGTTGACCAAGTTGACAGATGTACAGGTGAACCTAAACAAAGGTTTTTTGGTGCCTTGGATGGAGGTGAGGGGTGGAGGTGTAGGGGCAGGTGTAGCACTTCCCACGGTTGCAAGGAAAGGTGCCAGATGTGGTGGAGTTGGTTGGGAGTGTGGAGCGGACGAGGGAGTCACGGAAAGAGCAGTTCCTACAAAAGACAGATAGGAGTGGGAGGGAAATAGCTCTTTGGTTGTGGGGTTGGATTGTAGGTGGCGGAAGTGGCGAAGAATAATACATTGGATGCGGAGGTTAATGGGGTGATATCTGAGGACAAGGGGGATTCTGACTTTATTTTTGTTGGGGGGGAAGGGGTTTGAGGGCAGAAGTGCTGGAAATGCAAGAGGTTCAATTGAGGGCATTTTTGATCACCAGAGGGAGGAAGTCGCTGTCCTTGAAAGAGGAGGACATCTGGACGTGCAGGAGTAGAATGCTCCATCTTGGGAGCAGATGTGGTGGAGGTGATGGAATTGGGATTAAGGGATTGCATTCTTGCAGGAAGGTGGGTGAGAGGAGGTGTAGTCTGGGTAACTGTGGGAGTTGGTGGGCTTAAAATAGATATGAGTTTTGAAGCAGTTTCCAGAGATGGAGACTGAGAGGTCCAGGAAGGAAAGGGAGATGGTCCAGGTGAATTTGAGGTTAGGGTGAAAGGTGTTAGTAAAGTTGATGATTCGGGCTCCTCATGGGAGTAAGAAGCAGTGCCGATACAGTTACCAATGTAGCAAAAGAAGAGGCGGGGGATGACAGCGGAAAAGGGATTTAACTGGATGGGGAGGAGAAAACTTCAGAAAAAAAATGGACCTGTTCCAAATCCTAGGCTGATTTGTGGCACATTTTAGGAGAAATACTATTCTACCTAGTTCGTCACAGTCCAATCCCATGCAAATTCAAAGCTCAATCAAACTGCCTGTGACTGTGGAGAATACCATGACATCCCCCCATTCTAGTAACACATGTGAATGCTTCGGAGGAGTTAAGGATAAATGAAGAGAAAAAGCAGTATTATTAGAAATAACTGGTTTATATCAGGTTTCTTTAAATAAATGAGAGAGGAAGAACTGGAAATTTACAGTTGTCCCATCCAGCACTGGTAAATAGAAAACAAATGCTTTGGTTGTGGAGATATGGGAGGGAAATTTAACTCTCCAATGCAGAGACACAGTTAGTGCAGATTGATAATGTTACCAGAGGCCTGCTTCATTTTAATGGTCAAGCTATTTAAAATGCACAAGGGATCTTTCTGGCTCCACAGGCATAAAAGCAAAATACTACGATTGCTGGAAATCTGAAACAAGCGCACAGAATGCTGGGGAAACTCAGTTGGTCTAGCAGCATTTGTGGAGAGAGAAAGTGAGTTAATTTTTCGAGTCTAGTATGACTCTTGTTCAGACAGAACAAAAAGCTAAAATCGTACCACTCATTGCTGATCAATCTGTGCCCTCCAGATTTCCTCCAAACTCCATTTTGAATCTAGAATCAAGTCCTCAACCATCGACTTCCTGGTTGCCTTGCTCGATCAGCAAATTGACCGACTGACATTTCTCACTCAGAACAATTAGTCAGCTAAGATTTGACCCTGAATCTGGATCAGGCATCATGTTGATGCCATTGTTTCATCCACTCACCCATCCAAACAACAATCAGGGTTACATTGGATGCAAACAATAGTACACGCACTTAGGAAAATAATTTATAAAACTTTTAGAAATTAAGGACAGCCTAGTTTAAATTATCACTTTAGGTGAGTAGTGATATTGTTTGAGAACCTATTCAGTCTAACAATAATATATCTCTGACAAATATAAGGTGCAGGCATAATTAAAGTGGGGCGTTACTTGGAAAGAAATGAGATAGTGTGAATGAACAGACAATCCAATCATTTAGTATAATTATCCATTAACAAAAAGAAAAGGATTCTGGACAGTGTTGACATTTGAATCTGTGGATATTTCCAGGGGAAGGAAGGTGCTCGAGGAAATCCGGGACCTCCTGGACCATTAGGGCCACCTGTAAGTAGTAGTCTTCAATCTAATGTTGCTTGGGGAAAATGTCAGCACTACCGCCTAAACCTCCCTTACAGCAGTACCCATCTGCTTCTCCCTTGACTAATTCTAAAATGTTTCCTCTCTAATTTCTTTGTCTCTGCTTCCAAGAATTCTTGTGCTCTTTTACTGCTTCTTTTCCAGTCAACTTAACCTTTCATTGTTTCACTAGTCCTCAGCTTCCTCTCTGTTCTCTGATGGTACTCAAATATTCTTTGCTTTATTTCTTCTTGCTTGCTGTCCCTCAGCTCTGCTTCTTTTTCTCTTAGTGATCACATTCTCGTTCCTCCTCTCGACCAACCAATTTTGCTGTCTTTGCAAAATCTGCTGATTTTTCAAGCTACTGCTCCCAATCAAGCATATGACCCTGGATGAAGTGATTTTTTTTTAGGATCTTAACAGTGAGGGGCTAATTCATGCAGTGCTGTCAATGAACAACTAGGTGCATTTCATTTTGGCATGTATGGAATTAGTGAACAAGCTCTAGGAGGAATGCAGTTGAAGATTTCTGTGCCTTGGAATGACTAAAAAGTCAACTAATGTTTTACTCACAGGGTCTTACCGGCCAAGCTGGAAAGGATGGGAAACCTGGACCTGCAGGGGAACCAGTAAGAAACTAAAACAATCCTTTTATTCTAATCAGTTAGTAACTACAAATAGGATATACTCATTATCGCACAATGAAAATAAAATCACTTGATGATTTAAATGCAAGTCATCCGATGGCCAAAATTCTTTTCAAATGTTTGTAATTCGCCGAAGTTGAAGTTCTGTTGAAATTTACATCACATTTTGGGTTCTATCTGATTTTAATGGGAAATCATTTGAGGGTTTTTATTTCATTGGCAAACATTATTCAACGGCCTTGGCTTCTGTATTTCAGGGCCGGCCGGGAAACCCTGGGCCTCCTGGCAGGAGTGGCCTCCAAGGAATGCCTGTAAGTATGGAATCTCTAATACTGTGTAACATATTTCGGAGCAGTACAAAAGCAAAACACTGTGGATGCTGGAAATCTGAAATAGAAAGCATAAACCGCTGGAACTATTCAACAGGTTTGCCAGCATTACTGAAGAGAAAAAAGGTTAATGTTTCATGTCTGTTATAGTCAAGTTTTCTGCTTTGTTTCGACCAGTTTTCAAATCAATGTGCGTAGGCATATTCAAATTGTGTAATGCTGGATTGATGGGAATCATCATTTATCTTTTGTAATTAGTACTAATGTAATGCTGGCTGAAGGATGGCAATGTGTTGTTGAAATTCATATATGCTATATGGCATTACATCGGACAAGGTGTCATTTAGGTAGAGCAAGTGATCAAAAACCTACATGATTTCAATCTTATCACAATTCAGTACTCCCTTTAATTTTCCCAGTTGTCTCCTGATCCAAAAGCCTGCACTAATATGTTCCTCACTCAGAATGTGAATGGGAAAGCTACCTGTTGCTAGTGGCCCAGGAGACATTTTGGTTTATTTCTTTGTGGGATGTGGGTATTGCCAGCTAGATTAGCATTTACCACCCATTCCTAAATACCCCTGGGGAGGTGGTGGTGAGCTGCATTCTTAAACTGCTGCGGTTATTGGGGTGTAAGGGCACCGTTAGAGCCGGAGTTTTCAAGATTTAACTTTATTCGATGAATGATGATATAGTTCCAACTCAGGGATGGTGTGTCGGGGATGATGTTCCTGTGCTTCTGCTGCCCTTGTCCTATGAGAAGGTAGAGCTTGTGGGTTTAAAATGTGCTGCTTTGTGTGTTACTGCAGTGTATCTTGTAGATGGTACACATTGCTGCCACTGTGCATCACTCTTACTGATACTGTCATGGACGGTGCATCTGGGACAAATAAATTGTAGTGGTTAAGGTTCTGTGGAATTTTTTTCCCTCTCTCAGTTCTTTAATCACTCTCCACAAACTAATTCAAGCAGCTATATCCTTTAGGACTCAACCAATTCAGTCAGTGTTAGTGCTACTGGGGAACTTTTGGTGATGGACACTGAAATCTCCACCTAGCATACATTCTATGCCCTTGCCATGCTCGGTGCTTCCTCTATGCAGTGTTCAGGTGTGCTGATTCTTCAGCCAAGCAAGGCAGGGAAAATCCTTATACACCTAAAGAGGCAAATAAAAAGGGCTTAAACTCCTTAACATAGACATTATTGAGATTATTCAAGAAAAACTGTTGAGGTGATAGCGGACACTCGAAAACACATGGTCGTTGGCAGGGTTGTTCTCAGCTTGCAGTTTGTGAAACTTAAGTAACAGTAATAAAGCTATTCAGATATCAGACATTACTAGAATGTTAAGTTAAATACAAAGTTAAGCAGCTTGTTATAAACAGCACATTTCTACACTGTAACACTTGAGGATTTCCATTATAACCAGATCCTTTGACTTGTCTTCACCAGGGGGAAGGCTTGGAAAATATTTGAAAGTTATATATCACACCATCACACCATGTTTAAATGAAAGATATTTGGAACAATCTCTATATCAAGTGAACTGTATGAATTATTGATTTATACTTCTCCTTTACACAGGGCTTCAAAGGATCTAAAGGTGCTCCTGGCCCAATTGGTCCAAGAGTAAGTATTGAAAATATCAATCATGCAGAAGGTTAAAATACAAAGGGGCATTGTTAAGCACTGCATTTATAATTTTAGCATAATATGTACATATGTACAACATATGTACAAATATGTTCGAAAGGGCAGCCGCTGAGCCTGAATGAATGATGGAGTGGAAATTCTCTTCGGATTTCCATTCCTGTTTTTGTCAGAAAAAAAATGAATGCTATCTTGTGAGACCTCAGCAAGTTTCTTAACTTTATTTCATTTAATAAGCAACTGCATAGGCCTACAGAAAAGATGGCAATATATTAAAATGGTTTGGAAGATGGCTGTCAGTGGATAGCAATTAGACAACTGACAACAGATTACTCAGGAAACGCCGCAAGTTTCAGTGCTAGGTTACTGGCAGTGAAATTCACCCGTGCCAGCTGCTCAATTGGATACCATTTTTCACATGACCCATCTTTGAACTGAAATTCACAGAGCAATAGTTCATGACTTGTTTTCTGGTCACGCTGTAGTGTTTACTTGATTTAAAATTTAAATTCTTGGTGTTATCTTACACGTTGATTGCAAGTAACAACTCACACATGGAATGTTCACGTTATGCATTAATGATCTGGACAAAGGAACTGAAGGCATTGTTGCTAATTTTGCAGATGACACAAAGATAGGTGGAAGGGCAAGTAATGTTGAAGAAACAGGGAGGTTGCAGAATGACTTGGACAGGCGAGGAGAGCAGGCAAAGAAGTGGCAGACTGAATATGATGTGGGAAAAGGTGGAGGGTATGTAATTTGGTGGAAGCATAGAGACATTGACTATTTTCTAAATGGGGAAAGGCTTCGGAAATCTGAAGCACAGAAGGATTTAGGAGGCCTAGTTTAGGGTTCTCTTAAAGTTAACACACAGTTAACTTTAACACTGTTTCAGTTGGCAGTTAGGAAGGCAAATTTAATGTTAGCATTCATTTTGAGATGGCTAGAATACAAGTGCGGAAGATGTACTGGTGATTCTGTATAAGGCTGTAGTCAGACCACGTTTGGAATATTTTAGCAGTTTTCAGCCCCATATCTAAAGAAGGAGGTGCTGGCATTGAAGGGGGTCAAGAGGAGGCCCACAAGAATAATCCCAGGGATGAAGGGCTTGTTATGTGAGGACTGGTTGAGGACTGTGGGTCTGTACCTAATGGAGTTTAGAAAGATGAGGGGGAATCTGACTGAAACTTATGAAATACTGAAAGGCCTGGATAGAGTGGAGGTGGAAAAGATATTTTCAATAGTAGGGGAGATGAATCCAGGGCACAGCCTCGGGGTGAAGGGATGATCCTTTAGAATTGAGATGGGGGAAAATTTCTTCAGCCAGAGGGCAGTGAATCTTTGGAACTCATTGTCACAGAGGACCATGGAGGTCAAGTCACTCAGTATCTTTAAGACGAGATATGTAGGCTCTTTATTAGTAAGTGGATCAAGAGATAGAGGATCATTCTTGTAACTTTCCTCTGGGCCCTCTCCAAGGACAGCACATGCTATGAAGTGCTTAAAATTATACTTTTCCATAATTCCAATATCCAACGTCAGACTTTGAAGTGTTAAACCCAAAAATAAAATCCTTCCAACTGTTTAAACATCTCAATTTAAGTTGAATTAAGTTTTTGACTAATACCCTTGAGCTTACAGAAATTCTTGGACAACATATTTGTTCTAAATAAGTAAAAGCAGTTCAGGTAACTTTTGCTTCTGATGAATTGTCATTGAGTAAAATATTAATGACTGGCATCCAAGTGTATATCTGGGTCCATTGATATGGTCCATGGCTTCAGGGGGCTCAGTTTGATGGCAGGGTCTAGCTCAGGAGCGATACCAAAACCTTTGATTCTGTCCTTCAATGTGCTAGTGTCTTGTGTTATTGTCTCATTGGAAGTTGCAACACTGGAAGTTAGTGGTGATTTAAAAATAACTTTTTGGCCATCGATAATTGATTGATAGACCTAGATCAAGTCTGAGCTGAAATGATGGGTAATCCTGTTGCAGCTACATGTAAAGAGGAATTAAGAATGTGTACAAGACCTTTAAAACTGATTTCCATCCTTTCATTCCAGGGGGAAACAGGAATTGCTGGGCCACCAGGCCAGCCCAGCTCACCTGGGAAGGATGTAAGTTTCTAAAATAACTTTTAGGATTCCTAATAGAATTAAAAATATTTTCCCAATATGTTATCCTTTACAGTGCATGCATCACACTATGACATTGTAGCCAGTTAAGAACTCAGGCATATTTGATTGGCAATCATTATGCATCTTTTACCTCATTTTTGGGTAATTTATGCTACTATCAGTTACAACACAAAGTATGCCCACACACCAGGAGGGTGGGTTTCACCAGAATAGCAATCTTCATGATAACGAGCTTGGATGTTTGGAGCAGCTCCGTCACATCTACTTGTTAGAACATCGGCCACGTTTCAGGTCCATCAGTTGGGAAATGAGCTGCCATCAGGCTCCCATCCTTTGAAGGGATTAGCCCCCAAGATTGTCAGAAGCTGCGGACTGAGCAGGGTCAGCCAGGCCACTGGCAGCAATGGCCACTAATAGGATTGCAGCTAGCCGAGAAACATATACAGAAATATGCACCACCCTGTCAGCAAGACAAATGGGAACAGGGATCAGGCAATGAGGCACGTTGAGGGAGGTGCCACAAGTATTCGTTTCTGAGGAAGGTTGGGGTGATGGTAGTGTTGCTGCAGAGGTGGCCATTGACACAGGAGAGCTCTCTTTAGGCCACACAGTGCCCAATTAAGATCCCTTTCCCCTCATCCACACCCCTAAACAATATAGAGTCCTCTAGAGTTCTCCCATTTCTATGCAAATATTAGACTGGTTCCTACTGGAGTGACACTGGGAAATTAGAAGAACCTCTGTTGAACTTCAAGATATGTTCATCTCCATGCCATCAGCCTTCCTTCTAATGTGCCAGTCTTGAGACCTTCCTCAATAAGCCCATCATTTCTCCCCCTTTCCTTTGTCCTCATTTATTATTGGGCCAGTCATGGCACTTGCTGCTGGATTTCTCAGAGCAGCTTCTATTATCATTCCACTGTCTGTTCTCAGCGGATATTTTGGCGAGGGACAAAGTTCTTCAACCTCCACATCATCCCACAGGCTCCCTCATCTGTTGCTCACCCCAATCAGAGGTATTGATCTATAATTTAATTTCAATCTTTATTGTCTCCTGAGATTTTTTCTCAGGATGTGGGTATTACTGACAAGGCTGACATTTGATGCCCATTCCTAAATATCCCAAAAAGATGATGAAGATCTCTTTTAAAAAGCTTCAACAGCCACTTGCTATAACTTACTTCAAAAGACAGTTAAGGTCAAACTACTTTGGTGGAACGAAAGATTGATCAGATCCCATTCATTTACTAGTTGCTTGGCCACAACAGGCTTATACTCTTTTTGTGATACTAATGTTTTAGTTCCAAATTTTGGAAAATGAAATTAAAATTCTCAGTCTGACAACAATGGGATTTGGACTCACATCCACTTAGTTATTTATGTCAACCTCTTTGTGGCCTCGTAACATAACCAATCCAATATCAAGAGGAAAGTTTCCATTGTCTCTGCTGAGCAAAAATGGGGCACTCGCATCCACAACTCAGAGGGGTATAACTTATCATCTTCCCCTTGCAATCAAGTTGATATGAGCCTTTCTAAACACAATTGTAGATGTATAAAGTTTCTGTTTTTAATTTGATGCATCAATCTTTAGGAGGAGCTTCTGAATTTATCCTTGCTCTCAATATTGATTGGACCAATAGTATCATCGAACTTGACAGCACAGAATAAAACCCTTTGGCCCAACACCAGTCAAAAACAAATCCCTAACTATTCTAATCCCATTTCCTGCATTTGGCCCATGGCCTTGTATGGCTTGGCACCCCAAGTGTAAGTCTCAATCTAAATGCCATTCATTGCATGTCAATAAGCTCTGAATGATACCTGCAGGCTGGATTGTGAATGACATGCTTATGGGAAAACATTTCAACAGTTTTCCCAACAACAAAGTACTCAGTCAAAAATTCTCTAATGTGAAAGCGAACATTATGAGCTCAGGACAGAGCATGAGTCACAAATCCACTTTCGGTCAATCAGGTTTTCTGTATGAGCTGAGTCAAGCTGATATAGCGTAGCTATGCAACCAGTTGTTTGAGATTTGATGTTCTAAGTGAGGTCTGATGGCAGCAGCAATTTTGTCTAAATCAGAAAATGCAAGATCCTCATGTTAACCTTTAACATCCAAGGTTGTAAATGGAATAACAAGTTCATACTTATTCCATCACTACTTTTCTGTTTGTGTCTGCTTCATTATGAATTACATTTTATATTTGTAGGGCGAACAAGGACCTCCAGGACCTCAGGGTCCTCCTGGTTTAAGAGGTGTTCAGGTAAGATAAATGTTCACTCATTTCATTTGGGGAGCCATTAATTATTGTCTAAGGTTTTCAAACATCTTGGTAGCTGGTTCTGTGTTGTTAGCCGACACCCTAGACATTGAAGTCCTGACTTAAATCTTTTCTGAAAGCATTAGCCCCTTACAATGACTGCCTCCTTTCCGTATGACTTCGCAGCAAAGCTTCTATCATTCTTTTTTGATAAAAGTAGTTTTCTTCATGTTGTAACATCCAAACCTACCGGAATTGTGCATAATAATATCAGTCTTTTGTTTTCAAATGCCACATTGGTGACTTAACTGATTCATAATTCCACTTTCAACAGCTTAATTGGATTAGTGCTCCTCTCATTTCACTGGTTTAGCGTCTTGTATGAGAGCTGTCATTCACATTTTAGCCCAATGGGCTGACGAAAGCAAATCGTTAAGTAAACCAACATAAATTCGCCCAATAGTTTATCATAACTTCTCATTTTTCACAGTAATTTCTAGGCGTAAATCAGGCAAGTAGAAATTCTGCATAATGTCAGGAAATTTCAATGATGTGAGAAGTCAAACGAGGCCTTTCTTGGAGCAACAAATGGCATTCCCCAACAGAGTTTTGGATGTCAAGATGAGAACCTTGCTAGTGAGAGGCCTAATAGCTGGGAAGATTACACATTGTTACACTCATTACTACCTAATCTTGGTTTATTAATATGCAAATTCCAAATCCACCATCCACCAAATAGGAACTAGATGTTGAGAATACTGACATGAAAGTCAGAACAGCGAACTGGTGATTCCAGCTGCCATTCACTCCTGCAGACCTCCGTCGTAGACATCCAACATATTCCAGGACAATAGCTCAACCCGTCCCATGTCAAAAAATACTAAAAGGACACTGTGCATGCAGGGACCTAGATCACAGATTCAAGCAGGCTACATCTCAGGGCTGTCCGCTAGCTTTCTTAGTGCTCAATCATTGAAGACCTCCCTGGATGCACACAGTACCCCTATCTTGCCTTTTAAAGCTATTCCTCAGCCAAAGTTAACTGACTCACACTGTTTCTGGCTTGACTTGTCTTTTAGCACAAAGCTTGTCATGGTTGTATGCAGACCTCGGGTAAACATTGTTACTGGATGACACTATGCTACGTCAATCTCACACTCACAACATATGTCACCGGTATATGCAGCAGTGACACAGCATTCAAACAGATGTCCATTTCTCAAAGTCTAAGGAGAACATTCCTCAGTCAAGTTAAAGAAACCAGTCCCAGGGTCAAAGGCAGCCTCTGATTACAGTCCAGGGGCTAAGAATGGACATTGAGCCACTCAGGCTGGGAATGGCCAGGCCCTCTCCTTATAGAAGGTGAGAACCTGAAGGTCTGTTATCCCACTGCCTGCCTTGGCTCTTTCTTCCCTGTTGTAGGCTTTTGTTTCTTTTTTCCTCCTGGAATTAGAGAATGGAAGGTACTGAGTAGGATGAAAGTGCATGGCACAACTTTTACTGCAGTTGCAGGTGGGGTTATGGTGGTGAGGTGTCCCAGTAGGCAGCACAGAACTCATGCAGGGTTAGTGTGTGGGGGATTTGGATGGATAAGAGACAGTGAAAGGATATACTGTATGCAAGAATGAAAGTCGTAGAATATGAGGCTTAGTGGGAGATGGGTGCAGGAGCAGAGACAGAGTGAGCATGAGGTAGCAGAGAGAAGATGGTGGCACTTATCCTGGCAGAGCAGAGTAGGCCATTGCTCTTCTTCTTATTTTGTGGGTGCTCCGCCAGATGGTTGAGACTGTACTGACATAGGTGGCAAACTCAGCCCAGGCTGGCAGGGTCTGGTTTGCTAAGATGAAAGCAAACAAGACACGGCCAAGGGAAAGTGGAGATGCAAGAAAAATGTGGTTGAGATCAAATTCTGAAGTTTTAGAAATCAATATTGAGTCCTGGAAGCTAAAAAGTATCAAAGTTGAAATGAAATGTGCCTCTAACTTGCACTAAGCTTCAAGGATGGAAATGTTAGCTTGGAGCAAGGTGGTTTCTTATAATGGCAAGAAACTGGAGCCTGTTAGACTTTATCCCTGTTTCAAGGGATTGCAGATAGTAATGACTGACAATAAAACAGAATAAACATTCCATATCTTCCCCTGTTACAAACTAAGCTCACTTAGAAACAGATCAAAAGATAAAAAGTTTTCATTGCGGAGACATTTATCTCACACAGCCTTCTTCCTCAATAGTGAGATTTCACTCTCTTTATACCTTGCAGGTTGTTCCAGGTCAAGATGTAGTTTACAAGGGAAAGGAACAATGACCTCTGGGAATTCTTTCAATATTATGTGATAAATTAGCCAATCGAAATTGGTACATTGAGAGCACCGTTGTGATTGTCCATTCTATGTGTCTTCAGTAGAATTGAGGATCAGAAGTTAACCAAAATAGAAGTCATGAGAAGTGTAAAATCTTCATATGATTCAATGTCTCTCTCTCTCTCTCTTTCTCCCTGACTCACTCACTCGCTCAGTTTACTTGATTGTTTCTAATTAGGTGGTTAAATCAATATGGATTTGGTATTATTCCAGAAATAAAAGGGAAATGAGAATAAATCTTTTAACACATTGGACTGTATTTTACAGGTCACCCAAGGGTGGAGAAGAATGCAAACATATAAACTGATTGCAGGGTTCTAGAGTGTTAAATATCGGTCTACAAGCAACTATTAAGGCACACTACAAAATTTAAAAAATTTGGAATGCAGACTTGTTATTGCTGAGACACCACAGACCAAAAGACATCCTTCTGTGATGACCAGGTTCCCATGTGTGCCACAAACATATCTTACCAAAGTGAAATGCCACACATCAAGGAATATCCTGAATAAACACTGACTTGGTAGAGTTCTTCAAGGTATTTAGGGTTAAAATAAAATAAAGATTCATTTGCCCTACCTGAACAGAAGACTCAGATTTAATATAATTACAGAAATAATTGACGGATGCTTACAAGAGATTTCTCAACTCGAGATATGATATAAGATGTATAATTTCCAAAATGACTTTGAATCAGAGTTTAAAAGCTGTTAGATAACTGTTTGGAAAAAAGAGAGGAATGTTTCAGGTTATATGAACCATGCAGAGAGTGGAATAAGACCAGAAGATTTGTGAAGAAAATTATTGGTGCAGACTATCACCACCCTCATTATCAGTGTATGTATTATGTTTATAGGGTAAAAGTGGTCCTCCTGGTCCTGAGGGAAAACTTGGTCCTCCAGGTGACCAGGTAAGAAAGCAGATTTTTCTCAGATTCTGTAGCACTATTACAGGATTTGACTGACAAAAGCTGGCACTGTGCAGAAAATTAGACTGACTCCATTCACATGAACTAATTTTCAATTTTAGGGACCAAAGGGTTCTAACGGAAGAACTGGAGACCCAGGGTTTCCAGGGCCCCAGGGACTACCAGGACAACCGGTGAGGATTTCTGTCTGATTTCTTTGCCTGAAAACAGAGTGAGATTTGTTTTTGTTTAAAATTGTTTACGAACTTGATGATGATAGCCTTCTCTTTATGAAACAATATGGAAGCCCTGAAGGGAAAATTCTCAAAAGTGCGTCAGACCAATAGTGGGTCTCCTCATTTCTGGTTTCCTGGAGGGCAGGATTGTTTTCTAAGCTCCAGTATAAAGGTGATTACATAACAAAACTGAAGAAATATCAGAAAATTGCTGCATGGTGTTTAGAGCACTGCCATGGTTGGTTAGCAGTCACTACAGCACAAATACTTAAAAATTTAGAGTTTCAAATCAATTTATCACCCTCACAACTTAATTATAATTTCACTACGATCAATTTATAGTTTATGCTGCCAAAAATTTGCCAATTTAGTTTTGAATTGGCACTCAATAATTTCAAGGTCTATCAATCTGACTGAGTAATCCAAATTATTGACTCAGTTCCTTGATGTACAAACATGTTCTAAATTCTTATATTCTCTTGTATTATGCATTTTGTTCACACCCAAAAATATTGGTTTTCAATCTTGATACTTGTCTATAAATCTTCTATTTACCTGCCCTACTCTACCCCTCCTTGTAAGTTGATTTTTGTCATCCTGTTCTTTTTTCCTATGAACAGGGACAGCCAGGAGAGACGGGATTCCCGGGAAAAACAGTAAGTAAAGCACAACGTGTTTATTCTTATCAGTCTCTCATAGAAACCTTACAGTGTGGAAACAGGCCATTCGCCCATTAAGTCCACACTGGCCCTCTGATGAGCGTTCCACCCAGACCCATCTCATCCTTTTCATCCTGCAATTCCCATGGCTAATGCACCTAGCCTACACATCCCTTGTCAATATGGGCAATCAGCCTAACCTGCATATCTTTGGACTGTGGGAGGAAAGTGGAGTGCCTGGAGGAAACCCAAGCAGACACCCGGAGAATATACAAACTCCACATAGACAGTCTCCCAATGGTGGAATCAAACTGAGGTCCCTAGCACTCTGAGGCAGCAGTGCTAACCACTGAGCCACCGTGCTGCCCATGATAATAATCTGTTCATGGCCATTATCAAACAGAGCCACAGTATACATGATGTGTTAAGGAAGTGGTGTGGTGGTGATGCCACTGCACTTGTAATCAAGAACGCAAACCTAATATTTCATGCCTGGCTAGCCCAGTCCATAGGGTATGAGACTCTTAACTTCAGAGTATGCTATGGCACTGTCCCTACTACTGGGGCAGAGGTTTCTTGGTTGGAGCCCCATTTCTGAATTTTGCATTTCTGAACAAGAGGTTAAAAATAATTACATCTCCTCATTATATTCATGATGAAAGTTTCAAGACTGCTTTTACTCTTTTGTGCAGGGATCTCCAGGCAAATCAGGTGAATGGGGGTCCAAAGGAGAAAGAGTAAGTGATGCAGCGATGAAGACAAATTGAATATCACTAGGCCACCTGCGCTGTCAACTAGCCAATAAACTGACCAGCAACCTCAGATAAGTAACAACTCCAATGTAAGAGAGTCAAACTCAATATGCAGTATTATTCATTTCATTGCAAAGCCAAGTCCATTGCTACTGTAGGAAAATATCACTCCCCCAATGAACATGAGAACATAAGTAATAGGGCAGGAGTAGGCCATTCAACCTCTCAAGCCTGGCCAATCATTCAATAAGATCACAGTTGATCTATCCCAAACCTGAACTTCTCTTTTGTGTCAGCATGCCATAGCCCCCAACTCCCCAATATTTCAAAAATCTACTATTTAAATATTTAAATCATCAAAATAGTTAGATCAAACCTGAAACCTGCGTGGTCCATGTGGGTCATATTATACTATTTACTGTTGATACTCACCAAAGCAAGGCAACATTCGATCCATATTTAAAATGCCATAAATATGCAGATTGTTGGTATGAAGATGTTGAGGAAGATTTTTGTGATTACCGCTTGGAAGTTAAACGTTGTCCAGACAGAGTGCAGAAGCGAAAACCTGGATGGAGGTTTTCAAGCTGCTATCAGAACATACTAATTTTACTTCCATCAAATAAGGGACATTCTGTAAGTAAGCTGCAATCCACATCATCAGACCATGCTGCGCTTCACCTGAAAACCCAGGCATTATTCTGGTTAAGGTTCACAATTATTCCTATAGTTAGTTTCTCATTCTAGCCACATTCCTCCTACATCTGATGCCACCAGAAATACATTAATCGGTCATTCATCGTGCTTGTACATTTTATGGAATCCTATTGTTTATAATTAATACATAACAACAGTGACAGCACTCCGGAAATAATTGAAATGTAGCAAAGCATTTTGGGACATCCATTGAACATGGGAAAATGCTTGAAAAAATACACACCGGTTCTTTCTCTATGTCAAATTCAAATAATAAATTTTCCAATAAAAATATAGAATCTAAGGAAGAGAAGTAAATAATGTTACGAGAATTATTTTTAATGAGATACTGAACTCGTATTTTATGAGATTTATGTCTTTTGCTCGGTTTCATCGACAAAGAAATTTCAGCTCTCCTTCCAAGATCAGGTGATTAAGAATGCTGGGAATTCAACCTCCTTCAGTTGTTACATGTTAAGTTAACAGGAATATCTTATGGTTAGCATTGCCCTTAATGGGTTTTGCATGTAAATTAATCAGTTGGAAAGCATGCATAATTTACTGGTGATGGTAAATAGATGAAAAAGAACAACATAGGTGATTTGGTGAAGGGAAAAAACACGTTCCATTCTGTGTAAGAGCACTTCCAGATATTAAAAAAAACACATATTTTAGCGACTCTTGCGGTGCAGTAGTAGTGTCCTACTTCTGAGCCAGGAACATATCCTATTTGGTCCGGAGATGCGTGATATTGCCAGTGAACAGGTTACAATCATAGAGTCATGCAGCACAGAAACAGGCCTACGATTTAACTCGTCTATGCCAAACACCACTCCCTCCGCGACTCCCTTGTCCGCTCCACACTCCCCTCCAGCCCCACCACACCCGGCACTTTTCCTTGTAACCGCAGGAAGTGCTACACCTGCCCCCACACCTCCTCCCTCACCCCAATCCCAGGCCCCAAGAAGACTTTCCACATCAGGCAGATGTTCACCTGCACATCTGCCAATGTGGTATACTGCATCCGCTGTACCCGTTGTGGCTTCCTCTACATCGGGGAAACCAAGCGGAGGCTTGGGGACCGCTTTGCAGAACATCTACGCTCAGTTCGCAAGATGCTGCTTGACCTGCTGTGTTCATCCAGCCCCATGCTTGTTATCTCGGATTCTCCAGCATCTGCAGTACCTTTTATCTCTCATTCCTCAACTGAACTAGTTCCATTTGCCTGTATTTGGCCTGTATCCTTCTAAACCTTTCCTACCCACCTACCTTTCCAAATATCTTTCAATTATGTCCACCTCTACCACTTCCTCTGGCAGCTCATTCCATTTATGCACCACCTCTGTGTGAAAAAGAAAATTGCCCCTCAGTTTCCTTCTAAATCTTTCCCCTCTCGTTTTAAATGTCATCCCTATCGTTCTGGGCTCCCTCGCCCTGGGGAAAAGACCTTGGCTATTCACCTTACCTATGCCCCTCATGATTTATAAACCTCTGTAAGGTTACCCTCGGCCTTCTATGTTCCGGGGAAAAGGGTCCCAGCCTCTCCTTATAACTCAAAGCTTCCAGTCTCAGTAAAATCCTTGTAAATATTTTTTTGCACCCTTTCCCGTTTAATAATATCATTCCTATAGTAGGATAACCAGAATTGTACACAATACTCCAAATGCGGACTTACCAATGTCTTGTACAGCTGTAATATGACATCCCAACTCATGTACTCAATGTTCTGACCAATGAAGGCAAGCATGCCAATTGCCTTCTTGCCCACCCTGTCTACCTGTGACGCTACCTTCAAGGAACTATCTACCTGAACCTCTAGGTCTCCCTGCTCAACAACACTCCCCAGATTAACGGTATAAGTCCGGTCCTGATTTGTCTTACCAAAATGCAACACCTGGAATTAATTTGAATTAAAGTCCATCTACTATTCCTCAGCCCACTGATCGAGTTGATCAAGCACTGTTGTACTCTTAGATAAGCTTCTTCACTGTCTACTAAACCATCAATTTTGGTGTCATCCACAAACTTAGTAACCAGGCCTCCGATCTTCTCATCTAAATCGTTTATGCAAATGAAAAATGACAGTGGACTCAGCACTGATCTTTGTGGCACGCCACTGGTCACAGGCCTCTATTCTGAAAAAAACACTCTCCCACCAATCTCTGTGTTCTGCCATCAAGCCAATTTTGTAGCCAATTGGCTAGCTTTTTCTGGATCTCGTGCGATCAAACCTTACTAACCAGTGTACCATGCAGAACCTTGTTGAAGGCCTTGCTAAAGTCCATGTAGATAATGTCCACCACTCTACCTTCATTGATCTTTTTGGTCAGCGCTTCAAAAAACTCAATCAAATTTGTGAAACACAATTTTCCATGCACAAATCCATGCTGACGATCCCTAAACTGTCTTTGCCTTTCCAAATATATGTAGATCCCGTCTCTTGGAATCCCTTCCAACAATGGACCACCACTGATGTTAGGTTCACCGGTCTATAATTGCTGGCTTTTCCTTGCTGCATTTTTTAAACAATGGAACAGCATTAGGCTTCCTCCAGTCTTCTGGCACGACCTGTGGCTGTTTATGATACAAATATCTCTGTGAGGGACCCCATCATTTCCTCCATACCTTCCCACAATGTCCCAGAATAATTTTGATCAGGTCCTGGGAATTTAACTTCTTTCATGCGTCTTAAGACCCCCAGCACCTCCTCTTCAGTAATGTAGACTCTTTTTAAGACATCACTGTTTATTTCCCCAAGTTCCCTAACATCCATATCTTTCTCCATAGTAAATACTGTTGAGAAATATTCATTTAGGACCTTACCCATCTTCTGTGACTCTTTGCATAGATGACCTTGTGGCTGTTTAAGGGGCCCTATTTTCTCCTTAACTACTCTTTTGCCCTTAAATTACTTATAGAATCTCTTTGCATTATCTGCCAAAGCTATCGCATGTCCCATTTTGCCGTCCTGATTTTCCACCCAAGTGTACTGCTGCGTCCACATACTCTTCAAGGGATTCACTTGATCCAAGCTGTCTATACCTAATATAAGTCTCCTTTTTTCTTGACCAGAGTTCCAATATCTCTAGTCACCCAGTGTTCCTCACTTCTGCCAGCCTTGCCCTTCATTCTAACAGGAACATGTTGACTCTGAATTCTCGTTATCTTGTTTTTGAAAGTCTCCCACCTGCCACTCATCTCTTTATCTGCAAACAGCCTCCTCCAATCAACTTTTGAAAGTTCTTGTCTAATAGCGTCAAAATTGGCCTTGCCGCAAATGAGGGCTTTAATTTGAGGACCAGACCTATGCTTTTCCATAACTATTTCAAAATTAATGGTCCAAAAGTGCTACACCCCATTAGTACATCAGTCATTTGCCATGCCTTATGTCCCAAGAGGAGGTCAAGTTTTGCCCCTTCTGAAGCTGGGCCATCTACATATTGATTGAGAAACCTTTCCTGAACACACTTGACAAATTCCTCCCCATCCAAGGCTTTAACATTATTGCAGACCCAGTCTATGTTTGGAAAGTTAAGATACCCTACTATTACAACCTTTCTTCAGCTATCTGCAATCTCTATACACATTTGCTCCTCAATTTCCCGCTGACCGCTAGTGGACAGCACAATCACATCAAAGTGATAACCCCTTCCTATTTCTCAGTTCTACCCATATAGCTTCACTGGATGATTCTCCCAGGAATATTGTTTCTAAATGTTGCCGTGATGTTTCCTTAGTCAAAAATGTCATTCCCCCTCCTCTCTCACCTCCCTTTCTATCTGTCCTATAGCATCTGTACCCTTGAACATTGACCTGCTATCCCTGTCCCTGCCATGCTCTTGCCTGCCCAGTCTGTTTAATTTCTGCACGAGCCTTAACCTTCTTCTTTGTCTCAATGCTGTTTAGGATCCCACTGCCCTGCCAGCTAGTTTAAACCCTCCAGAGTAACTCCAGAAAATCTCCCTGCCAGGATATTGGTGCCGTTCCAGTACGGGTACAACCTATCCCTCTTGTACAGGTTACCACTGCTGCAGAAGAGATCCCAATGATCCAAAAATCTGTATCCCTTCCCCCAGCTCCTCAGCCACGTAGTCATCTGCCCTATCCTGCTATTCCCTCTAGCATGTGGCACTGGAAGCGATCCAGGGAATCCTACCCTTGAGGTCTTGCTTTTTAACCTCCTGCCTAACTCCCTGTAATCACTCTATAGGACATCATTCTTTTTCCTACCTATGTTGTTGCTACCAATGTGTACAATGACTTTGGCTGCACACACTTCCCTTTAAGAATTTACTGCAACTGCTCTGAGACGTCCTTGACCCTGGCACCATGGAGGGAACATGCCATCCTGGAATCTTGCTCGCAGCCAGAGAAGCGTCTATCAGGCACCCTGACTAGAGAGTCCACTATTGCAGTTGCTTTCTTGGACTTTGCCATAGCTAGTTGTGATGCCAAATACCTGGCTGCTGCTGCTCTTTTCCCCTGAGAGGCCAGCACCCTCCAACAGTATCCAAAGCAGTACACTTATCTGAGGGGGGGATAGCCACAGGAGACTCCTGCACAACCTGCCTACCTCTCTTGGCATCACCAATCTACCTGATTGAACCTGTGGTGTCATCACCTTCCTGAAGCTACTATTATTACACTCTCTACCTCCTGTTTGCTCCTCAGTGCATCCAATATGCCACAGCAATTGGTCCATGTGGTCTGAGAGGAGCTGCAGCCGGACACACTTCCTGCAGGTTGATCAGAAAGTAAAACTAAACAGGAATATTCTATGGCTCTTGTTGTGTAATGATAGACTCCCTACTTTTGGGTCAGAAGACTTAGTTCAACTCTCACCTGCTTCAGAGGTATTTCAGAGGCATGTCATATGGTTGAATAGGTTGATTAAAATGACTGACTAAAGTAGCAGAACACTATAGCTATCACCATGTCCAGGCCAGGGATTGTGGAGGGGTTTGCAATTCCTGACTGCCTGCTTGTTTAAAACTGAGATGGGAAGGAATTTCTTCAGGCAGAAGGCGGTTAATCTATGGAACCCATTGCCACAGAGGACAAGTGGAGTCCAAGTCATTGAGTGTCTTTAACACAGAGATAGATAGGTTCTTGAATGATAAAGGGATCAAGGATTACAAGGAGAAGGCAGGAGAATGAGGTTGGGAAACATATCAGCCATGATCAAATGGCAGAGAGACTCAGTGGGCTGAATGGCCTAATTCTGCTCTCATATCTATATTCTTATAGTCCTCTTTTCTCCAGCTGTGTCCTAGGAAATGGAACATGTGGTGTCCACTGGTATCCCTGAGGCTTTCAGCGATATGGGGGTGCTGAGGTGCAGTAAAGGAACAAAAAACAGAAATATTTAGGGCTGTTGTGGTGCAGTGTTATGCCCCTACATTTGGCCAAAATGCTCAGGTTCAAATCCCATCTGCCCGAGATGTGTGTCATAACATGTCGGAAGAGGTTGATTTCCTATATTTTACTTCCACGTGCAACAGAATAAGATTATTATATCATTCAAAGAAGCAATCAGAGGGAATCATCTTACCAACTTAACGATGCTAGCAACCAAAATGTTGTCTCTTCAAAGAATGCTCAAGAATTTGATGGCCTAGAAATGACTGAAGTCAAAGGAAAATAAGAAGTTCAACAATACTCTTCCACTTCAATATTTTTTGTTATATTCAAATTCGATTTTTTCTTTTCATTTTGGGCAGGGTGAGCCAGGTACCAAAGGTGAAAAAGGAATCCAGGGAGACAAAGGACGACCTGGTGATCCAGGGCCTCCAGGTATAAAAGGACACACTGGGATAATGGGTCCAGTGGGGCCTCCAGGAGAAAGAGGCCCAGTTGGGTTACCAGGCCAATCGGGTCTTCCCGGAAAACCTGGAGAAAGGGTAAGTCGCTGAATACTGCCCTCTTGGTTGCGGATCACAAAAACTTTGAGTGTCAAGCCAACTGTGATGGGGAAGAAACAAAATCCTTACATTCAGAATTACTTCAAAACCCTAGTTTGGAATTGAGCATTCCAGTCAAACCCATTTAAAATTATCTCCTCTGGTCAACTTTAGACATGTTAGCTTCATAAAAATCAGGGATCATTTTGTAAAATGAAACCAGCCACCAGACGACTGGAATAGGAATTTATATCCGATGTCCTGTACATTTTCTATCCACTTAAAGTTACATGCTTAAGTACCTGTTACTTACTGTCAGAGGCAAGGTTACCGATCAGAATTGGAGTTTGGTAAAATTACCCCTCGTACATTGATTTAACATTGATTTATGTGCACTTGGTTTTATTTTTCCTAGGGTGAACCTCCGTCTTCAGAGCACCTGAGGAGACTTATAAGGGAAGAGCTGTCAAAGCAGCTCGATGGTAAGTTGCACTTCATATTTCTGCATTTACTGTATTATACTTTTGGAAGATATGATCCTGGCCCCAAAGTTTCAATCCAGCATTGATTCATTCCAAATGAAAAGTTTGTCTTATGAGAAAAGATTGAGCAGTTTAGGCCTATACTCACTCTTGTTATGATGGATAAGAGGATACCCAACTAAGGTGTATAAGATGCTAAAGGGTATTAACAAATTAGACATAGAGTGGATGTGAGGCAATCTAGAATGAGAGGTCATAGTTTGAAGCAAAGGGATAGCAAGTCTAACACAAGACAAACAGGAATTACTCTTCTCAAAGTGTCCTGAATCTCTGGAATTCACTGCCCCAGAGTGTGGTGGACACCAAAACACTGAATAAATTTCAGGAGGACATGGATACAGTTTTATTTAGTAATGGGTTAACTTGCTATGGGGCCAAGCAGGAAAGTGGAGTCAAGGTCAAAATGATCGTATCAACTGGCAGAATAGGCTCGAGAGGCTGAATTATCTATTCCTGCGCTTAGTTCTTATTCTGATATTCAAAACGGTGTTGGCATGTAGACTGACCTGGAATCATGCATTTAGTAGCTGAAAGGAGAACAATAGAATTAGTAACATTATCCCAGACCTTGAGGATGGCACAGTGGCTCTGTGGTTAGCACTAGTGCTTCACAGTATCAGAGATCCAGGTTGGATTCGATTCCAAATTATGGTATTTAAAAGATTGTCTATCTCAGGCAATTGCAACAGTATGAAGACAGTTGGCTGTTCATTCACTCCTCTTGTGCACCTTTTGATTGATCTCAATTTGTAGCACTTGTTCTTAATTCTTTCTGTTATAAAGATTTTTTTTTCCCTTTAAACATCCAACAGATGAGGGCATCGCTGCCAGGAAGGATTTATTACCCATCCCTAATTGCCTAGAGAGCAGTTAAGAGTCAACCACATTGCTGTGGGTCTGGAGTCACTTGTGGCCAGACCAGGGAAGGATGGCAGTTTCCTTCCTGAAGGGCATCAGTGAACCAGATGGGTTTTTCCAAACAATCAGCAATGGATTCATCATTAGACTCTTAATTCCAGATTTCTATTGAATTCAATTTCCACCATCCACCATGGTAGGATTTGAACCCGAGTCCCCAGAACATTATCTAGGTGCCTGGATTAACAGGCCAGTGATAATTACCACTAAGCCATCATCTTCATAATTTGACAATCAAATTATGAAACTACATCATAGGAATTGGTAGGTTTGATAAGAAAAATGATGTTTGGAGCACAAAATTCTCAAGTTTAGAGTGAAGTGATGAGTGAATTATTGGGAAGACTGCAAAATATTAGTTCACTATTTCAAGTGACTCAGAAGTAGACTGTGAATTATTGACACATAATGCAGACATTATTCCTCGCATTGAAAGATTTGCTACTCAGACTGTCAGACCTACACCTGTAAACCATTGCTATGGATCATTCTTAACATTATCATTGAATGTTCTTGTTTCTGAAAGTGTCCCTGAGAAAAGCTAGGTGAGGATAAATAATTTTAAAGCAAAAGTCAAACATTAATGTCATGTGTCAATATTGCTGATGGATCATCCTGCACATTAATTTGTTGTATTCTATGATTCTGTATGATCTGCAGATCTCACCATGTTTACTCTCCCTGTTGCTGGTTGGAAGGATATTCTATCTGCCTTGTACAGCTAAGAACACTGGTACTTCCATCACATCTTACATAAATGATTCTAATGACTCGTCATTATCAGTGCCACATAAATTAGTATCACTGTAGGAGTTGGTATCACTTTAAGAATTGATGACGAATATCAGGAAGTCTTGATTTGTTGTATCAATGATTGAAGAATCAGATACTGCAGGGCTTTCTTTGCAAATCACAAAATTGGGCCTAATATTGTCATGTTCTCTGGTTCTTCCACTGGGTGTGTCTACTGTTTAGCAGTGTCTGAAGAAATAGGTTCATCCTCTTCAAGCATGGAGGGATGAGATATATCCTAAAACTGAAAAAAATATTCTTTGAAAAGTCAAGGCACTTCTGGGTTATCCAATCCTCCTGGTGTAAAGCTTCAGCTGTTAGGAAAAGCTGAGGTGAATTTTGGCAAAATGCCACCCAATCTTCAAGGGATAAAAGCTCTCATTCCTTGTAAGGCTGAGACAATCCTTCACAAATGGAATGAAGCTATCATTTTGAATGGAGTTAGAAACAAAGAAACTGCAGATGCTGGAATCCAAGGTAGACAAACAGGAGGCTGGAAGAACACAGCAGGCCAGGCAGCGTCTGGAGGAAAGGAACAGTCAATGTTTCGGGTATTACCTTGTACCAGTTGTAGAAGACTAAATAGTACACAAGCCTGCCAAAACATCAATGACCTATTCTGATTCTGTAGGCTCCTAAAGAGCTCTACCATTGTAATACTACTGCAAAACACCTTTTAACGAGAGGGGATTTTTTTTTTCCCCAAGGGCCTAGACCTTGATGTCTGATGGTTGAAGAGACACAGTGTAAAGCCATTCTAAAATAGCAGGCAACATAGTAAAGGTTCCTCCTGAGTTGATTCAAAATTCAACATCAAAATTCTTGACTTTTAAGATGACTGACCAAAAATCCTGGGCCAACTCATCAACTAGACCTCACAACAGCCCATGTGAGACAGAGGAGCAGCTATGTAGTCAGATACTAAAAAGTTGTGAAAAAAAGCAGGGCAGTTGTGGTGGGTGACTTCAACTTTCCTCTTATTGACTGGGACTCCCTTAGGGCCATGGGCTCAGATGGAGAGCAATTTATTAGATGTGCCCAGGAGGGCTTTTTGAGACAGTACGTTGACAATCCAACCAGCAAGGAGGTCATACTAGACTTGGTACCAGGGAATGAGCCAGGACAGGTGATCAATGCTTCAGGAGGAGAGCATTTCAGGCTTAGTAACCATAACTCCATAAGATTTTGAGTCGTCATGGACGAGGACAAAAGTGGCCCTTGGGTGAGGCTGTTTAACTGGGCAAGGGCCAATTATACTCAAATTAGACAAAAACGGGGGAATGTGGATTTGGAGCAGTTATTTGAGGGCAAATCTACATCTAGTCTGTTCGAGGCTTTTGAAAACCAGTTGATTAAAGTGTAGGACACGCATGTCCCAGCAAAACCGAAGGATAGGAATGGCAGGGTCCAGTAACTATGAATGACAAGGGAAATTGTAAACTTAGACGAAAGGAAAAAGGAAGCATACATGAGGTCTAGGCAGCTACAAACAGACAAAGCCCTTGAGGATTATAGAGAAATTAGAAAAGAACTGAAATGCGTAATTAGGGAGGCTAAAAGGGGCCATGAAATGTCTTTCGCAAACATGGTCAAGGAGAATCCCAAGGCGTTTTATGCATATATTTGAAGAAAGAGGGTATCGAGGAAAAGAGTGGGCCCCCCCCAAGGACAAAGGAGGGAAGTTATGTGTGGAGCAACAGGAAGTGGGAAAGATCTTTAATGAGTGCTTTGTATCGGTATTCATGAAGGATAAGGTCATGACTGATGTTCAGGTCAGAGATCAGTGTGTGAACACTCTAGAGAATGTCAGTATATTAAAGAATGAAGTTTTGTGTATCCTAAATTGCATTAAGGTAGACAAGTCCCCAGGGCCAGATGGGACCTATCCCGGGTTACTGCGAAAGGCAAGGGAAGAAATAGCTGGAGCATTAGCAGCTATCTTCATATCCTCCTTGACCACAGAGTGGGTTCCAGAGGCCTGGAAATTAGCCAGTGTTGTTCCCTTGTTTAAGAAAGGAAGCAGGGATAATCCAGGAAATTATAGGCTAGTGAGTCTGACATCTGTGGTGGGGAAGTTCTTGGAGAAGATGCTGAGGGACATGTGCACATTTGGAAGAAAGTGGACTAGTTATTGACAAGTAATATGGTTTCATATGGAGAAGGTCATGTCTCACCAACCTGATCGAATTTTTTGAAGAGGTAACAAAGATAATTGAAGAGGGAAGATCTGTGAATGTAGTTTATATGGACTTTAATAAGGCATTTGATAAAGTCCCAAATGGCAAATTGGTACAAAAACTAAAATCACATGGGATTCAGGGTGGGCTGGCTAGATGGATACAAAACTGACTTAGTCATAGAAGGCAGAGAATAGCGGTGGAAGGGTTTGTGAGTTCGGCACAGAATTGGCAGATGGAGTTTAATCCAGACAAATGCAAGGTGATGCATTTTGTAGGATCAAATTTAGGTGTGAATGATAGTGTTAATGGCAGAACCCTTAGGAACATTAGCATACAGATGGATCTGGGCATGCAGGCCCATAGTTCCCTAAAAGTGGCAACACAGGTGGCCAAATTGATTAAGAACGCATATGGCATGCTTGCCTTCATTTGCCGGGGCATAGACTACAACAGTTGGCAAAACATGTTGCAGCTATATCAAACCCTTGTTAGGCCGCATTTGGAGTATTGTGTGCAGTTTTGGTCACCACGTTACCAGAAAGATGTGGGAGCTTTGGAGAGAGTGCAGAGAAAGTTCACCAGGATGTTGCCCAGTCTTGACGGCATTGGCTATAAGGAAAGGTTAGAAAGACTAGGATTGCTTTCACTGGAAAGACAGTGGCTAAGAGGAGACCTGAAAGAGGCATAGATAGGGTGGATAGTCATAGGCTTCTTCCCATGTTTGAAGTTTCAATTACAAGGGGGCACAGATTCAAGATGAGAGGGCAAAAGTTTAAGGGAGATGTGCGAGGAAAGTTTTTCACACATTGAGTGGGAGCAGCTTGCAATGAACTGTCAGAAGAGGTGATGGAAGCAGGCACATTGGCGACATGTAAGAGGCATCTGGATGGTTACATGTAAAGGGAGGGAATAGAGGGATATGGACCGAATAAGGGCAGAAGGTTTCTTTTTATTTTAGTCAGGGAATGATGATCGGCATAGGCTTGGAGGGCTGAAGGTCCTGTTCCAGTGCTGTACCTTTCTTTTGTTCTTTTTGTTCTTTTGTTCTGCTGCAGAGTCAACGATGTAAACTTGACCAATAAAGTGTTTAATTTCCATCAATTTCCTCTTCTGCATCTTGTCCAATCAGTTGGATTTTCCGTTGTTCAGAAGTTAATTTCTTCAATTTGCATTTTCGAGGTGATCTTGAAGTTTCAGATTGTCGAAAGTGACTGATTCTGCCACTGTGAAAACATTGGGTGCCCCCTGCTGGGCCATCTTGTGCCACAACATCAGCATTACAAAATTGGACTGAGCCTTGGACTTAACCCGAATCACATGCCAGTTATACATGCTTTGCTGTGCTTGGCTGGTATGTTAAACCACCTGTTCTAAGTTGTCTTCTTTAGACTGCAAAATAATAGTTTACTGTTGAGGACTTTGACCACGATTCTACCTTGGCTTTGTTTGAATGTGCTATAACCGAATGAACTGGCCAGTCTACATAAATCATTCATGAAGGAGGCCGCCAATTCCCCCTTGCTGCTGGGACTGCTGATTGAACTGGGTGCATTCAATAATCAAACTTTTCCTGGGGCTAAAATGGACTGACGTGGAGCTGCTGCTGCTATGAATGGAGACCTGAAGCTATTCTATTCCTGTGGAAGATGCAATTCCATTTATATGCTTGCACTTGTTCTTCGGCATTGAAGAGCGTTGGACGAGTTAGGAACTAAACAACTAGTGTAGACATTTTGCCACAACAGAGCATGCCTGACTTCACATCACTTCCTCAACATGCAGAATTTGGGAAGGATTCTTGGGATTTTTGCCTCATAGTTTTTCCACCTTGTCTCAAGTTTCTTCAAATTAAATTGGTGCCTCTACTCGTGCCACCACGCTTTAGTATGGGTTAATCTGTGCAAGCAGTATTTATTGACAATATGAACATTATGATTTTGCAGCAAACATCTCTCGCCTAAGCAGCTCCTGTTCCATTCTCTAGCAATGTCAATCCTTTGTAGCTTCTGAGGTCACTCACAATTACATCACCAGCATACCTCAGATACTCAACTGCAATTCAATTATTTTTCTACCATGGACATTTAACACTCCCTTCCAAAGGTGATAATTGATTTTTAGGGATTATGCAAGTAGGTTACAGGTCCACCATGAAACTCATTGAGCGGTGAAACTGGCTAAGGCATGCTAAATGGCCTACTCGTGCTGCCAAATTGTTCAGAAAATCAATCCTCCAAGAAGAGGGAGAAGAATATAGTAAGAAGTAAGTCAAAGCTGTGAGAGTGACATGGTCTGTTATACAATCATTGATTTTTATTGTATTTCTGTACGTTTAGAGTTTAGAAATTGTTAACTTCATAAGCTTTGTGAATGAGTTCATGTAGTTTGCAATTATGTCAAAATCCTGGGTCTTTCAATATCCTGCATGCAGTGAAGAACCAAACTAGATAAGTTTCATAAAATTATACAGGTGGATGTCCCTTTTTGACATTTCAGTAAACTAGAAGCTTTATTATATTTGTTTACAGTGCGGCTGTCCTATCTCATGTCTCAGTTTCCACCAACATCCATTAAAGCACCACCTGGGAAGCCAGGGCCTCCAGGCCCACCAGGGACTGATGGATTTCCCGGGAGGCCTGGTGTCCCAGGAGAACCTGGGCCACCTGGGCAACCTGGCTCTGAAGGAGCCAGTGGACCAATGGGTCCAAAAGGTATGAATATGCTTCTCATTTTTAAAAATGTGCCTTTATGTGTATTGAAATAAAATCGCTCAGTAGTTCCAAATTTCAGACCCAGTTTCAGGTCATTCATTGACTGCAAAGTTTAAAATTGGTCAGATGCTAAGGTTGATAAAATTGAAATGGATAATCTAGTAATCCTAAAACAGTACTAGTACATAATACATTTTAAATATCAAAGTAGAATAGTAGTCTCACCAAAACCTTATGCTTAATGTGGCAAGATGTGGACACCGTAATCAATACAAATCACTCTGGCAGATTTATATTCTCTTGTTTTATCAGGACTGGGGATAAAATTTAACATGTGCATAATGATTTATTGTAGGTCTCTTAATCTTTATTAATGTTTTTTCTTCATTACATAATTTTGTAATTTTTAATTTATTGAAGGCAAGGGCATGAGCTAAATCCTTATTTCAGGCCAACACCTGTCACTTACAATGAGCTTTTCATCAACATAAAGTATCATTTCACCTCCTCAGAGATATCATGATAATTAAATGGAAAAAGAGTTAATATTACAAAAAAAATGAACAAATAAAATTACAGTTTAGGAACAGGCCCTTTGGCTCTCCAAGCCTGCACCGACACGGAGCCTGTCACAACTGAAAACCCCTGTCCTTCCAGGGACCATATCCCTCTATTCCCATTCTATTCATATATTTGTCAAGACGCCCTTTAAAAGTCACTGTAGTATCTGCTTCCAATACCTCCCCCAGCAGCGAGTTCCAGGCACCCACCACCTTCTGTGTAAAAAACTTGCCTCACACGTCACCTTTAAACCTTGCCCCTCGCACCTTAAACCGATGGCCCCTGGTAACTGACCCTTCCACCCTGGGAAAAAGCTTCTGACTGTCCAGTCTGTCCATGCCCTTCATAATCTTGTAGACCTCTGTCAGATCGCTCCTCAATCTCCGTCATTCCAGTGAGAACAACCCAAGTTTCTCCAATCTTTCCTCATCGCTAATGCCCACCATACCAGGCAACATCCTGGTAAATTTTTCTATACCCTCTCCAAAGCCACCACATCCTTCTGGTCGTGTGGTGACCAGAATTGAACACAATATTCCAATTGCGGCCTAACTAAGACTCTTTAAAGCTGCAACATTACCTGCCAAGTTTTAAACTCAATGCCTCGGCTGATGAAGGCAAGCATGCCATATTTATGATGTCCGTGTAATTCTTGGAAACATCCTGCATTAATAAATTTCAGTAACATCGATAAAAGCCCTAGTCTGACCTCTTGATAATGTGGTGTTGCTTTTCTTCGCTGCGGGTGAATTGAAGGATCTTCAATTCTCAACAGCAGAAAGTAATCTCTCTTATTCTGTGGAGCAATTGCTTCACAAAATTCTCTTCGCAATTCTTATTACTTCCTCATCATGTTCAAAAGTTTAAAAGGTTTGTACACGACAGACACACACACAAAGGGTGACTATAAAATGTTTTGAGTGTGGGATATTTGTCCCCGTATCTCTGGAACCAAGTATAGTATTTTTCCAACAATTAATCTTTATAATAGCCAATTTAAATACAAGTGCACATCATTATTTCATTGCTCAATGAAGAAACTAACATCAGCATTGATCAAGACAAACATTTATTTTAATGTGCGGTTAATTTTACAAAAGCAAATGGCATTTTTGCTATCAGTTTCTGGCCTGTTATATGTAAGTGGTGTTATTTTATGTTCAGGTGATAGAGGTGCTAAAGGTGAAAAGGGAGAGACGGGTATTGGACCGAGGGGTGATCCTGGTCCACCAGGCCCTGCTGGTAAGATTTTATTTTCCATTTTATTAACTAGCATGTCATTAGCTAACATAACATCGCTTAAAAAAATTGAGTATATAGTTTGAAATCTTGGCTGAATGTATAAAGATTGATAAAAAAAATTTTGCTTTTTCTCATTGAGTTGTTCTGTTTTGTAGACATGTATTATTTAAGAACAGGAATCCTTTTCCTTCGTGTTTATTAACAGTCAGGCTACCTGTGAGTTTAAAGGAACATTCCAAGAATAATTTTCTCATTCAGATTACTTTATGTTCTTTGATGTTTGCACCAATCCATCAAAACTAGGATTAGTAGCAGATTGTGAATTAAGGCTTTACGAGATAAGTTTCCTGAATTGATCATGGATGAGCTAGGGTAAAAAATTGTACTGTATTGGTGATGTACAGGGAACAAGGGATTGGTGTGTCAGGAATCAGTATAGAGGGACATCTATGTAGTATTAAATCTGGATACTATATCAGAGATTGTTTCATACTGGTAACAATGAATTTACAAGGAAAGACAATCTGATTTCCCCAAATGATTGAAAATAAATCCATGTAATTTGTTATTTGGCAAGATTAGGCTCCATACAAAATAGCCTGGAAGCTCAGGTCCCTGTTTATCTCAGGTTTTCATAACTCTTTCAACGGGCAAGTAGCTGCTCGTCTGAAATTCCTTCAGGGAACATCCTTGCAACTTATTCTTTGCTATGTCTCCAAGGCTTAAAATTTTTAGTGATCAGAAATAGAAATTGCAATTGCTGTGTGTCTGATAAGACGCACATGACTTGAAATCTAATATCTTTGATCTTTATTCCATTGTTTTGCTATTTTATTCAAAGTATTGGTTTACTCTACATCATTTGTACATATCTGGATTTCCATGAAGGAGATGGTTATTGGGATTTGGGAAAGTTTCCAATCTGAGAAACCCATCTGCCAAGAAGGTCCTGTTTTCATGCGTGGGCATTGGATGGGGGGCTGGGGTAGTGGTGGGATGGAGTTGGGTCTACTTCCTTCAGGTCTGAGTCAGCAACAGAGGGAGACAGATGATGAGGCTAAAAGGTTAGGGGAGCCCATCTTCATTGTCATAGTGATAAATTTCAAACCCTCATCAGATATTCATCTTAGCACCCACCCAGCAGCATGTCCCCAATATGTCTTATGAACCCACTATGCACCCACTCACCAACAATGTTCCCCATTTTTCTCCATGACCCCATTTCTCCTATGGCTAATCCATGGCCTCCAAATATCCTATGCCCACTGAACAACCTCTTAGCTCCAATTTTCCCCTCAACACTCCCTCATCTCCCGTATTTCCCCAGTCCCTGTCAATACCGTTCTACTACCCCGTTAATCTTCTATGCCTGTTCTCCTGATATCCACTATACAGAGAACCAAAGAGTTGTTGGCAAGCCATCCATCATCACAATGATCCTGAAACTCATGACACAAGCAGGATCTTGAAAAAGACATGTTGAAAATCTATGGTCAGCCTACAATCTCCTAAAAGCATCAATCAGCTACAAGTATTAATTGTTCTTCTTCATTTTCATCATCATCATCAGTTCTCTGTCCGAAGGCTGGCCCAGCTCACTGTGCCATGAGCTTGACAATGGACAAGTAGACATATCCCCAATCCACCCCAGCTAAAATGGGGATTGAACACCATGCCGTTGACACCAATGTGGTGCACATCAGCCATCCAACCAATTGAGCTGAAGTGCCTCTCCCCATGCACTCCCAGCACCTTAGCCAAGAAGAATAATCACAACTGTAATGAGAGTAAACTACCAAGAAAAGTTACAGAAATTTAAGGATTGATGGACCTCATCAAATGTGAATTGTAGAGAAAAAAACAATGTATACAATATGGCAGTAAAAATAGACTACACAATTCAAATTAGTAAAATAAATTATTAAGTCATTAAAAGATGCTAAATATTTATAATGTGTCTCATGACCTGGCAGAATATAGCAGACTTCCAATTGAATGACTTGAACTCAAAATGAAAATAAAAGGCAAACTTGCATTTATCCAGCTGGTTTCACAACCTCAGAATTTCCCAATACACTATGCACTGGGATGTGTGCCCTTCTGTACTTTGAAATAGTGCTATGGAATTTTTAAATTCACCCAAGAGGGCAGATGAAGCCTTAGTTCAATGTACCAACTATAGGCAGTAAACCATTTCTTCAGAATTTCACTGGTATGTCAGCCTTGATTATTGTGCTCAGGTTTCTGAAGTGGGACTTGAAGCCATAATGCTCTCCCTCAGAGGAAAAAAATATTCTCCCAGCTCTCCCATGGATGACAAAAAATCTGAATGATTCAGTACCTTGGAGTTAAGGCTTGACAGGTCAAATTTCATTTTTTCTTTCCATTGTAAACTTTCACTTATCTTGTTTCAACTGTTACATTTATAGGTATCCCTGGAACACCTGGCTATGGGAAAGATGGAGTTCCTGGTACTCCAGGGCCACCAGGAGAGTCTGGCCTACCTGGAGGGTTAGGTCCTCAAGGACCCCCTGGTCAGAATGGAATCTGTGACCTGGCTCAATGTGCTTATTATGCAAGTATGGCCAGCCGGCCAGCTAACCAAAAAGGACCTTGAGCCAAAACAAGAAGAGTTTGAAGAGATGAAGGATGCAGATGCTGTTTAATACAAACATAAAAGTATATCCGACCGCAGTCTGTACAGCGATCACTCCAAGCGCACATGTGGCCGGCTAGATGTGTTTTGATGTGAGATCCTGCCATCTCCTAGAAAATCAGGAGAAATGTACTGTATCCCAGCCATTAAACACACACACACAGGTGCCTTCTGCAAATCCATACCAGCACCCAATTGTAACAAAACTTGGTGATTTAAAAACTTTCTAACTGTACATATTTTCAAAATCTGCAGCAAGTTTCCTGTATAGTTGTACCTCATCTGTCGTACAATCCAGTGTGGCATGTGTGAAATGCAATTTACATGCAGTAGATTACTTAGTTATTGTTGGATTTCAGTGTTGTGAATATATATATAAAGTAAAATTAATGGCAAAAATGCTGATTTCCCCAGGCTTAATTTAAAAGCAAATACCTCTTCTACAGGCCCTTGAGGGGCAATTTATTTTCACTTTGCACGAATAATGTACTTGAGTTTTCAATCATATATTTTAGCTAATCATAAAGTATTAAAATTCTGATTATTTTCTTTGAAGGAATAGTAATACCTGACCTTGCTGATGATTTATTATTTGTGCCTTAATTTAAATTGCAATTTTTTTTAAATTTAAGCGTTATTTTATCATGCTTATTGAGGCAAGATATTAATGCTGAAAATGGAACATTTTTCAATTCAAGAACACAGCTTCTGCTTCAAGTGCTCTCTGGTCAAGTGTAGGTCTGCCTATCACAGAGTTATGTTCCTCCCCAATTGTCTGCACAATTCCTACTATACATTGTTACGACATTTTTAAGTACATTTCTCACACCAGCCATATACGGTGGCTTCTTGGAATGAGGTTGCTTTTTTTGTAATCTTTGTTGTGTTGTTTACCACTTTCTCCAGCTGGTTGGGGAGGGATAGTGAAAGTAGTCCTCAGGTACCCCATTTAAATGGTGGTGGACAGGACTCATTTCAAAGCACAACACCCCGTGTGAAATAACTCCAAAGAGACTGGTATATCGTTATCAAGTCTTCCCTTATTTACAAGGTCAGAAATCACACGACACCAGGTCATAGCCCAACAGGTTTATTTGAAAACACAAGCTTTCGGAGTCTTACTCGTTCTTCAGGTGTTCAGTCTCCGAAAGCCTGTATTTTCAAATAAAGCTATTCGACTATAACCTGTTGTCGTGTGATTTCTGACCTTGCCCACCCCAGTCCAACACCTGCACTTCCACTTCCACTTCCACTTCCACTTCATGGCCTTTATTTACACTGTATACAGTACTTGACGCTGATCCAGCTTCCTCAGAGTCAGCTGCCAGAGAATGAACAGAATCTCTGACACTCCTGTTTATATCTGTCAGCCAGGGGTCCCTGATTGGACCAAGTTAACAGCCCCAGTCAGGGAACTATGAGGCCCGGCTGGCTGATTTTATTACAATCACTATACCATGCAACTTTATTTTAGATACCACAGTATAAGAAAAATCCAATGTTCTGGCAGCTTCCTGAAATGGGTATTTTGCCTCATGAGTTGTAGGTCTATTGCCTGTTTAAGGGGCTTTGTTGGATAAAGCAGAGTTGGAGCCAGACTAGCTTGATCCAATTATTTGTTTCCTAATGGAACTGCTGGAGGCTGCCTACAAAAATCTCTGCTTATATATTAGGTTAAATAGAAATGAGACTAATTTCTCTGCTGTTAGATTGTTCTGGTCTACATAACTGGTTTGAAACTGGCAGCTATCTAGCACTTCGGTAAAGTGTGCTTTGTCACATGTAAGTCAACCACTTAGATAATTATGGGCATTGTGACGGAGTATAAAATCCTGCTGTCAGCTATTGTCTACACACCCACACTCTTTAACCACAATGGAGTAATGGCCCTGGCTGATTAACTTACCCTCTCTAACTGAGGCCAATTGTATCAACTGTAGTCCTTTTTTCCTCAGGTCATATCTAGGCTGTATAATTTTATAGCACAAAAAATCTATACATGTATCCATTGAACCATCTTATCATAATACCACTGAAGTATTTATTTACGATCATTTCACTCTTAATGATGAGCATAACTGCAAAAATGAACAGGCAAGACAAGGACAATGGGACATCACCATGCACTTGATTTATCCACTGTCTTGAATTTATATTATCATCTAGAAATATATTTCATTTTTTTAAGTTACCTTAACCATTTAACAACGGACAGCCAGAAATATGAAAGATTCTGTCCAATTGTTTCACCTTTTGTGTGAATCCTGGTTGAAAGTTCTCAGAGATGAGATCATACCTACCCATCCATGAATACTTTTGCCTCAGAAGACTTCTGGTAGCATGCAGCTGAGTTTCCCACCACGAGTTCAGTTTGCAGTGGACACTGGAATTGCTGTAGTGCCTTGCATTCAGAGCTCAGCAGCGCGTGGACAGCTGCAGAGTCTAAGTAATAGAGGACCTGTGCACATGCTTTCTGAGAGTGACACAGGTAACATTAGTGGAAGATAACTTTTGATTGAAGGAAACACTATTTGTTCAGGAAACTCATTATGTTCTTTCCTCCAGTTGCCACTGGCTGCAGCAAGTCTCTCCCCTAATCTGTCTTTATTCTTCTGTGGAAATGAGAATCTACACCAATACACCAGTAAACCCTAGGATGGAAAACCAACCGCAGTCAGCACAGATTCCATTCTATCTAGAAGTCCTAGAATCATAAAACCCAGGCTATTGACAAATGCTCATTGTTGTCTAAGAATTATTGTACTCAGTTTACACAAGGTTGTAATTCTAAAGGATGTGTTCAACAATAATAGCACAATACTTAATGGAAAATTTCAAATAAGATTTTTCTAATCCTACATCACAAATTTGATATCTTTCACATTGTACATCATGCCTTTATGTTCTAAATTATGTAGCAAGTTTTTTCCAAAACAAAAATCGGACACTGAAGAATAGCAAAATAAAGTTAGCAATGTTTTTATTATACAGCTTTATAAAGAGATATACTGTATTTATAAAAATACTGCACAAACTTTTGCATATGCAAATCCAATCGCAGCGTTGTTCAGTGAATCAGAACAGTCACCAAAAAGTAACAGCTAATGTGTGAGAAGAAAAATTATGCATGTGTGAAAAAGTTCCTTTAAATCTACTTGAATGGCGTCTAAAATTGGGCTGGCTGTAAATTTAGCAATCAATTCGATTCATACTCATGGAACAGGCCTCTCCCAGGCCCCAAGAAGACTTTCCACATCAAGCAGATGTTCACCTGCACATTTACTAATGTGGTATACTGTATCCGCTGTTCCCGTTGTCGCTTTCTCTACGTCAGGGAAACCAAGCGGACGCTTGGGGACCGCTTTGCAGGACACCTACGCTCGGTTCACACTAAACAACTGCACCTCCCAGTCGCGAACCATTTCAACTCCCCCTCCCATTCCTCAGACGACATGTCCATCCTGGGCCTCCTGCAGTGCCACAACGATGCTACCCGAAGGTTGCAGGAACAGCAACTCATAGTCCGCTTGGGAACTCTGCAGCCCAATGGTATCAATGTGGACTTCACAAGCTTCAAAATCTCCCCTCCCCCTACTGCATCCCAAAACCAGCCCAGCTCGTCCCCGCCTTCCTAACCTGTCCTTCCTCCCACCTATCCCGTCCTCCCACCTCAAGCCCCACCCCCATCTCCTACCTACTAACCTCATCCCGCCCCCTTGACCTGCCCGTGCTCCCTGGACTAACCTATCTCTTCCCTACCTCCCCACCTACACTCACCTTTACTGGCTCCATCCCCGCCTCTTTGACCTGTCTATCTTCTCTCCACTCATCTTCTATCCGCCTCCCCCTCTCTCCCTATTTATTTCAGAACCCCCTTCCCCTTCCCCATTTCTGAAGAAGGGTCTAGGCCCAAAACATCAGCCTTCCTGCTCCTCTGATGCTGCTTGGCCTGCTGTGTTCATCCAGCTCTACACCTTATTGTCTCTAGTTCAAATGACTAGATTTGATATCAAAATTTGAAACTGCTCAACTGAGTTCATGGAACTTGTAATTTTGCACACAGATGACCCTGCATAAACCAAATATTTTCTTTGGGAAAGTTATGACCACGTGTTGATGATTTAATAATATGGCTGTGTGGGTGCTTACCTGGTGGGATGCAATGCAGAGGAGTGTAGATTGTTGTAATTTATTAAGAAGGGTGTTTCAATGAACATATGTAGACTGCATAAATTTCCATTAAAATGTACAAATTGTTAAGGTTACAGAAGTTTATTAACAAGCAAATTCAAAGCTGATGTATTTTGTGTAAAAGATAATATTTGAATATGTAACTAACCCTGAGTGAAGCCTCTTATGCACTGGGTATTTCACACTTTTAATCTTTTGCAAATATTATATTAAATAGTGAGCCAAATTCTCCAGAACTGGGGGAAGACTACTTTCGGTGCACCTCCTATTCTCACCTATCTACAGATTTTGTTTTGTATGCCTTGTCAATATGGCTGTCCTTGGGACAGTACCTAAAAGATACTCTGGAGACTCAGGAGATAGTTTACATTTCCAGCAGGTGGCAGTGGAGAGAAACTGACCAGAACGGTTTGCCAGCCGAATTACACACAATGCCTTATTCTCCTTCTCAGTAAAGTGAATGAAAAGGTCACCACTGTTCCAAATTGAAACAGACATCTTTGATTTCAATTCCATTAAAATAATATTGCTAGGTTGTGAGATAGAAATTCAAAGGTTTAGCCTAGCTTCGAATTGGACTGATTCTGGGGCCAGCAAGATATGTCTTGGCCTGGTTCAGCCAGATTTTTCATGACCCTGGTGCAGAGTTAATTTATGAATGTTGCTGTTCTTAGAGTAGGAGGCCTTGTGGGCCAATAGGTATGGTCCCTGCCTCTAAGCAGAAGCTCTGTGTTCAAGTTCCACTCAGGTCTTAGTGGCCATGAAAATAGCATTTATGACATTGTTCAATTAGTTGATGATCCACCCGTTAATTCTTCCAATGCTTCCCCAAAGCGGAAATAAGACGAAATGTAAAATACAAGTCGTCTTTGAATAATTTTAACTAATCATGTGTGTGTTGCGATGTTGCAAATATTTTACCATTGCAAAATTGTTACCATCTTCAATCTTTCATTTGTTCCATTTTACTACTCTGGTTCCCATGGCTCTGCTTTCCTATCGGTCAAATAAATATTTTAATAAGATATCCCAAACTGCAAAATTGCTTCCAGCTTCCCCTTGTCTCTTCCTAGAAACTAAAAGCTATTGACACTTTAGTACGAGCCTCCAAAAAAACCACCATTTCCTTTCCCTCAACTTCTACTGTTTTCATCAATGCATTTCAAATAGCTTAGTTGGGATCAACAGGTGGAGAGATAATCTGGCAACAGTGTGGTAACAACATAGCATCCTTCTAATTGTATAAACCTGATCTTGGCATTTGAGTCAGTAGTTGAGATGGGAAAAGGAATGCATCCCTGCAAATTGAGTTGTTTCATAGTCCCCTAGCATTTGGTTGTAATGTTTCTTGTATCCCCTACCAAGATCTTTATTTTATTGTGATTGATGACAGACCTAATCTATGCCGCGCCAAAATTACCAAAGAAACAGTACCAGCATAAGGGTTTTCACTATGGTGTGGTTGTTAAATTATTTTTTAAAATGAGATCTATCTTTTATGACAATGTAGGAGATTTGCAACAACATTAATAGGTACTGTCCCTCAAAGGAAGTTCAGATCAATGTTAAGCTTCCTTTTGCTTATCCCAGAATGTGCTTTACATTTTTCTTGTCAATGTATCTCATGGTGCTATTCCTTGAATATTTTTGACATCTCTGTAGATTTATTGTTTATGAACATCTTTGTGTATAAAATACAGTTGATGAGTGACAGACCTGCATGATTGCAGCTTTATTGATTCATGTATTTTCTTTTTTAAGATGCTGTGTAACTTTTGGAGAGTGGGGTTTGATATTAAATACTTCCTCTGTCGAGCAGAAATGGAACTAAAAATTGTGGTAGACTAATAGCAATCCCATTTATGGGGAGGCAGTGGTGTAGTGCAAATGTCACTGGACTTGTAATCCAGACCCCCAGGCTGTAGTTCTGTGGACATAAGTTCAAAAACCCACATTGGCAGATGGTGCAATTTGAATTCAATAAAATCTGGAATTAAAAGCTGTCTTAATGGTGACCACATAACCACAGTTATTTGTCACAAAAAGAAATCTGTCAGGTTTGCAAATGTCCTTTACAGAACAAATTTTGCTATCCTTACCTTATCTGGTCTACATATGACTCTATATGTGCAACAATGTGTCTGACACAGAACTGCTCTCTGAAATGTACTAGTTAGCCACGCAGTTGTATCAAATTGCAATAAAGCCTCAAGAAAGAAAGGAAGCTGAACACAACCCAAATTTGACTTAGACAGCAGGAACCACAAAAACAAATGCAGCTCTGCCAACCCTGCAAAGTCCTACTTTCCAACACCTAGGGGCTTGTGCCAAATTTGGAGAGATGTCCTACACATTAGTCAAGCATGCTATAATCACAAAATCATATCTTCCAGCTAACATCCTAGACACCACCATCACTATCCTTGGTTATGGTCCTGTCCCACCAGCAGGACAGAATTACCAGTGGTGGTACACTATTAAGAAGAAGTTATACTAGGAAACCTCAACATTAACTCCAGAAGTCATTTAATCTCTTGGCATCAGGTTAAACATGGACAAGAATGGCTCAGTGGCTCAGTGGTTAGCACTGCTGTTTCACAGCACCAGGGACCCAGGTTCAATCCCAACTATCAGTGTGGAGTTTGCACATTCTCCCTGTGTCTGCATGGGTTTCCTTTGGGTGCTCTGCTTTCCTCACACAGTCCAAAGGTGTGCAGGGTTGGTGAATTGGCCATGTTAAATTGCCCATTGTGTCCAGGGATGTTTAGGTTTGGTGGATTGGAGGTGGATGGGATGCTCTTACGAGGGTGGTGTGGATTTGTTGGGCCGAATGACCTGTTCCCACACTAGGAATTCTATGAAGGAAACCGCCTGCTGATTTTTACCTAACTACCAACCCCCACACCCACTTTCTCATTCTCCCCCACCGCTCCCCCCCCCCCACACACACACACACTTCAACTGCAGATTCAGTATTCCTCAATGTTAAACGCCAATAGATGGAAGCACTGAGAGTGGCAAAGATATAGAATGTTCTCAGGGTGGGGACATTCAATGTCCATCAAAACTGGTTCAGTAGTACCGTGACTGGTCATAATGAGCATAGGTGCTAGTCTGGGTCTGCAGCAAATGTTGAATGAAAAATCTACTTGAACTCAGCCTCATCAATCTAACTATAGCAAATGCATTCATCTATGATGGTACTATTAGGAGTGGCCACCACACAGTCCTGTGGAGACAGAGTCCCTTTTTTCACAATTATATTGATTCTGATTTCAATGAAGGAGTTGATTTACCTGAGATTTTATGCTTAGTTCCTGAATTTAATGAGGAAGGAGTTGAAAGATATTTAGCTCATTTGAGAAGATAGATACACAAATGAAATTGCTGAAAGGAGTTTGGACCTTAATATTACAGAGTATGTCGTCATGCACAGCTATGACAGTATACACCACTGTTCGAAGAACAATCTGTAAACTATGAGACTCTCAAAAAGGCAATACCCAATCCTTATGAGCTCATGTTTAAAGTTTATCAGTTGAAATTTAGGACTGCAAGAAAGAAACCTAATCAGATGTTTGTGGAATTTGCAAGGGAAAAAGAAATCTTGTGGCATCAGTAGGTTAGATCACAAGTTAGAGAAAGAAAAATGATAATGAGAGTTATTTTGATTTTAGAAGAATTTAGAAATAGTATTTCTGCAAATTTAAATGTTTATTTAGATGAGCTCCAAATATTCAAGTTAACGTTTTGTGTTGAGAAAGCTCTGAGCAAGGGTCACTCAACCTGAAATGTTAATTCTCATTTCTCTCCACAGATGCTGCCAAACGAGTTGAGTTTTTCCGCAATTTCTATTTTTCTTTCTGATTTACAGTATCTGCAGTTCTTTCAGTTTTTACCAAATATTCAAGATCAGGGAAGCAGCAGCTCAGGCAGATACCTGTGTCACAAAGACAATTACATAAGGGGAATTGGTCATATGGAAATCCACAAAACATTGAAGAAGTAGAAAACTGGTGATGGAAGAAGAGCTAGTCTTAAAGAACAGACAGAAGCATGTAAATGTGACAAAGGAGAAAAGCTAGAATCTAAAAGATGTATCAAGAAATTTACATTGCAGATAAGTCTGCTACCTCTTATGGCCCACACTACCTCACAGTTTAGATGCCTGATTTGGTTTAAGGACAGTGTTAGTGCCATGCGTCATGATGGAGGGTGTCATCATCTTGAATGCAGGATTTTCCTTTACAGTGGCCAATCCTATCATTACTCTCATGGAGATATGGATCTGTGACAGTGTTCTCTACTAGCTACCAGACAGAATACCAGATGAATTTTGTCCAGTGATTGAGCAGAAAGAAACCACTGAGATTTACAAATGTAGGAAGATTCATCCTAGCAAGGCTGTCAAGATCGTTCACTGGAATGTACCTTGATGCTCGAAGTCACTTGCCAGAATATCAGAGATTGAAGTGGAAAGAATTTAGACCATATGATTTAGAGAACTGGGGAGAAGCAACCCCTTGAAAGTGAGGATTAACTGTAGACTAGTTTCTGTAAAGATTATAATTAGAGAGCGTGTGGGATGGGAAAAAATCGTCTGACAGGTAGGAGAAAATTCGGAAACTACTTTCTTTGTAGGAAGTTGTTCGGGTCTGGAATACACCACCTTATAGTTGCGGTGGAAGAAGATTCAACAGCGACTTGTAAAAGGAAATTGCAAAAGTGCTTGACTGGGAAAAAAAAAAATATTTTCGGGGATGTAAGAGCGGCGGCTAGTTGGATAGCTTGATCAAAATGTTAGCATCAGAACGAAGGAACAAATATTATCTTTCTGTGACATATCATTCTATATTTCTGTATACATTTTCCTAGTATTTTGTCTTATTTACCCATTAACGTTTCCTTCCAATTTAGTTCAGATTAGTTCATTTTAATCTGGATTACTGTTTGTCCTTTTCCACAGTTAAATATTTTGCTCGACTGCAAATTGGTACGGACTATTTCATTGTATCTCCCTCTTTGTTTATAAGAGGTCGTTTTATCCCAAGCCTGCAGGCAACACTTTCTTTTTAACAGAAACAAGTGCAGGCATTTCGGGCGTCAGCAGGCAGTGCATGGGGCAAGAATGCCACAGATTGTGCTTTATCGGACCGGGCCGGGGTCAGCTCAGAGGACACCCTAATTCTCATGCTGCCATGAGAAATCTACGCTGACAGCGGCACACCGCATATACTAATCGATGAGTTTGGGGTTACATCAGATGACCTTTTCCTGACCCGAATCCTGGATCGGTTTCGCGTTCCAGACCAAATGGTTACACAGGAGGTTGCTAAGCTACCGTAGAACGTCGTGTCAGTTTCAGAATGTTGAAACACAACGTTCCCAAGGAGAATGAATGGATGGTTCAGGATCCTCTGAGGGGGGAATGTTTAGCTTGTTCCCTGTTATCTTTTAAAAAAAAATACAGGTGAAGTTACATTCGCTGTCAGGCGGGGTTGGGGAGAGCTGTAGTTTCGAATCCGAGATGTCCTCAGGTCGATTAAAATCGTCTCAGGCCAGCAGCAGCCCACCCCTTCATTCCGCCAAGGGAGCAGGGGAGAAGCTTTGGAAGTACAGGGTCGAGGTCGACCGCGGCAAGAAGAGGTTGAAACTGAAGGGCAGGGAGCTGCTGTCGGTGCCTCAGGAGATCTTCGACCTTGGGGAGCTGCAAGTGCTGGAGATGAGCCCGGAACGCGAGAGCTGCCTGAGTTACAGGATCGGCGGGGTCCCTCGGGCCCTCGGGCGCCTGAGCAACCTGACCGTGCTGAGGCTGGACACCAACGAGCTGAGGGAAATCCCGCCCGAGATCGGAGCCCTGCACAAGCTGGAAACGTTGACCCTCAGCAACAACCGCCTGAGCCGCCTCCCGGCCGAGGCCGAGAGCTTGCAGCGGCTGCAGAACCTGCATCTGGCCAACAACAACTTCCAGGAGCTCCCCGTGCAGGTCTGCCAGCTTCGGCGCTTGTCCTTTCTGGACGCCAGCGACAACAAGATAGAGACCATCCCCGCCAGCATCGGTAACCTGGAGCGCTTGGAGACCTTGCTGCTGTGCTTCAACGCGCTGCAGAGCCTGCCCGACTCCATCTGCACTCTTGGGCGCCTGTGCACCCTGTGGCTGGGGAAGAACCAGCTCAGGAGCTTGCCCAGCCGGTTTGGGCAGCTGGTGAACTTAGAATGGGGTCGGAGCCACTGCTCCTCAAACTTCGGGGACAATCCGCTGGAATCTCCCCCTCCTGAGATCTGCAGGGGTGGCCCTGAGGAGATCAGCCGCTATTTTGCTGCTGTGGGATGAAGACCCGGAGCCCGTGGACAACTCAAACTGACTATTAATACCACGCTTGGGCTGTCTATGAACTGTAGTGAACTGATCAGAAACAATGCATGCAAAAATAGAGATAGTAGGAACTGCCGATGCTGGAGAATCTGAGATAACAAGGTGTACAGCTGGATGAACACAGCAGGCCAAGCAGCATCAGAGGAGCAGGAAGGCTGACGTTTCGGGTCTAGACCCTTCTTCAGAATAAACATAGAGTCGCCTGCGACTGAAAATATATTCCTTGAAATGAAACCGACTGAACTGCGATTTGTAAATCGGAGGCTGCACTGTTGTGTCATCCAGGAGTAGTCATTAGGTTACATTGCTCTGGAGCGAGCCCTGTGGGAAGATGTTAAAATGCCTGCTTCTTGGGCAATTTACCCTGAATTTACAGCCTAAGAGAGCTGAGCCAAAATGCAGCGTCAGACCTTCGTTGGCATTGAACCTGCAAAGTATTCAGCAGCAACTGGCTGCCTGTGTGTACGCTCCAACTGATGCTTGAGAGGGGTTGACAACTGCACTTCAAAAATACTCAGTGGCTGCAAAGCATTTTACTCCTCAAAGGGGCTCATTGTTTTCCCTTTCCCCTCACAGGCAGATCCTGGCAGGCTGGAGGAACAAGATTCACTGGACATTGCCCTGTTGATTTTTTTTTACCCCTACCTTCCACAGCAGGTGTTAAGTTATTGAGAAGTTTTCTTGCCATTTTGCAGGCACGCTTATAAAACTAACCCTTAAAAAAAGCTGGTCTCGGGCAACCAAACAAATGAATGGAACAAAAACAAAGTTGCTGGAAAAGCTCAGCAGGTCTGGCAGCATCTGTGAAGGAAAAAAAAGAGTTAACGTTTCGGGTCTGGTTCTGAGGAAGGGTCACCGGACCCGAAAC
>JAHRHZ010000053.1:5228376-5256960 GCA_024137785.1 Ginglymostoma cirratum | reverse complement strand
GGAAGGGTCACCGGACCCGAAACGTTAACTCTTTTTTTCCTTCACAGATGCTGCCAGACCTGCTGAGCTTTTCCAGCAACTTTGATTTTGTTCCTGATTTACAGCATCCACAGTTCTTTCGGTTTTTAAATAAATGGAACTTACGCCTACAATTTCCAAACTGTTGACACCAAATTTTCCAGCTAACATTTGACCCAGATTTGAACATGTAAAGTGCCCAATATTTGTTTCAATTTATCACTATTCCCAAATTGCTGGCTGCTAAATTATACTTCCAGTAGAAATCGCATTGAGAAGACCACAATCCATAGCTCACAATCCCGAAGCTAGTTGTTATAGCCCCTAAATATGTGCAATAATGCTTAATTCCAGCCCAACCCTCCAGCATGAGTATAATCCCAACACCAGGATTGGAGATCCTGTGAGAAGAGGCTATTCAGTGTGCCAAACTATTTCACTGTTTTGTTAGATCATGGCTGCTGTATTCTCACTTACTGACTTGATTTTAATTCATGTCCCTTCACACTTTTGCCTAAGAAATAGACTTTCTGTCACCCAACATCATCAGTCATTTGTGGGAACAAATTCTTATTTTCACTACTCCTCATATAAAAAAGAGCTCCCCAATGTCATTCCTAATTGGAAACCAAAAGAACAGCAGATGCTGTAAATCAGAAACAAAAACAGAAGTTGCTGGAAAAGCTCAGCAGGTCTAGCAGCATCTGTGAAGAGAAAATCAGAGTTAACATTTTGAGTCTGGTGATCCTTTCTCAGAACATGAAATTGCTAAATGGCTTTGCTGTAGTTTAAATCCCATTCCTTCCCCTGACTTGTATTATTTCCCTTCTTTGCAGTTAACTTACTGAATGATTTCTCTAATTTTAAACATTTCAATTAGATCATTCCAGAATTGTCTAAACTCAAGGAACACATGCCAGGTTGTGCAATCTACCATCCTAATACCTTGGCTGAAATGGTTAAATTACCTCGGTGTTTCTTCATTACACACTCCGCAAGGCCAATATATTCTCCCTGAGGTACAGTGCCCACAGCTCATCAGTGTTTCAAGTGGGATGTTATAAAGGTTGTAAATAACTGAAGGACAATTTCTCCCATTTAATATTCCAGCCCACAGGACAAAGGCCAACATTAAATGTAATTTTTAAATGACTTTGTGTATCTATGAATTAGAATTAAGTGATTTTGTACTTGGACATTCAAATCCTTTCGCTCCACATACAAATATATTCTGATTTGTATCTTTTTTTAGGTCTAAAGTGACCACTTCTCCACATTAAACTCCAGTTCTTGCTGCTTTTCCCAGTCATTTAATCCTTCTCTGTCCTTTTGTAAATTCCTCCTCCTACCAGCATGTCTTACCGTTTCTCCGCAAGCATTCTTAGCTACAGACATGACATGTATGGTGAAAAGTCGAGGCCCCAGTGCAGAACTCCAAGGACCAATGGAGATAGGCATCTTCTTGAGTTCTATGCCCAAAGACAGGTCAGAACAGTTCCATAATTCTCCACCATACAGAAAGGATACAGATCTGGTGAACCTCACACTGCTGGCACCAACCTGATCCACTCATGCTATCCAATCTTCTGAGCCAACTAGCCTTATCAGAGTTGCTATACATGTTTTAGCTATAAATAAATTTGATGTCAGCCCCAGTATTCCCACATGGCTATTCAGGAATCTGTTCGGCCCTTACCACCTGCCATAAACATATGTTGGATTTACAAATTGATACTCAACCTGTTTGACCACATTATGAATGAATCTCCTTTGGACATCAAGCCCTGAAATGGGACTTCAGACTTAATCTTACGGTTTAGAGACTGGAACACTAACACTCGGCCACAAGATTGCTTTCTGAAGATTTGCAAAAGCATTTGACAAACTGCCACCTACTAAGAGTTGTTAGCAAAATTTAAACCCATGGCATTACAGAGGCTGTGGCACAAAAAATTAGATTGGTAGTAGATTTGAAATAGAGCGTTAAATCATTCGCGTATGTTCATCATAGCTCTGTTACAGACTGCTAATCCTTAGAACATAGCAAAAAATCTGATCTAAAGAAAAACCTCATAGCATTATCAGAACTTCTAGAAGAATATAGCAAACTGTTCTCAGAACTAATATAATCAATCACTTTGGAGTTGATTTTAAATTTCTTCACCGAGCTGTGCAGGAGATTGAAAATCAGCCAAATATACTCAAATGACCTGAGGGCACATTGTTCCCACACTGCAAGATTTTATCTTAACTGAAGCTGACATTCACTGAGACTCACACCAGTGTAAAGATTTCAGTCCAACTGGGCAATCAGGATCATGATTCCATATTAACTCTCAAACTTAGGAGACCTGAATAATGTCAACCCATGGCTGTACCATGACAGGAGTTTGTGAATGCCTATGAATCAATCCTGCCCCAAGTCCATTCTTTCTAAGTGCCATTACTGTGTTGTTAAAACTGATCTGGCATCCAAGCTGAGCCGTATTTTTCTAAGGATGAGAGAGAAGAAAATCAAACCTGGTTTGTATTACAGATTGTCTGGCTTAACTGTGATGTTCTTCGTGTCCACATTTACACATGAAAGCTAAACAATGGATGCATATCAGCCAGATTAATCTGCCTCAACACACCATCCTTGATCAAATTTACAGCTGTACATCCGGTAAGATAACAGTAGAATGTGGTGCAATCAGGGCACCTGTGTTCTGATGTTTATTTTATCCAGAATAAAAAATAGTTGAAAACATGAAAAAGTGATGATTCTGTGATATGAAACAAGAGAAGTGGAAAATTGACTTTCAGTTTTAAAGATGCATTTTGTTTGTTAACATTTTAGGTATTTCTAAACAGCCACCTCAAATATTCAACTATCTCGAGCAAAACAAGATGTGATGCCAGATTGATGTCAAAATTCACACTTCGATTAATTGTATAAAATTGCTGCCTTGGCCAACTTTACCATTTACATGAGTTATTAAAGTGAAGCAACAAGGATAAAAAGATGAAGCTATGTTGCACCTCTCCATTCCTTGAATTGTTAGCCCATGAGTTGGAGGTTGCCAAACTTTGGATTATGATTCTCCATTGGGGTTGCAGGGCAGGCAAGACTTTGAGTTTCAAGTAGCAAGGCAGTAATAATGGCCTTGCAGCTCTGACTGCTTTGCAAAACCCTTTTTGATATTTGTACTTTTTCTGTAGGTGGGATTGTTCAATTTTCCACTCTGAATCCAATTGAGGCTGTAACCACAGCCTGTAAAAAAGCTTCCCATCCAACTCTGCACAATAATTTCCCACCTCCCCCTCCACCGCATCCTCACTGAACACTCCACCCTTTACACCCCCAACCACTATCACTAGCACCACTTGCCCTATATTAACTTTAGGGTAACAGTCGGTTTTGTGGTATTAAAATGGGATGACATTGGAAATAAAAGTTTGGAAACAACTGCTATAAGTCAACACTGTTCCAAGCTAAAATAGGCTAAGCACCTTTTCTCATTTATTTTAAAAGAAGAAAATAAAATGAAACAAAATCTGTGGAGTGGCTAATATTTCTTGCAAAGAATGGAGCATTATTCGGACACCAAAGAAAATACAACTCAGTTATTACTAATGACTCCACTTGGTTATTATGGAAAAATGCAAGAGCACTTCATAATTCAAGAAGTGATATTTCAATGCAGAGATCCTCAGATTTAATAGTGTAGTAAGAGATGAAATTTCCTTTGAATAAAGAACAGGAGAATGCCTCGTTGTCATAATTATTTTCAGTCGATGCAATAACCTGGGAATATGCAGAAGGAAAGACCTTTATGTTCCAACTGTTCATTACTATTGCTTACAAAATGTTATTTCTCAGCATGAATGTGAGACGTGAGGTTCCAGAAAATTTCAGGTCATTAATTTTGGAGAAAAGCTTGCATTCATTTGGGATTCATCAAAAAGAAAAATTTTACCACTGAGTTCAGCAGTGTTTTACAGGCAGAAAGAATTAGGCAGAAGCACCACTTGATGAAGAACAATCACTTTAAACATCTGCGATCCAGATCTGTTTGTCAATAAAGTACATTTTGTTTGGTGGATACATTGTCCTGAAGTTCTTATGTTTTATCTGGTAATTTCAAGCTTTGTCCAGTGATTACGTCTCCAACTATACAGACAGGCACTTCTCAATCACAGCAAAACATTTGAAAAAATGAAGCTCACTGGTATCGAACAGTTTAAGATTCTGGGTACCAAAATGAAGACATTCTTTTAAATTACTTGAGATTCAACTGAACCCTCGACACAAATCATAATTGTAGACCAACTGGTAACTGCTTGTACTTTCTGCATTTTCTTTCTGTTATTTTGATGGTCCTTTCACATTTATGGATTTCTTCCCACTGCCCATTCCCATGAAGAGGTGAGGTGGAGTCATGCAGGCAGATGCATCACAGATACCAGGAAAGCCTCTGAGCCCAGGTATGCCAGGAGGTCCTGGTTCACCGGGCAGGCCATGTTCACCACGGGCACCATCCCGCCCATCCTTACCAATTCCGGGCAAGCCAGCAACACCTATAACCAGAGAAAAAAGTGATGTGAGACTCTTAACAGTACAGAGAGTTGCTAGCATTTGGTTTTAGTTACCATCTTGCATGACAACGAATACAGATGAGACTGGAATACAAAAATCCGTTTCTTTCTCTATCTCATTAAACCTTTGTGAATAGTCAAGGGATATAGTGTGAGGCACCACCAAAACTGAGGTTTGATCAGCACCGAGGACATCTGATCAACCACTTCGTTCAACAACAGCAGTCACCACAGAGAAATGTGTGTCATTTTTAAAAGAAATATATGGAGAATGCTGAAGCAACTTCCTCTTTTATGATCATACAAGAATATTTACCAGTTCCAAATTAAAATCCGTGCATGCTGTCACCATATCACTATGTTTTGACTACTCTAGAATTTCCATCAACAAGATTCAACCTTTGTGGCATTCCTTACATCCATGTCCGGTCCTATCCCCCATCAAAGCCATACATTCTCTGAGAGAAAAACACACTTCCAGTTATGGAGGATAACAAATAAGTTAACAAGGATAGTGAATTTAGGAACATATGAACAGAGGCCATTCAGCTCCTCGAGACTGTTCCATCATTGATATCATGGCTGATCCATGGACTAACTCCGTATACCTGCTTTGGCCCATATCCCTTTAAAGCTTTGCTTATAAAAAATTATCCACTTCAAAGTTAAAATTCACAACTGATCCAGCATCCACTGCCATCGATGCAAGAGAGTTCTAAACATCTGCCACCCTTTGTGTATGGAAGTGCTTCATAATATCTCTCCTGAATGGTCTGGCTGTAATCCTCAAACTATGCTAGTGAGATGGGATTATGAGGAGTTTAGAATCCTGTGATTTCCTGGAAATTTGTACTCACTCGTGCAAATCAGAGAGAGGAGGATAGCACAGCTTTTTTTTCACTCAAGCACTTTCCATTTTTTCACATCTGCTCTGGGCCGTTCCCAGAAGAATGCGCAGCTTGTAAATTAGAAACAACATTGCAGTTGTATCACTTATTAAGACGATGATGGCTTCAGCATTTACATCAATTCATAGAAATCAGGAGAAGGAGTTCCACTGACTCTCCCTACACTCCCTCACTTGGTGCAACCTGTTGAGATCAGGGGTACATTTCCTATTGCCACACTGGTTTAGATTGGTTATCAGTGCAGACTGAGGGTGGAGACAGTCCTTCCTCCATGAAACCACTCCACCAAAACCCCAATGTTGTCCAAATGCTGGACACCTACAGCCAAAAATACATTGTGCCCATCCAGACATCAAATACATGCCTAGGCATCTGTAACAAGAAACCAACAGGAGCACAAGCATGTCAGCAGCACTGTGAGGTTGTGTTGTGTGAGTGGCCTCCAATATCCAGACCCAAGGCAAAAGATTTTGAACAACTTCCAGGTGGTGGTCTGGAGCACTGAATATAGCAGAGGCACTCGTGTGCACAAAAGTACCAGTTTCAAACTAGTGGGTGAATAGCAGGCAGGAGTTTTACATGCAGCAGAAGTGAGCAACTGACCAAGATGAATACAGCTTCCTTTTAAAGGAACTGTTCCCCCATCTGATTTTCCCATTTTGCGAGCCATATTTTTGTTTTTAATGTACAAAATGAGGCCATAGGGTAAAAAGGCTGTTAAACAAAGTAAACCATGCAGTAGATTTTATTTCTTGACAAGTAGCATCATTAAGTATTGAGGTTATGTGGAACCTGTATTGGATCTTAGACATACTTACAGAACTGCATGCAAGATTTTTTGATTCATTCATAGGATGTGGACATCACAGACTGGGCTAGCATTTATTGCCCATTCCTAGTTGCTCTTGAAAAGGCTGTGGTGAGTAATCTTAAGACTATAAGACCATAAGAAATAGGAACAACATTAGGCTGTTCGGTCTCTAAGCCTACTCAAACATTGAATAGGATCATGGCTGATCCAACACTCCTCACATCTACTTGCCTGCCCTTTCCCTACAACCTTTGATTCCCAATCTGATTAACCATCTATCTCAGCCTTAAATACACACAAGGACTCTGGCTCCACAACTCTCTGTGGCAAGGAGTACCAAACACTCACAATTCTCTAACAGAAGAAATTCCTCCTCATCGTAATCTTGAATTGGCAAGACTTTATTCTGTCCTTTGCTCCTACAATCACCCATGAAGGGAAACCTCCTCTCAACATTTACTCTGACAAGTCCCTTAAGAATGACAAGTCTCTCCTGCTTTTAGGCCAAACACTTTGGGCAGTATTTCCATCTTTTAAAACAATGTTTAACCAATGGAATTAGATCACTCCTAAAGAAGGATTTGCCTGATTGATGTCTGAGCATTCCTTGATGGAATTGAGCTTTCACATGGACCACATTGCAATAGAATGAAATGATGATAATAGGAGCATTTGTAACACAGAGGTGGTCTGTGGTAGATGCTTACCAGGCACTCCTTGAGGTCCTGGTGGTCCACGTAGTCCTATTCCTTCTTCTCCCTTCTCACCCTTTTCACCTGGCACACCTGTCATTCAGAAACCAGAGCTTCAATGCCACTCTAATAGCAAAAATCAGTGTGAAAACAGTGAGAAGTCTTTCCGTAACTCATGATTGTAATTCATAAGAACTGAAATGACTTCAGAAAATATTTCTTGGTTTATTAACCCATTCTTTCCAGAGACTGACTGCAAAGGTCTGCAACCACAGTGCATATGTCATGTGTCCAGTGAGACGCTGCCTGAATGGCCACAAGTTGGATGCACCCAGTTTGTTGTTAAAACATATATTTTGAAATAGGCCAGTAGAGACTGAGCCATTTTCTAGACCTTTGTAGGCCTTTGATTCCATGAGATCTGGGAACGCTCAATGCTTTGTTCAAACAGGCCTTCATTAACATAACCATGCTGACATAACAGTGAGGCAGACTGACTGATAGCCAATGTCACTTGATTTTTTTTCTGGGGAGCTCAAAAGACCCTGGGCTCCTACACACTTCAGCCACCTACTTCTGCAACCAGCTACATTCCACCACAAAATGTCCATTTCTATTGGCACCATCAGAAATTCCAAACCACAGTAGGTTCAGAAGTAGGAAGCAGGAGTGTGTGCATCTTTGGTCTTACGCACTGTCATCCTACAGATTTATGGGCTCACTGTTGCTATCCTATTCAATCTTTAAGAGTGACATTTCTGTACTATTTCCCTTTGGTCATCATTAGTATTGACCAAACATTGAAGAATATCTCTTATAACATGGATTGTTCTGCACCATTTACTGTGCTGCAGTCTTGGGGAATAGCAGATCTAAGATGACAAATGTGGACCTTTTGAGTTACAAGTCAATACTGTCTGGTATTGTTCACAGCTATATATTTACACTGTCACTGTTAGCAAGATTGGAGGAGGCACTGTGAGGCACACAATCATCAATAAATTTGTTTTTCTTATCTTTTCAATCTTCTTCAAAGGCCATGGTGACCTTCCAAGATATTAGTCAGTGCATTTACCACTCTTATCCACAGCCAGTCTACAGAAACTAAGTGTGCATCTCTATGCTGAAGACAGACTTTCATGAGACAACTAATGGGTTGAAATGATGCTCTCACCTTTGGTTCCTGGTTCACCAGGGTAACCTTGGTGACCTTTGGCACCTTGTGGGCCGTTTGCACCAGGGTGTCCTGCAGAACCCGGAGGGCCAGCTGGTCCTGGTGGCCCTGGTGGTCCAGGTCGTCCTGGTTTCCCAGACATTATGGGTTGTCTTAGGCTTGCAGCCAGTTCCGATATTTGCTCTAAACAATAAGAATGGAAATTAAAGTCGGACTCACAAAGCAGACTTTTTACATGGTTTCCAGTGAAACAGCAGCTTCATTCAGAACCAGTTGAAACCGGATCCTCAGTAGGTAAATCAACTAAATCGTAGAAATAGATAAGTTCAGTTCAGAGTGCCTTGTGGTGAAATGTTAGTGTCCCTTCCTCTGAACCAGAAGGGCAGTCAAGTCCTATTTCAGCCAGACATGCGTATTAACATCTCTGAACAGGCTAATTAAAACAATCTATAACAGGAATCATAAGTGTCATAGAGTTGTACACCATGGAAACAGACCCTTTGGTCCAATTTGTCCTTGTCGACTAGTTATCCCAAATTAATCTAATCCCATTTGCCAGCATTTGGCCCATATCCCTTTCAACCCTGTCTATTCATATACTCATCCAGATGTGTTTTAAATGGTGTAATTGTACCAGCCTCCACCACCTCCTCTGACAGCTCGTTCCATCCATGCACCACACTCTGCATGAAAACGTTGCCCCTTAGGTCCTTTTCAAATCTTTCCCTCATACCTTAAACCTATACCCTCTAGTTTTGGACTCCTCTACCCTGGGAAAAAGACCTTGGCTATTCGCTCTATTCATGCCCTTCATGATTTTATAAACCTCTATAAGGCCACTTCCTCAGCTTCCGAACGTCCAAGTAACATAACTCCAACCTATTTAGCCACTTCCTTAACACAAACCCTCCTACCCCAGCAACATCTTTGTAAATCTTTTCTGTACCCTTGCAAGTTTAAAAACATCTTTCCTATAGCAGGGAGACCAGAATTGAATGCAGTTTTCCAAAAGTCACCTAAACAATGTCCTGTATAGCCGTAACATGACCTCCCACCTCCTATGCTCAATGCACTGACTAATAAAGGCAAGTGTACCAAATGCCTTTTTCACTCTCTGTCTACCCATGACTCCACTTTCATGGAACTATGAACCTGCACTTCAAGGTCTCTTTGTTCGGCAACACTCCCCAAGACCCTACCATTAAGTGTATAGGACCTGCCCTGATTCACCTTACCACAATGCAACACCTCGCATCTATCTGAATTAAACTCTATCTGCCACTCATCAGCCCATTGGCCCATCCGATCAAGGTCCTATTGTACTCTGAGATAACCTTTTCTTCGCTGTCCACTACATCACCAATTTTTGTGTCATCTGCAAACTTACTCAAACTTTCAGCCTACAGTCCAAACAATAACCCTCCATCATCACCTCCTGTCTCCTACCTTCAAGCCAATTTTGTATTCAAATAGCTAGCTCTCCTTGGATTCCATGTGATCTGGAGATCAATGAGATACTACCTTAGCCCATTTGGTATATTAGTGGTGCCTTTACCTCTGGGCCAGGAGGCCTGGGTTCAAGTCCTGCCTCTTCCAGAGGTGTGTTACAATATCCCTGAACTGGTTTATTGAAAATGCCTATAAATTCAGCTAGCAAACTCAGTTTGATCCACAACTGAGTGCTTGCACCTGATCGGTGAAAAAGTCCACAGTTTTACTAAAATTGGATCCTCAAGAAATTACTCAATTGGCCTTTTCTCTTAGTGGCTTCTAAAAGTAATCAACTTAGGAAAACAAAGCCTCGGCCCTTGCAATTGTCTACCAAACTTGTGGCCTTTCCATTTGTCTGAATGATAGTGAGGTCTGCAGAGTCAATGAGCTAACTGATTATGGCATCATGATAAAAGAAACCATTCAAGAGAAGAAAGTAGGAAGGTATGTAATGATATTGGGGTACAGTATAATGAGTGGGATTGACACATTTTGTTGCACAAAGAGCCTCAGCCTAGGCAGTTGAGTCGACAGGTGCCAGGCTTCAGGACATCAGCTCAAGGCTGTGGAGGAATTTGCATTGGCAGGGGGAGGATCCAATCATTCAGTCCAGATTAATGCATCCACCAATGACATAAGCATATCAAAGCAGAAGGTTCCGTGTAATTCGAATGCCAAATTAAGAAGCAGAAGCTCAAATCTAAGCATTATTACCTGAGGGACAAATAAGATTAGAGAGATGAATGTGCATCTCTCAACGAGTGGGAACAGTGGGTTCTGGCTCACGGGACACTGGGACTGGGAAAAGTGGGAACTGTGTCAATGGAATGATCTCCACCTGAAATATGATGGGGCTGGAATACTCGCCAACTGCATAACTAGGAAAGTAGAGAGGACTTTAAAATTATTAGGGGCAAGGGATCAAATTTGTGAATATGTAGCAAATCAAACTATAGAGTCAAGACCAAAGAGAACCAAACCATGACAGGAGCGGGTAGAGAGTACAATTCTAAGAGACAAATAACAGATAAGAGTAGAATTCACAAAAACAGTAAAAGATTAAGAGAAAGGTTTTATATCTCATTGCATGTAGCTTTCAAAACAAAACAGATGAATTGAGAATACAAAAAGGACTTGGATGAAGAGATGGGGGTATAGTTGCTAAAATTATTGATGTCACAAAAATGGTTAGGGGCATAAGTTATGAAAAGGACATAAAAAATCTACAATGACAGTTTAACTGAGTGAGTAGTTCTGACAAATGGAAATATGCAAAGCATTCCATTTTGGCAGGAAGGGAAAGAAAGCACATTATCTAAGTGGTGAGAGACTGCACAGCTATGAGATGCAGAAAGATCACAGTACCTTTTTGAATGAATTATAAAAAGGGTAGTATGCATCACAGGAAAGGTAATAGAATGTTATCATTTATCATGAGCAGAAATGAGTGCCGAAGTGGGGAGGTTATGCTTCAGTTAAGGAGGACATGGTGGGATTGCATCTGGAGTAAATGGCAAATATTATTCATTTTATTTAAGGTTGGATATAAATGCATTGGAGACAGTTTAGAGAAGCTTTACTATATTGGTACCTGGAATGAGAAATCTGTCTTATGAGGAAAAGTCGGACAGGCTAGGTTTATTGCATTAGAGTTTAGAAGATCCTGAACAATGTTCCCTTTCAGTTGCACACATACACAGCCACTACATGGTGATCGGTGTTGGTATGCCAAGCACGGCAATGATTTTAGTTCTGGAAGTCGCTGTTGCACTCAGGTCTCAGAGGCTGCACAGCTGGTAAGAAATCAAAGGGAACGCTTAAAGGTCTTGAAAGGGTAGATCTGTCCTGGGCCTGCTATAACGTTCCAATGAAGCACAAAGCAAGCTCAAGGAACAACACCCCATTTTTCACTAAGGTACTATACAATTTTGAGGTCTCAATACTGAATTCAATACTTTCAGAAACTGACCACATTACACATCTTCTCCATTTTCCTCACATTCTCTTCCCATCATGGAAGAGTCCTGTTGCTTCACACTGAGCAGAAACAACTAATTCTTGCCCTTTCACACCTTAATTCACCGTTTTTATAGTTCTGTTCTTCTTTCTCCATTATTAAAAACCCCTTTTGTCTTTTGCAATGCACCTTAATTCTGTCAGCCCTTTTATTCATCTTCTGCCCCCCTCTAAAGTATAAATAAGAACCAATATTCTGCAACTTTCAGTTCTGAAGAAGTTGTACCAGACTTGAAACATTAACTCTACTTCTCTCTGCAGATACTGCCACACTTGCTGAGTTCTCCTGCATTCTCTGTGCTTGTTTTATTTGTGATGTGGAGGTGCCGGTGTTGGACTGGGGTGGACAAGGTCAGAAATTACATGACACCAGGTTATAGTCCAACAGGTTTATTTGAAAATACAAACTTATGTTTTCAAATAAGCCTGTTTGGACTATTAAGCGGGTGTTGTGTGATTTCTGATTTTGTTTTATTTAGATGTGAAGAGGCTGTTCCCCGAAAGAGAGAGCCTAGAACTAGGGATCACTGTCTAAAAATCAGACATCCCTGATTCAAAACTGATAAGGCGAAATGTTTTCTCTCAGAGGACTGTGTCCTTGAGGAAAATGGTGGATGCAACGTCCTTGAATATTTTTAAGGCAATGAATAGGCTCTTAATTGAGGGTGTGACAGATTTTCAGGGCTAGGCATAAGTGGGGTGCTGAGGTTACAGACAAACCAGCTATGATCTTATTGAATGATGAAATAGCCTGAAGGTCTGAAAGGAGCAGGAAGCATCCCATTTGTATGATTGTTTGTAAATTGAACAGCAATGTGCAAAAACTAATTTTTTTCAAACATTCTCATCACATACACTTTTCATTTCAGTGTTCACCTGACTACCACAACTTCTGTGATTTCAATACATTCATCCTTGTCTAGAATTGTCCTAAGCATTTGTGAACCACACATCTACAACTGATCCCAGCCCTCCTTTAATCTTTCATCTTTGGTCTTTTATGAATCATTGTTGACGGGAGAAACTGACTCAGAGACCTGCCTTCTCCCACCCAACCCAGCAAATTTTGGCGGAACACCGAACCTCAGGTCGCAATAAGCAACTGCACCTCCCAGTCGTGAACCATTTCAACACCCCGTCCCATTCCTTAGACGACATGTCCATCCTGGGCCTCCTGCAGTGCCACAATGATGCCACCCAAAGGTTGCAGGAACAGCATCTCATATTTTGCTTGGGAACCCTGTAGCCTAATGATATCAATGTGGACTTCACAAGCTTTGTTTTATTTAGATGTGAAGAGGCTGTTCCCCGAAAGATAGAGCCTAGAACTAGGGATCACTGTCTAAAAATCAGACATCCCTGATTCAAAACTGGTAAGGCGAAATGTTTTCTTTCAGAGGACTGTGTCCTTGAGGAAAATGGTGGATGCAACGTCCTTGAATATTTTTAAGCCAACCGCATCCCAAAACCAGCCCAGCTTGTCCCCACCTCCCTAACCAGTCCTTACTCCTACCTATCCCTTCCTCCCACCTCAAGCCTCACCCCCATCTCCTACCTACTAGCCTCATCCCGCCCCCTTGACCTGTCCGACCTCCCTGGACTGACCTATCCCCTCCCTAACTCCCCACCAACACTCACCTTTACTGGGTCCACCCCCGCCTCTTTGACCTGTCTGTCTCCTCTCCACCTATCTTCTCCTCTATCCGTCTTCTATCCGCCTCCTCCACTCTCCCTTTTTATTTCAGAACCCCCTTCCCCTTCCCCATTTCTGAAGAAGGGTCTAGGCCCGAAACGTCAGCTTTCCTGCTCCTCTGATGCTGCTTGGCCTGCTGTGTTCTTCCAGCTCTGCACCTTGTTATCTCTGTTGCAATTCACTTGCTTGAAACTGTCTTGTCGTATCTCTTCCTGCTTTCAAAACCTGCCTTTTTAAATCAAGCCAATAGGCACATATTAGCCTCTGCCCAAATACCAGCTTAATGTTTGGTTCTTGTCCTTGATTCTAGGATATTTTGCTACTTTAAAGTGCTTTATATTATTTATGGGGCTTGATGCCACAACTCTCTCCACAATCACTGAACCAAGGCTCATCCTTGAAAATGAATTGGTTGGTGAAATTGCAACCTGGTTCCATTTTAATTTTCATTCACTCATGGTGTGTGGGAATCACTGGCTGGGCTAATGTTCATTGCCTGTCCCCTACTTGTCCCTGAGAAGGTGCTGCCTTCTTGAACTGCTGCAGTTGATGTGTTGTAGGTTGACCCATGATGCCCTTAGGGAGGCAATTCCAGAAATCTGACCTAACAACAGTAAAGGAACAGCAATATCTTTCCAAGTCAAGAAAGTGAGTGGCTTGGAGAGGAACATGCAGGCGATGGTGTTCCTACTGTAAGTTAGGGAGGAAATTGAAGGGCCGCAGCAGAAATATTTGCATCATCTCTATCCATAGGTGAGGTGCTGAAGGACTAGAGGCTGGCTAATATGGTGCCTTCATTTAAGGAAGGCTGTAAGGAGAATACTGGGAACTATAGACCTCTGAGTCTGACATCGGTGGTTGGTAAGTTGTTGAGGTGATTCTGAAAGATAGGATTTACATGCATTTGGAGAGGCAAGGAATGATTAGGGATAGTCAGCATGGTTTTGTGCATGGGAAGTCGTGTCTCACAAACTTGACTGAGTTTTTTGAGAAAGTAACCAAAGAAGATTGATAAGGGCAAAGCAGTAGATGTTGTTTCCTTAGACTTTCATAAAGCCTTTGATAAGATTCCACATGGCAGACTAATTCGTAAAGATACATCATATGGGATTCATGGAGAGCTTGCCAATTGGATACAAGATTGGCCTTACAAAAGGAGACAGAGGGTGGTGGTGGAGGGTTGTTTTTTGGACTGGAGGTCTGTGAACAGTGGTATTCCACAGCGATCGGTACTGAGTCTAGTTTTGTTTGTTATTTATATAAATGATTTTCATGAGAAGATAGAAGGCATTGTTTGTAAGTTTGCGCTGACATCAAATATGTGGTGTAGTGAACAGTGAAGGTTATCTAAGATGACAAAGGGATTGTGAACAATTGGGTCAATGAGCTGAGGACTGACAGATGGAGATTAATTTGGATAAGAGTGTGGAATTCCATTTTGGTAAAACAAACAATGGCAGGATTTATACAACTAATGGTAGGGCCCCTGGGTAGAACAGTGTGACCTAGGGGTTCTGGTTCATAATTCCTTGAAATTTTCATCACAGGTAGACAGGGTGGTTAAGATAGTGTTTAGCACGATTGCCTTCCTTGCTCAGACCTTTCAGTACGGGAGTTGGGAGGTCATGTTGAGATTGTACAGGACGTTAGTGGAGCCTTTTCCGGAGACCTGTGTGCAGTTCTGGCCACCCTGTTATAGAAAGGATATTATTAAACTGGAGAGAGTTCGGAAAAGATTTACCATGATGTTGCTGGGAATGTAGGGTTTGAATTATATGGATAGGCTGCGACTGTTTTCACTGGAGCATAGGAGGTTGAGGGGTGACCATACAGAGGTTTATGAAATCATGGGGGGCAAAGATAAGGTGAATATCAAAGGTCTTTTCCCAAAGGTGGGGGATTTCAAAACTATGAGGTATATTTTTAAGATGAGAGGGAAGATTTAAAAAGGACATGAGGGGCAACACTTTTACACAGTAGTTAGTGCATGGAATGAATTGCCAGAGGCAGTGGTGAATGCAGACACAGTTACGACATTTAAAAGACATTTGGATTAGTACATTAAAAGAAAAGATTTGGAGAGATATATGCTAAATGCAGGTAGGTGGAACGAGTTCAGTTTGGGAACTTGGTCAGTGTGGTGTAGTTGGACCAAAGGGCCTGTTTCCATGCTGTATGAACTATGACTATCTATCTGCTGCCCTGGTCCTTCTAGATGGAAGTGGTCCTGTGTTTGGAAGGTGAATTTAACTGTATTACTCTACATGCACCAAGAAGAGGGACTTGTTCTCACATTGACCCCAACATTTATGGGATGCTTGTGTTTTTGGCCAAAAATGCGGGAAATGTGAAAGATTATCACTTAAAACATCCTCTTTGTTTTTCTCCTCCACAGGTGCTACCTGAGCTGCTGAATACCCCCAGAAGGCCTTTGACTAAATTCCACTCTAAAGGTTACTGCACAAAGTAAGTGCTCATTGTGTGGGGAGTCACATAATATTATGAAGGAGCATTGTATAGCTAACAGTGAACAGAGATTGCATTTTCTGGTCAACAGGATGTAATAAATGGGTTACCACAGGGATCGGTGGGTCCTCCACTATTGACAATTTAGATTAATACCTTGGATAAAGGAATTGAGTATATGGTTGCTAAGTTTGCTGATGACATAAAAGATACATAGGAAAGTAAGTTGCAAAGAGGACATAAGGAATCTATAAAGGGCTACAAATAAGTGAGTGAATAAAATTTGGTGGATGGAATATCATGTAGGAAAACATGGTCTTGTTCATTTTGGCAGGAGTAATACAAAAACAGCATTTAATTGAAACAGAGAGAGAAGTACTCTGATGTCTAGAGGGGTTTGGCTGTCCTGGCATGTGAATTACATTAAGCTCATCTACAGGTACAGCAAGTGATTAGGAAGGCAAACAGATGTTGTTTATGGCAAAGACAAAGGAACATAAAAGCCGGAATATTTTGTTACAGCTTCTTAGGGCTTTGGTGAGCTTACATCTGGTGAGCTGTGAACAATTTTAGATTTATTTAAGAAATGATATAAATGAGTTAGAAGCAGTTCAGAGAAAATTTACTCAACTTCGATTTGACTGGGATGGGGAAGTTAATGAAGAAACATTAGAAATGCTGGGCCAGGAGGCATTCTTCTTTTGAAGAATTAAAATGGTCTTATTGTAGACATGCTAGATTATGAGAGGACTTGACAGGGTGGAAGTAGAAAATTATATTTTCCCTTATGGGAGATTCTAGAACTGGGAGCCATTAAATTAATAATAAGGGGTCTTTGAATTAAGATGGTGAGGGAGAGGAAATCTTTCTCTCAGGTAGCGAGTCATTGGAATTCTCTTCCCAAACGAGTGGTGGAGGCAGGGTTACTTAACATTTTAAAGTCAGAAATAGATAGATTATTGACAAACAAGGGAGTCAAATGTTATCATTGGTAGGTAGGAATGTGAAGTTGGGGCCATGATCAAATTAATCATTGTCTTATTGAATAACAGAGCAGGTTTGAAGGACTGAATGACCTACTCCTGCTCCTAATTTGCATATTCATACATTTCTACCATTTTCTGCTTTTATCTACTGGAAACGTTGTTATCTGCTGGACCTGAGTTAGCGTTATTTGCCAGGTTTGGTCACAATTGTGTTGGGGGGTTGGGGGGTGGGGGGGGTCGGTGGTAAGGTTGGCATGTTCACGAAGCAAATTAGGTGGTTGCCTGGGGTGGTATGTTCTGGGGGAGAGGAGCAAAACTCCTGTCTTCTTAAAAACAAAGTTGGCTGGATTTTGTAGCAGATCAGGTTGTTCATCCTGAAAAGAAGCAACTGTTGTCCATTACTTCAGCCATGTTTTCTGTTCAGGAATAGTGGTAACATTTCATTATGATCACTGTTTTAATAGATTTTTACAATAAGTTGGGGCACCAGCAAAGTCATCTCCCTGTAACTGCAACAATTTATTAGCACACCTACCGCCTCTTAATTAGGTACACATTCTGGCAACTTTCAGTTACAAAGTAGTAGTAGTTAAAAAATAGTTAGTGTAATGCAGATTGCTTACAATAATTTAATAAATGATGATTTCAACTATCCTTCTTGATATGTCTCTTGTTAAACGCAATCAAGCATTTTCTGTTCCAACGTATAGTATGGGAGAGTTCAGACAATTAGCATAGTAGATGAAAATGCTGTTGGATTGAGCGGCACATTAGAAATGACTTACAAATATTTTAAATTAAGTTTTTTGACACTAAGTCAAAGTATACATATTAAATGGCAATTTTTTTTAAAAAATTACATTAAAAATAGCTTTTCAATTTGGACCAGTTATTCAGATGTGGAGAATTATTGGAATATTGTATGTCTGATACATTATTTTGTGATCTCCTATTATAAGTAACAAATCCTCTGTGCATAATCTAGTATAACCGTTGTATTAAAATTTGTTTTGTGCATAGCTGCCAGTGTGAATGATTATACAATGTAGCATTTTCTCAATGATGAAACTGTAACGAAGAAAAATCACACAGGAACATATTGGGTTAGTTTCAAATATTATATGCATAATAGCCATTTGCGCGTTTAACAGCAAGTTTTGGCACATCTTGTGAGATTGATGCATTAACAATATTTCATTACGATTGTAAAGAAAAAGAATGTGATGCAGGAGTAATCCTGGCTGAACAATTCAAGTTACGTCTCAAAGCACTGTGGACAGCTATGCATGATTTTTTTTGTTAAGACTAGAGGTCTAATTTGACCTGCTCAATGACAATACAGGTATTTGTCACTTGTACATTTGTCTGTGTTATGGTCCCATCTGATGTTATCATTGGATAAATCTTATCCCAGACTGAAAATCTGGCTACTTAGATCACGTTATTTATTTTTAAACAAAGTAGTCTTTCACTGAAAGACCAGCATAAAATGTAGTCGATTTGGTTTTAACAAAAAAGAAGGTTTATACACAAAACTAAAGAAAAAAAATTCTCATTTAACCCAAATTCAAAGATTTTGAAACACAATCCCATGAATCCCAACAGCACCCCTGTAGAGTGCTCACACCAGAGTGAATTCCTTCCTTTATCGTAGCTTAATTTAAATGTGGCTTTAATTCTGTATCTTGAGAACTTGATACCTTCTTCCTAGAACCTTCATGCAACTGGGCTTAGACTTTCCCAACTTCTAGTAACCTGTTTAATGTTTTAAACAACACACTGCTCTTCAATTTTAAAGTAAATACCTTGCACAAAGGTAATCTGTTGCCTAACTGTTCTAAACTACCTCCCTTCTTCAGGAGCAACTGTTTTACACATCCAACTTTTGCCAAACTTCTGCAAATTTCACAACTCAACAAGGTTTTCTTCAAGTTATAGATGTTTTCCCCATGCAAAAATTAACAATTCCAGAAATTTTTAACTAAAGCCTAATATATATCACTGTTTAATCTGTTTGCTTCTAAAACTCTGCCAACCTCATTAGTCTCCAAGAACTCTCATGTAATTTTCTAACAGAAATCATCATTGCTACATAAATACTTGCAAGTTAATCACTAGATCTCTTCTCCCACGTAGAACATCCATTTGTCACTAGTTCAAAATCCAGAAATTCAAATAATTGAGATTAACATATATTGAAATCACACATCTTGCATCACAAGTGTACCACATGATTGTCAACACTATCATTGCTGATTACATCAGGGACTCTTCCAAAATCATTCTTTTCAGTCTTCATTTCATCATGCAGTATAAATGTAAAAAAGTTAATTTATTGTTTAAAAATTGTGTGTCTATTCTGCATCAATGGAGAATAGGTGATGATTGTTAATCAAAAATGCTGGTTCCACATTTTGAACCAATCAGAAAAATGCTGTGGTGGTGAGGATGTTGAGATTGGAGATGCGGGGTGTGGGATCTCAGTGACAACACCGAAGGGAATAGCTAGTGTCTACAGAAACTGAGAAGCAGTCAGATTGGTGGGATTGGTGGCTCGTAAGACCAGGATGAGGGCAGGATACAGAACTATATGAGGGTTTGCCAGATTTTTTTTTAGTTGTGAGTGGAATGAACTTAACGTATGTATTTTCAAAAGCATTTGGTACAGACTGAAAAAGCAGCAGACTGAAAGTTCAGCCTTCAACTATCAAAATACCAGAAGATAGCACCTCCATACCTTGAATCATGCTCATGCACACCTCTCTGATTCGATGGTCACTTGCATCTTTGCCCTGTGGAAAAAGATTCTATTTAGCAGCTAAGGCATATACAAAAGCTCAGAATTCTTTTTTCCTCATTAGAGTAACAACATTGAAGTGTTGGGGTGAATTTTAAAAGTATATCTTGGCAGAAATAATTGCATTCACTGAAAAGCTCCAATCATGGAAACTCATATGAATTCTAATGCAGATTTCTCCCTCCAGCAAGCAGACACAAAAAGTACTGATGCACTGGAAGAATGGTAATTAATGGAGCTGATAGGGGTCTCATTTAACAAGAGGATAGAGCTGGAAAGAGCCTTATGTTGCTGCCTTTGGGAAAACCCGCCAAATTAAGTACCTTTCAGGAAAACCTCCTTCCCCAGAGCTGTCAATCTAATCTGTGTCAGTGAAAGTGGGTGGCAGTTGGCATGAATGTAATCAGGGAAGAGGCTGAGGATTACTAGAGGGGACCTAGAACACACAGGTATATAAGAGCTGGGTCGTGGTCACAGTAGAGAAGGGGTAGAAGTCAACAAAAAGGGCATCAGAGTTTTGATGCCAGCTCTCTCGGTGACAGTGTGCCTTTGAACAAGGGACTCTCCTCTCACCCCATCACCATTCCCCCATCTCTTGCCCCAACACTCCCCGCATGCCCTCAGCAAACTGAGGCCTTGAATGTGGACAATTATATCATCTTTGAGTTCTCGGGTAGAGGTATTAAATTCCACCCCAAGGGTTTATTGTCCAGGCTGGAAGAAGGAAACCTGCCAAAAGTCTCAAATTGCCTTCAGCTTTGTGTAATGCCAATAAGACATGTCATGAGACATGACCAAAAACTTTAGTCAACATAAGGACAATAGTTACATAAAAAGGGCGGGAGCCATAAAAACTAATAACTTGGTCACCTTGATTCAAAGTGAAAGGAATAGATTTGAGTACCATGGGTCACAAAGATATCCCAAAAAATTCTCCAAAATCATTCTCCTCACATAACCTTAACCTGCCTCGAAGCAAACATCTCTACAACTCATGAAATGGGCTTTGCTTGCTTACATTTGTAACTAGAATATATTTGTAGAATAGTAAACAAACAAAAAACCATCAAAGAAACACCTGAGAAAAATTCACTCCTTCTACCTTCAGTGCAGAGTGGAAACAGTGTATACAAGATCTATAAGATACATTGCAGCAACGTATCAAGGTTCCTTCATAGAAACTTTCAAACTTACTTCATCTTTAGCCTAGAAGGGCAAGGGCAGCAGACATGGGAACAGCATGACCTGCAATTTCCCCTCTAAGTCACATACCACCCTGCCTTGGAAACATTTTGTGCTCCATCAACCTCACTGGTTCAAAACCCTGGAGTTCCCTACTTAACAGCATCACCTTCTGAAAGGCGGTTAAAGGTGGACAATAAATTCTGGCATTATGGGGATGTCGATATCACATTAATAAAAAAAGATGCTCTTTTATATTCTAGAGGCTAACACACTCTGAGAAATGAACAGCTTATTGACGAAGCAATCCATCTTTTCAGCCGATGCTTTCCCTTGCAGTGATGATACATAGGTCTTGTCTCAGTCTGTTAGTTTATAAAATATTCATTTTACATTCAGATTTGAAAATTGCTGGCAAGCCAGACGTTCACTGCATAGCGCCTTTCAGATGGTGATCATTGGGTCTATTCTCAAATTATCTTAAAGAACCCTTGCAATAAAGGAAATGGTGAGCTCAGTGCAAGACAAACAGAGGTCAAGGAACAGTGGACTCATAGCTTTAGCTCAGAATTGTCATTTCTCCCCCATACTGTACATAGCAAGTCCTCCCTCAGGTACTTACATCTTTACCTGGAGACCCAGAAAGCCCGGGAGCCCCTCGTTCTCCTTCTAATCCTCGAGCACCAACTGCACCTGAAGGTCCCTGAAATCCAGGACGACCACGAGGCCCTTGAGGCCCAACTGGACCAGTTTCACCAGGTGTTCCAGGCTGTGAAGTCAAAAAAAAATCAAAAGGCTTGACTCTGGCCAAAAGTGTACATTCTAATTTAAGCAAACAAAACACAATCAATTTCCTAATTGAATTTTTAATCAGTTAATTATACATTTGATAATAGGACAGGTAGATCTCAAATTTCATTCTGGATTGATTTGTAACCTTGCTTTACTGATTGCCAATATAGGTCACTTATTCTGGTTTCATTTTATAGATACGTACTTGCACTTAACATGGAGAATGCTCATGATTCAGAAACTGTTAAAATATCTGAATAGTCCTTTATAAAAGTAAGTCTTGTGTTCTTGGGCAGGACGCCTTCACAACGATAATTTTTATATGGTCATCATTCCTTTATAAGCTTTCTTCTTTAACAAAATGCTATCTGGATATTCAACCCATTACTTGTCTGAAAGATGGTTGAAATAGTAGGAGTTCACTTTGCAGCAATGAGTGGAAAAGGTGGGTAAATGTATTGCAGTAGACCATTCATCAGAAGTAGAAACTGGAAGATAATTATCAACGAAAAGAACAAAGCAAAAGTTGGACAAGGGTTTGGAGAGTGTAAGTAGTCTGTGGAGGTGTACTAGAGGGTGTGAGGGATAAGTATGGGGTCACTTGAATAGTTACTCAGACATTAGACTATGTATTTAATAGTCTAACATATTCTGAGTAACTATTTACTAATTTCATTGGAAGTATTCAAATTCTACAATTTAAATGAAAACTTTTGGAGGGTTTCAGTTGAAGGATTATTGTCCAGTGGAACTGTCATGTTTCCAAGCAATTCCTTTTGAGGCTGCTACAATGGGGATTCTGCAGGGGCCCCAGGTACACCCTCACCTGGAACAGCTGCCTGGCCCTCAGAAAATCCAGGCTATTATTTACAAAGTGATGCTATTTTCATTTTTATGACTCATTTCAATTTGAACTTTTCTCTTGTGATTGTTCCAAAATTGAATATTTGCCTTCCATCCCCATTATATTGACATTAAGATTAAGCACAACATCGCCTGCTCTCGCATACGCATCGAGGAACTGCTTCCTGCCTGGGTGCCAGCGGTCGACTGCAAGCTTCTGAAATCTAACCTTTCCCTTTCTCCAGAAGAATGGAGAAGTAGTTGGAATGGGACAGATTTCATCATATTTTACTTTAATAACATTGTTGTTAGCAATTTTTAAATAAGTAGAATCAATATTAAAAAGAAATCCCTCGAACAACTGATTTCAATCGATTGTGGAATATGGATGTAACTCTTTAGGTTTGTTGTCTGTTACTAGTTGCTGAGTATTTTACTGGGCCATTTCAAAGAGTCAGTAACTTGGTTGTGGATCTAGAATCTCATGTAGGCCAGACTGGGTAAGGATGGAAGATTTGCTTCCCGAAATAAACTAATGAATCCATTCAGTTCTTATTCACCATTACTGAGACTCAGGTTTTTTTTTTAACAATACATTTGTCCTTGTTCAGTGAAATCAAGGATGTATTTTACAGCAGCTCAATTATATAGGACTTAAACTTAGTTCATACCTCTCCTTTCTTGCCTTGAACACCAGGAATGCCCTTTAAAAGACAAATATGTAATGCTCTTTAAAAAATATGAGCAATGCTTGCAATCAAGAAAACCTAAGGGAAAATATTCACCTCCTGCTGTAAAAGACTGTTGCATTACAGGGTAGATCAACCCTTGTCCAGCTTACTGCCTGATTGGCAGGATTGAAACAAGTTCAGAAATTCCATGCAGCCTTCATTGCCAACCTCATGAGATTGACACATTTATCGATATACAACTATACATGCATTCTCATCCTATGTGGGAAAATGGAAATTTCCATAATCCCAGAAAATATTATAGACACACAGGGAATAAACGCCATGCCTGTTGTAGATCAATATTTAAGAATGTGCAATCAGTGAGAACCAATTATTTCTCAACCATTTAATGGTGGCTAAAATTCCCTTGTCATTACTTGTTTCATAAATTTCAGCTTGAGGAGTTCGGATGGGGAGTTACACTGTGCAGTAACTGCTCACAGTCACTGGGTGGAGCAAGAGTTATGAACTACATTGACAACATCTCAGGGCAGAACCTGGATTTGCACCAAGACTCACTTGTTCCCCTTTTTCTCCATGTTCGCCATTCAGACCTGGTTTTCCCTTTTAGAAGTAAAAAAAAATCAGTCAGGCAGTGCATGAATGTGTCAGAGCCGTGGTATGGCGGCAGTCACAGGTGACAAGCATTGGTATGTTTTAACATAAATTGCTGGAGAAAATCAACAGGTCTGGCAGCATCTGCAGAGAGTTCTGAAGAGGGGACTGGTCCCAAGACGTGGATCCTGATTTCTCTCCACAGAAGCTGCCAGACCTGCTGAGTTTCTCCAGCTTTTTCTGTTTTTGCTTACGATTTCCAGCATATGCAGTTCTTTGTTTTTTTATTTGGTACATTTGAAGATTATCTTCGAATATCAATCATCATTTTAATATTTACAACTGAAGTTTGATCCAGGCCATTATCACGGTGCATAGATAGTTTACGTAATAATGGTTGATAAGTAAATCAATTGTGACAGTGGACTGGATTTTAAGACCATATTCGTTTCAGGTGCCCAGCTCACCAGATTCTCGTACAACCCCCAAGCTGTCCCTCAAAATATGGTAATCAGCATTCCATCCACCATTTGTAAACACAAGATGAACTGTCAACTGAGCCTGTTACTAAGCCAAATAATTGGGATGTTATTCTGCTCACATCACAATATGGTTGGCATGAGCAGGCATGACTGATTGGGCAATCCATGTTTTGAGTCCATGTTGAAACTAACGAGAAGGAAATCCCACTCTTCAAAACCAGAAAAGCCGAACTCCATCACCACTGATCACCCAAGGCTGCCCAACCAATCCCCACCCAAAAGAAGGCAGGATTTACCTTTCTCCAGCAAACATCTCCTCACCTTCTTGCCCACTACTGGTTTTGTTGGGCACTGCCAGGGTTGTTCCAGCTACCAGTCTATTTGATAGGTCAAGAAGGTCCCTAGTGCAGGAAGGGCAGAAGTCTCTCCCTTTCCCTGTTTAACCCGTGAATAGTGCATTCTCACCACATGACAGATTTCACTCAGTTCCTACCTCAGGCTGGGTTCTGAAGAAGACTTGTTTGTTTTGAAACATTTCATTTCTTACTCTCCACAGTTGCTGCCTGACCTGTTGAGTTTTGCCACCATTTTCTGTTTTCTTCTCAGATCTCCAGATTAGACAGTACTTTGAATGGGAGAGTGTAGGCCCAGACAGGATAGTCTCATATGAAGGGTTGGTCACTCATGACAGAGATGAGGAGAAAATTATTGGGATGGCATGGTGGCTCAGTGGTTAGCATTGCTGCCTCAAAGCACCAAGTACCTGGGTTAGGTTCCACACTTGGGTAACTGTCTATGTGGAGTTTGCACTTTCTCCCCATGTCTGCGTGGGTTTCCTCCCACAGTCCAAAGATGTGCAGGTTAAGTGGATTGGCCATGCAAAATCACCCATAGTGTTACAGGGATGTGCAGACTAGGTGACTTAATCATAGGAAATGCAGGGTTACAGGGATAGGGTGGGTCTGGGTGAGATGCTGTTCAGAGGGTCCGATTGGATTCAATAGACTGAAGGACCTGCTTCCACATAGTACGGATCCTATAATTTTATTTTCTGAGATAGTTGTGAATCTGTGGAATTTTTTACTCTAATGGGCTGTTGAGGCTGTAATCAGTACGGAAATCAAGGGTTATAGGGATCAGGCAGGAAAATGGATCTGAGAATTAACATATCAGCCATGATCTTAGTGAATGGGAAAACAGGCTCAATGGGCTGAATGGACTATTTCTGCTCTATTATGATTTATGGTCTAATATAGAAACAGGAGAAGGTGATTTAGACTGTTTAGTCTGTTCTACATTAAATAACATCATAAAAACTGAAAGAACTGCGGGTGCTGTAACCAAAAACAACACAAATTGCTGGAAATGTTCAGCAGGTCTGGCAGTCTCTGTGGAGAGAAATCAGAGTCTAGGCTTCAGGTTGAGTGACCCTTCCTTCGAACCCTGATGAAATTCTGAGGAAGGGTCACTCAAACTGAAGTGCGAACTCTGATTTCTCTCCACAGAGGCTGCCAGACCTTCTGAGCTTCTCAAGCAATTTATGTTTCTGATTAAGTAATACAATTGCTGATTTGTTCCATATACCTGTATTTGCCATATATCCTTTATTACCTTCAGATGACAAACATATATCAATTTTAATAAAAATGTTATTAATCATTCTAGCATCAATTGTTATTTGGGGAAGAGAAGTTCCAAACGTTTACCACCCCGCCTGTATAGAACTGCTCCCAAATTTCACTCCTGGAAGTCTAATACTAATTTTTAGATTGTTCTCTAGTTCTAGGTTTTCCAACCAGTGGAAATATTGTTTTGCCTACATTTTCTTTAAAATCAATAAGATTATGAATTAAACAAAAATAACTGGAAAACTTCAGTCAATTTTTGAATGTTCAGCATCTATAAAAAAGATATGCGCAGTGTTGTTTTACCGGATTTCCTTTGAGACCAGGAACACCAGTTGAACCCTGAAAAGACAAAACAAATATTGGTTGACAGCATCTGCATAATCCAGTAGCAGTGATCCATCCATTTTCTCGGATTAAAACAATCAATATTGGAACAAGCGAGGCCTTGATGTGATGTTCTGGGGATTACCTCTTCAGAAAAAGAAGAGCAGTCTGCTTCTGTGGAGGTGCCTTTCTGATGTACCCCACCTAATTTACTGACCTATGTAATGGTTTTCAGAGCTAACACACTAACTTTCAGACAGCGAGATAACAAGGTGTGGAGCTGGATGAACACAGCAGGCCAAGCAGCATCATAGGAGCAGGAAAGCTTGACGTTTCGGGCCTTGATGTTTCACGCTTGTTATCTCGGATTCTCCAGCATCTGCAGTACCTATTATCTCGAACTTTCAGACAGCCTTTGCCTGTGTGAGTATTTTCTGTTCAGTTTTGACTTTCATTTTGCATGGAACTGACATTCTCAACCATCTTCACTATAGACACTTTCATCAGCCCATACACTAATGTCTTTCCATTGCCTCAGTGAGATGATCTGTGCACAGAGTCAGAGTTATACAGCACAGAAACAGACCCTTCGGTCCACTTGTCCACACCGACCAGACATTCCAATCTGACCTAGTCTCATTTGCCAGCTTTTGGTCCTTATCCTTCTAAACCCCATTCGTATGCCTATCCAGATGCTTTTCATATGTTACAATTGTACCATTTCCTTTGACAGCTCGTTCAATGCACACATGACCCTTTGCTTGAAGAAGTTAACTCTCAGGGTCCTTTTAAATCTTTTCCCTCTCACCTTAAACCTATGCCCTCTAGTTTTGGACTCCCCCAGCCCAGAGAAAAGACCTTTGCTATTCATCCTATCTATGCCTCTCATGATTTTATAAACCTCCATAAGGTCACTCCTCAGCCTCCGACACTCCAGGGAAAACAGCCCTAGCCTAATCAGCCTCTCCCTATAGCTCAAACCCTCTAGCCCTGACAACATCATTGTAAATCTTTTCTGCACCCTCTCAAGTTTAACAATGTCTTTCCTATAGAAGGGCTACCAGAAATGGATACAGTATTTCAAAAGTGGCCTTATCAATGTCCTGTACAGCAGCAACTCCTATATTCAATGCTCTGACCAACGAAGGCAAGTGTGCCAAAAGCTTTCTTCATCATCCTGTCTACCTGTCACTCCACTTTCAAGGAACTATGCACCTGCACCCCTAGGTCTGTTTGTTTGGCAACGCTCCCCAAAGCCCTACCATCAACTGTATACAGTCCTGTCCTGGTTTGCCTCACCAAAATGCACCACCTCACATTTATCTAAATTAAACTCCACCTCAGTGAACAATTCCTACTTCACCATTAGGTAAGCAGCAGGTTATGCCTTACCTGCCCTTTTAAAAGTGGCATCATGTCCTTCAGTGAAGGGATGGGCAGTGAGCAAAATGTTCACCCAGACAGCACTCATTTCTACTGCACTTCAAAGCATTTGAAAGTTGAATGTGTTTCAATCAATAATGAAATATACCAAATGCTGCACTGCTTTCTGACCTAATTGTGCAAGAGGGAGTTAAATCCAACATCCATCAAGCAAGCTGAGTGCAGTTTCATCAGAGAAATAGCTGAGATGTATTCCAAAACTGGACTGTTGCGCACAGGCATCAGGTCAAGCCTTCCACCATTTTACAACTTCCACTTCAAGGCTGGAATCCATGAGAAGTGTTTGACAGTATTTTTAGTGGGTGAAAGATAAGCAAATGGTTGTCTTTTGAAATTAAAGGGGTTATATTGAGAGCAGTTCGCCCTTACTAAATCCTAGTTCCAGGTCTTTCAACTCACTAACATCCTTTCTGCAAATTATTTATCCACATTAATTTCGACTCAGAGATAAGTTCAGCTTTTCATCTGTATGTACATGCATACCCTTCGCAAGAATAGTGGTCTGAATCTCATGCAGAGCAGGACTTATCATCCTTGTAAATGCTGATTTGGCCTCTGCTTCATTAACTAACCCTGATAGTTCCTTCCAGAATTCAAAAGGTTTCAAATGTTCCCAGGCTTAAATCTCAAATTTAATTTGATACCTTTCTTCCTTTTGTTCCAGACCCACACTGAAACTTTGAAACATGAAACAACTTTTATTTTCGGCTATGCCCCGGCCACTCATAGTTTTAAACATCACTGTCAAATCACTCCTTTTCCCCACTTTTTTGTTCCTCTCTATGTTTGTATTTCCTCATATCAGGAACACAATGATCAGTCTGCGCTATATTATTTTAATGTCCTCTATAATGTGGAGTTCAAATTACAGACATTGTGATAACTTCATCTCATTTAAGTTTTACAAACATGTACCATTATATCACTCAGAGATAGTAGGAACTGCCAATACTGGAGTCTGAGATAACAAG
>JAHRHZ010000053.1:5196758-5227976 GCA_024137785.1 Ginglymostoma cirratum | reverse complement strand
ATTCTGAAGAAGGGTCCAGACCCGAAATGTCAGCTTTCCTGCTCCTCTGATGCTGCCTGGCCTGCAGCGTTCATCCAGCTCTACAACTTGTTATCACCATTATATCACAACTTGTATATTCTGTCTCTTTCCATTCATTTAATTGAACTAAAACATGAATGAGATTAACAATAAAATCAATGTGTACTTCTTTTTGACCAAATACAGTCTATTTCATCTTATGTGCCCTAACATTGGTGAAAAATCTAAAGCTAATCCTTTACAAATACATATGATACATAACATTGTACCGTTTATTCTTCCAGTTTTTATTACTAACTTACCTTGTCTCCTCTTCCTCCAGGAAAACCAAGAGGACCCTGGAGTCCTGGGCGACCACCATCGCCCTTTGACCCCTATTGATTTAAAATAGCAATTAGTTGGAAAAATGAATGGACATCTGTGGCTAATTCGAATAGAAACTGCAGTTGCACAGAATGTGTATCAGAGACAAGGTCAAAGTAACTATCTACATTCCTTACAGGTGCACACCATTCAAAATGTAAGATCTTAAAGGCAGGAGGTTGAATGATCTATTTCTGTCTCTATGCTGCTGTGTATTGCCTGGAGGCACAATGGGTAGCATACTTTCTTTTCATCCCTGGTAATCGTGGTTACAAATTGTTGGGTCAAGTGGCCTGCTGCGTAGTCACATTGTACGATACTAAACTAATGCAGGTGAAATGTTGCAAATCTCTGTGGAGTCATGGTCTGGTGTGTGAGATCAGCTCTGGCAGTATCATGGCTTATGTTCAGTGTGGTTCTGCAATACTAAAACTTTAAAATGATGACGGGAGGCTCATCCCTTTCATGTGGCTGTGCCTGCACAGGGCGCTATTTCCCACTTGCTGAGGAGTCCTCAGGAAATCAAAGGCAAAAAGGATGGGACCCAAGTGTAATGATTCATCCTTTACTTTTGTTCAGTGCGAGGATGGAGGGGGGGAGGTGGCATTTATACATTAAATTGATAGACAGGAGAATCCTGTTTGCTCTTGGCTCTACTGTGAATATTTATAGTTTTCTCCTCTTTCAAGTCATGCCTGAGGTGATTAACTAAACTATGAAACACCTAATGGATTGTTCCAGCTGAGTCACAGGAGTTATGAAAATCAGTATGGGTCCATATGGTGTGTGTTGCTCCCAGCAAAGGGTAGATGTGCTAGAAATTGAAATTGGTGTGGGAACATGGAATTAATTTAGGAATCTCATACCTTACTCGTTATATGTGGGATGTTGGTGTCACTGGCAAGGCCTGCATTTGTTGCCTATTCCTAATTCCCCCTGAACTGAGTTGGTTACAGGGTCATTTCAGAGCCACATTTAGGCCACACTAGATGACGATGGTAGATTTCCTTTCTTAAAGGGCACCAGAAAACCAAGTGACTTTTGAGTTATGTTTAAATTCTTGCAGCTGTAGCGAGGTTTGAACTCATAGCCCTAGAGTTTCAGCGCTGGCTACAGAGTCACTAGTTCAGTGACATTACCATTATAACACCACCTCAATGTATGAGCTGTGTATGTCTCTGGGTGTTTGTATGAGGATCGGGTCAATTTCAGCTTTGATATTCCACTCATCTCAGTGGCAGCATTTCTACCTGAGAGTCACAGCGCCATGAATTTGAGTCCCACTCCAGAGGCATGAGTACCCAATCTAGGGTGCCACTTCAGTGCTAAACTGAGGAAGTCCTGAACTATTGGAAGATACCAATTTAAACTGAGGTCCTGTCTGCGATATCAGCTGTATTCAAGATGGTGCCTGAGCGTGGTGACATTTTGGGAGCTATCTACAACAGATCCTCTTCTTACATGCCTTACAATCGTTCTGCTCTTCAAAATCTCAATTGTAAGTCTATTGGAATTACAAACGCTGTGTCTTAAATTTACTTTCAGCTTTAAAGATTCTACGACCGACAAGGCTCAACAACCGATGCTAGAATTGCAAGCCCAGAGAAATTCAGGGCTTACTGGCTTCCGGCAATCCCCACCTCCTCATGGAAACCTGGAGTGGAAGCCCGTCCAGTGCAGGAACAGGACCTGACCATATGGTGACCCGACATCATGGAGTCCTGACCAGACTGACTGCAAAACCCCCAGAATGCTTATGAACGAGACTGGTGTACAAGACCCCATGGGACGCACCCACTTACCTTGCCGTCGGTAGGTCCGCAAGCCCAGGGGCCTCCAGTCTCCCACAGGCCTGACCTTCCTAACTCATGGAAACCTGGAGCTAAGGCCAGGACAGCTCAGGAACAAGACCTGACCCTACAGTGACCCAATATCGAAGAGGCCCGAACAAACTGACCGGAAGTCTCCCTGGAAAGGTCAAGACCATGACTGGTGCCCAGGACCCAATCAGGAGCACACACTTACTTTCCAGAGCAGGAGACTTCCCACACCAACACCTGGGATTGACTAGGAGCAGCCACCTACCCTGGAAATGTGGGAGATGCATTTGACTCCAGATGAGGCTGAAACTTTGAGCTTACAAATCCCCCTTCCCACTACACTCCTGGCAAACATCCAAGCCATTGAGAACAAAATAGATAAACTTAAAGCTAGACTGACCTTCCAAAGGGTTTTGAGAGTCTGCTGTGTGCTCTGTCTTACAGAGACACAGCTCATTCTGACTGCACCTGACTGTCCCTTACAACTGGAGGGTTTCTCAGTTCACCGAATGGACTGTCGGTGACCTCGGGCAAGGCGAGGGGCAGTGGGGTCTGCTTCCTAATCAATGCCTTCTGGTGCTTAGACATGCTAACCCCAGTGAGTTACTGCTCCCTGGACCTAAAGTATCTTAAAGTGCCGTCCCTGATACCTGCCATATGAGTTCATCTCCACTATCCTGACAGCGGTCTATATCCTACACCACGCAAAAGTGAAGAGTGCACTTGACAAAGTATACAACACTACAAAAAGTCTTGGGACGGAATACCCCGAGGCCTTGTTCATTGCAGTCGGGACTTGAACTAGGCCAACCTCAGAATGTGCTACCTAAATACCATCCAACACGTGTCCTGTCCCACCGGACATGTCCAAACATCCTTGACCATTGCTAACCACCATCAAAGATGCCTACAGTTCTATCACCCCGTTCGCATTTTGGAAAATCAGATCACAATTCTGTGTTTATCTTCCCGGATTACAAGTAGAAATTCAAGCATGAGAACCCAGTGCAGAAAGCAGTACAGCGTTGGTCTGTGATAACCGAAGAGCTTCTATGGGGCTGGCAGTCGGTGGACAGGTCATATTAGACAGCTCAGCAGCCACCCTAAACAAATATGCCACTACCATTACAGGCTTCATTTGTAAGTGTGCAGAAGACTGTTTACCAAAGAAATTAATCCAAATGTTCCCCAACTGGAAACCATGGATGAACTGGGAGATCCCCTCCCTACTGAAGACCAGGTCTGAGGCCTGTCTGTAGGGCAACCCTGACCTGTACAGGAAATCCAGGTATAACCTTCGTAAGGCCACCAGAGATGCCAAGAGGCAATACCCAACCAAGACCCAGACTAACCATATACACAACCACCATTTGTGGCAAGGCTTACACAACATAATGGAGTACAAACAAAATCGAAACAGTACATCCCTACCCGACAAGCTCAATGCATTCTATGCTGGCAGCGAAATGATGTCACTTCTGCCAACAGTCTCCACTGCACTTGTACCCACGGTCAATGCCGTAGACATTAGATCGGCCTTCTTGAGACCGAACCCACGGAAAGCGACCGGGGCAGATGGAGTCCCCGGCTGTGTACTCAGATCCTGTGTGGACCAGCAGGGCAGGAGTATTCACAGATATATTTAACCTCTTCCTCCTATGATCTGAAACCCCCACTTGCTTCAGGAAGACCACCACCATCCCGGCAGCAAAGTAAAATCACGCAGCGTGCCTCAATGACTACTGCCTGGTGCCTCTGACCTCCATAACTATGAAGTGCTTCAATAGATCAGTCAAGGATCAAGTTAACTCGAGCCTACCAAATTGCTTTGACCCTTTGCAATTCACGTACCGGCGCAAAAGGTCCACAGCAGATGCCATCTCCCTGGCCTCACACTCATCCCTGGAACATCTGGATAACAAGGAAACCTATGTCAGGCTCCTACTTATTGACAACAGCTCCACCTTCAACACCATAATCCCAAACTCATCCCTAAACTCCAAGAGCAAAGTCTGGATCCCCTCTTCTGCAATTAGATCCTCAAATTTCCAATCCATATACTACAATCAGCAAGTATGGGTGACAACACACCCTCTGCCACAATCCTTAACACCGATGCCCTGCAAGGTGATATACTTATCCCCCTACTAGACTCCTTATACACTCATGACAGATTGCCTAAATTCCACCTCAACTGGATCTATAAGTTTGCTGACGACACCACCATTGTAAATCAGATCTCAAACAACGATGAGACAGAAAGAGACTGAGTGCTCGGTGGCATGGTGTAAAGACAACAACCTCTCCATCAACTTCAGCAAAATGAAGAAGCTGATCATTGCCTTCAGGAAGTGATGTGAAGGGCATGTCCCTGTCTGTATCAATGGGGCTGAGGTGGAGACAGTTGAGAGCATCAAGGTCCCAGGAGTAATGATCACCAACAACCTGTCCACGTTGACATGACAATCAAGAAAACACAACAATGCCTGTACTTCCTCAGGAGGCCAAGGAAATTGGCACATCCACAAGGACTCTTACCAATTTTTACAAGTGCACCATAGAAAGCTTCTGGCAACTGCTCTTCCCAAGACCACGAGAAACTACAGAGAGTTGTGAACACAGCCCAAACCATCACACAAACCAGCCTTTCATCCATTGGCTCCATCTATACTTCCCACTGCCTCAGGAAAGCAACCAACATAATCAAAGACCCCTCCCACCCCAGTTATACTCTCTTCCACACTCTTCCATCAGGCAGAAGATATAAAAGTTTGAATACACATACGAACAGATTCAAGAGCAACTTCTTCCCTGCTGTTATCAGACTTTTGAATGGACCTCTCATTCTGATCTCTCTCTCTCTGTCCCTCTGCACCTTCTCTGTGGCTGTAACACTGTATTCTGCACTCTGTTTGTTACCCTGATACACTTTGTATGGTACAACCTGCCTGTATAGCATGCAAAACAACACTTTTCACTGTATCTCGGTACATGTGACAACAATAAATCAATCAATATCAATCAATCATTTGAACTATTGACTCATAATAGATCTATTGAACACTTTAAACAAAAGGTCAGGAACCTTCCTGGGTTTCCAGCTAATTTTTATACTCTAACCAACATGTATAAAGCAAATTATCACCTCCAAGTTACCTTCCAAGCCACAAAATGTCCACTTGCTTGAATGCACCTGGGTTAAGATCTCAGAATATTTTCCCTACTGCGCTATGATGTACCTGCAAGGATGACAGTGATACAAGATAGTAGCTCACCACCGCCTTCTCAAGGGCAATTAGTGATGGGTAACAATGCCCGTCTTGCCAGTGATGCTCACATTTCATAAAACAAGAATAATAAAATGATGTTAATTATCTTCTGTTTGTGTGCAAACTAGTGGCCATATTTGCCACAGTACAACAATGACTACTTTTCAAAAGTATGTTATTTCTCATCTTTTCCTTATAAATGATCAAAATGTTTGGTGACACTCAACCAAAAGCTGTTTAGATGGTTCGTTGTTGGCCAAGGGCCGTCTCCTGGCAGTGTTGCAGGAGCATTCTTTGCTGTTTTTCTAAACTTCAAAGCACAAAAATAACATATTTTTGAAAAGGTGCCTCACAGATACAAATTTGAAATTTCAATGTCCTCCTATCATATCTGATAGGAGATCCAGGAAGGGACAGAGATAAAAGGGAAATGGAAACACAAGGGGCATTTGGCAAGCAATCTTCCACCAATTCGCTAGCATAAATCTGCCATAAAATCATAGTTTTGGTGGTCATAAAGACCAATGTGATCAGTCTTACAACTTCAGTTCAAAAGAATTTGCTGGCTGTACTTACAGGAGGGCCTGGTAAACCAGGGGGTCCAATGGGTCCTTGTTCTCCAGTGCTGCCCTGTGAAAAGCATTATATTAATGTTCATCACAGTGATAACATATGCTTTGCAAACACGACTTCTAATTGTGCACTTAGCTGGATAAATCTGGGAAAAAGTAATGGCTGAGTCTGATAAACAAAAGTGAAAGGATGCTGCCTGATCTTAGCACTCTATCTGTTTTTGGCCAGCAAGACAGCTCTTACTCTGACTGAAATGAGTTTTGCTAAGTTGCCAACTAATTTATACCTCAACAAATGCCTTTCGCAGCACTTAGATGGGTCTTGGAAGCTTCCATTCAAAACTGATGAGATGAAGGTCTTCAAAAGGCTGATAGATTTAAGAGCTGGGATCATGATATGCCATCCTTTCAATTGTACTGCATGAATAAGTAAGAGACAACATCACTTGGTTGGCTGCATTTCAAGATGCCACTGACCATTTCTGTGGGATCTGGAATCTGTTTTCTTAAATGAAGTTTATATGCTCAGTCTCTTTATCACTTGTCAGCAGACCCATGTCTTAATTTAAGGTTCTCTTCCCCTTTATATTAGGCCTATTTCAATATTCGGCATTTTCAGTCTTCGGAGAGAATTAAAATGATAATATCACGTTCTGGTTAATGTTTGTATCTCATTCCTGAAACTGAGAACTCAATGCTTTGTTCTACAGAGCTGTTCATGCTCCAGAGCGTTCAGGAAGTGTTGGAAGAGTATTGTATTTTATAGATATCACAGGCAAGCCTTAGCCTGTCCACCTTTATGTGAGCTATCCAGCTTGGACTAGTGAATAGCAGCTTACTTTGTTTGCTGAAACCTTTCTCTCTTCCTTAGTAAAAGCACATTTGAAGTGTAATTTCTCAGCTGATTTCAGACAAGGCACTAACTAACAGTGGGATCTGATCTTGTAGCTCAGTTCCAACTAGACACTTAACAACTGAATCACGCAGGGCCGTGATTTCCCTTACTTTCAAGGGAACGCAAATAATTCAGTTCCTCAAGCATTACCTATTGTTATGTAAGATTAATGACAGCCTTACATCACATAATGCACAGGTTGAACAAAAGCAAAAACCATTAGAGGTGATACCAGTGTTACATTACTTACAGGAAGGCCTTGGTTTCCTTGCGGTCCCCTTTGTCCTGGGGGTCCTGGATCACCCTTAAGAAACAAACACCATAATTAACAGACAACAGAAAACATTTCACAACCTTATCAGTTGGATTGAGATAGATATTGAAATTAATAATGGCTGTGTTTGAGAAGTGCTATTGAAAAAGCCTTGACAACTTTCCACAATGTATCCTATAGTGAGTGAAGTGTGTACTGTGTGCCAATTTTATTTAAGCACTGTTTAACTTCATAGGTTTTGTTGAAGATTCAGTCAAGAAAATAAGAGCATGTTCACCATCAAACGTGGTAATTGGAGAGTATCCAATGCACTCCTAAATTATGTCTGTAGGTGGTAGAGTTAATGGGTGAGCAGCTTGTCTCTGACTTACTTTAGTAGTATTTGACTGGTCTCGTTGACTCCCATAATTTTGAATTTTAATCACCTTAAGGGTTTTAAAACCCAAAGTTGGTGTCACAAAACTAGCACTTGATTTTAGTCACCCCTTTTCCTTTCGGCTTGTATCCTGAATTGTGTGCTTTGGCTTTCAACTTAGGTTCATTCATATTAAAAAAAATAGACCTGATAAGAGATGGACGCTTTAGTAAACCACAGGATGACAACAAACATATGATGGTATTCATAATGCGATCTATAGCAAAGGCTATTATGCATGCAATTGTATCAAACTACAATCCATGCTTGAGTAAAATTCAGCACAAATGAGATGAAATGTGAAATGCAGCTGAAATGTCAAAACAGAATTTGAGCCGATATTTTGATTTCATTAAGTCTAATGGCATGATTCTAGGATTCATAAGGGATTCAAATATTTTGGGGAACAAATTGGATCTCTATTGAACATTCCCATCTCTATGCAATGCGATGTTTTTGCTTTTCCAATAGGCCTACTTTGACTTAAAGAAGTGGATTCATTTGACAAAACTAAAACTATGCTTCAGCCACCTTGCAAACATATAGAAATTATTTACTCAGAGATAGTAGGAACTGTCGATGCTGGAGTCTGAGATAACAAGGTGTAGGGCTGGATGAACACAGCAGGCCAGGCAGCATCAGAGGAGCAGGAAAGCTGATGTTTCAGGTCAGGACCCTTCTTCAGAAAATCATTTTCTGAAGAAGGGTCCCGACCCAAAACGTCAGCTTTCCCGCTCCCCTGATGCCGCCTGGCCTGCTGTGTTCCTCCAGCTCTACACCTTGGTATCTTGTTATAGAAATAATTTGTCCAGACAGCGTCAAATCTCCCTAGATATATATGTACTGCAAGGGTTAATATGTACACTGTTTAGATTTAATTCACAGCCTCAATCAATCACAGTTTTCTTTCTGATATTTGTTGATAGGATGTGGACATTGCTGTCTATGCCAGGATTTATTGTCCACCACTAACAGTTAAGACTTGACCACATTGTCGTGGGGCTGGAATCACAACATAAGCCAAATCAGATAAGGACGCAGATTTCCCTCCCTAAAAGACAGTACAGTCATTACATGAGCACTATTATTTACAGATTTTTATTGATTTCAAATTTCAGAACGATTTCACAAGAATGACAGTCCTTCAGATCATCTGTTGACATGTTACATAGAATCCCTACAATGTGGAAGCAGGCCTTTCGGCCCATTGAGTCCACACCGACCCTCTGGAGAGCAGCCCACCCAGACCCATCCCACTATCCTATCCCTGCATTTCCCACCTTAGACACTGTGGGCAATTAAGCATAGGCAATCTTGCTTATTTTCCGGGAGAAGTCCTGAGTGTTCTGGCACCACTCACATGGTGAAAACCAGGAGTCACAAAGGTCAGATCTAGCAGGGGGTAGCAGATTTTTCCCACAATCTGGCAGCTGGTACGAGCCCACATTGTTTCCCACTTTTGAATTCAGTGTGATGGTGTGCCTGGGTAAGTTTTAACTCAATAAGCTTTGCGTTGTTAATACAATACCAAAATCACTTGGTATTCATACCTTCCTGTTCCATTGCCGTACTTGACAAGAGGCTAAATACTTTCTTTGACAATGGCTCATATAAATTTGTTAATCAGGTGAAAGCTCTCTAACAGTTAGGTTTGGAAACAGCTAAGCCATGTAGAATAGAAGAGTTTAGCTTTTTAGCTGATATCAGTCAGGGCTGCAGTAAAGATGCTTCAGGAGGCATCAGCTGTTTTGAATTAGACTGGGATAGGGATTTCCACTATCCAACACCTCCTATTGAAGCTGCTTGCATGTTTGCTGCCCTTGTATGCATCACTACGTAAAAACTCAATAGACACCAAGTGATTTCGGTACTGTATTAACAGCCCAAAGCTTATTGAGTTAAAACCTCCTCAAAATTCAGTGGGACTCCCAGTTAGGGGAAGAAAAACATCTGCCCCGCACCTTCCCATCCAACAATCACCAAACCACGAACAGGATATTCTGCCTCAGAGAGCAGCTAGCCAATCAAAAGCTGTAAAGTACAACAGCACAACCATGGCCATTGACAGTTCAGCACTCAGGGCTTGAGGAGGAGTTCAGCGATAGGTCAGAATTCTTAAACTTGAGAGTGTGTGGTTCAGCAATAAGGGCGGAGGAATGGTTTGAGAAACCGGGAGGGGGGAGGGGTGTGGGTGGGGGAAGAGAACCTCAGGATTAATATCTTTTCACAGCGAAGGGTTATAGTTGGGGTTGGGGGGCGTTGTGGGATTGTTGCTGATGGGCCCAGGATACCAGTGAACAGGACACACCTGACCACCAGCAGGTCATGCAGGGAAACCAACTGGGTTAACTACTTGACATAGGCCCTTCCTGCTGCCAGTTTAATCCCATTTGTTGCCTTTTTAAAAGTATCAACTAGAAGGCAGGTCAGCCCCACCTTTGGTAAATTTCAGTGAGGGCAAGGGCTGAAATGGAGATGATAGGCACACCCTCTACATTTGAGATGCCCAACTGTCCTTTAAACCAACTGCAGGGGACTGTTAAACTGAAGCCTTTGGATTGGAAATGAAGATAATTGCCTGAACAAAGAAGACGCATCTTTTTTTTTAAAGAGGTCAATCACACTGTAGCTCCATGCACATCCAAATGTCTGTCTGGAAAAAAATACACAATAATAGAAACTATACTCACAGGTTCTCCTGGGGTCCCAGGAGGTCCCAATTCTCCTATTGCACCAGGGTCACCCTGCAGTAGGAGCAATGCATACAATACACATGATTGGGAGTTTTACAATATACTAAACAACTGGGAAAATATATGAAGAACACAGCAAAAGAAGAAAGGTGTGAGTAATTGAACACAAGAACAGCACATGGGAGAGTAAATAGGTCACAAGGAGAGAAAGAAGAAGGATGAGAGGTGACTTGATAGAGGTTTACAAGATGATGAGAGGGATTGATAGAGTGGATAGTCAGAGACGTTTTCCCAGGGGGGAAATGACTGTTACGAGGGGGCATAATTTTAAGGTGATTGGTGGAAGGTATAGGGGAGATGTCAGAGGTAGGTTCTTTACACAGAGAGTGGTGGGTGTATGGAATATGCTGCTGGCAGTGGTAGTGGAGATAGATACTTTAGAGACATTTAAGTGACTCTTGGATAGGCACATGGATGGCAGTATAAAGTAGGGTATACAGCGTAGTTTGATCTTAGTAGGATAATAGATCGGCACAACATTGTGAGGCAAAGGGCCTGTACTGTGCTGTACTGTTCTATGTTCCATGAAAGAATTAAATAGAAGGGAAGAAAGAACTACATGAGGAAAATAGAATGGAAACCAAATGAAAGGGAGGGGAAATTAAATGAGTGCTGAAGTGAATTAATTGGAATGGGGGAAGACTTAAAACTAACAGAAGTTTGCAAACTATATGTGAAATAGACAAGTAGCCAAAAACAAAGGGAAAATTATACAATGGAGAAAAAATTAAATAAATTGGAGACAGAAGCAAATGAAAGAGAGGAAATTAGTGGAAGAAAATGAAATAGTTGGGGGGGGTGCACAAGAATAAGCAAACTGAGAAACAAAGCCATTAGCGTCAAGGAAAGAGCAAAAAGAAATTTAAATAACTTAGGGAGTAATACAAACTGAAAGAGAAATACATTTGAAGTGAAGCAAGAAGGAACAGAGTCACATTGATACATTGCTGCACAAGTCTAACCTTGACCTCCAACTTCAGTCACCTGTCTGGAAGGTAATCATCTCAGGATGTTTGGGTACATTAAAGGAGCTATATAAATGTAAATTGTTGTTATTTCCACTCCCATCACTAGGTATCTGCCTTTTCCAACCAACTTCAATAAAATCTTTGAGAATATATCTCTTCTACCACATCATTCTGTAGCACATTGATTTTTACATTAACTTTACTACTTTTTGGTGAAATTCACATTTTGAATGCTTATGTCTTCCATCTTTACTTTTAAATTATAAAACTGCTGCTTCTAACTAGCCTTTTGCTTTTCTAATACCCTTTTGATTCCACCTGAAACATAGATCATTGAACAGTATAGCACAGGAATATGCCCCTCGGCCCACCTTGCCTGCACCATTCTAAACTAATCCCATCTTTTAATGTTATTCATTCACAGGATGAAGGTGTCACTGGCTAGGACAGCATTTATGGCCCATTACTAATTGCCCAGAGGGCAGCTGAGAGTCAACCACATTGCTGTGGGTCTGCCTGCCCATGGTCCATCCCTCTATTCCCTGCCAGTCGTGTGGTTGTCTAAATGCCTCTTAAATGCTGCGATCATTTTTGCTTCTGCCAACTCCCTGGAAGCATGTTCTAGGTATCTACTATGGTCTGTGTAAAGAAAAAATTTACCTTGCACATCTCCTTTAAACTTCCCCCCTCTTACCTTAAACTTATGTCCCCTTGTATTTGTCACTTCCAACCTGGGAAACAGACTCCATCTATCCACCCTATCCGTGCCTCATGCAATTTTATATACTTCTATCAGATCGCCCTCGCAGCTTCTGATGTTCCAGCAAAAACAATCCAAGTTTTCCAACTTCTCCTGATAGCTAATGCACTCCAATCCAGGCAATATCCTGGAAAACCTCTTTTGCACAATCTCCAAAGCCTTCAGACCAGAACTGCACACAATAGTCCACGAGGCCGAGCTAAAGTTTTATACAGCTGCAACTTTTATATGTAATGCCCAACCACAAAAGCAAGCATGCCATAAACCTTCTTTACGGCCTTATCTATTTGTGTTGCCACTTGTAGGGGGCTATGGACTTGCACCCCAAGATTCCTCTGTATATCAATGATCATAAGAGTCCTGCCATTTAATATATACTTTCCTCTCGCATTTGACCTCCCAAAATGCATCACCTCAACACTTTTCTGGATTAAACTTCATCAGTCATTTCTCTGCCCAACTTTTCAACTGATCTACATCTTGCTGTATGCTTTGACAACTTTCCTCACCACCCACAGAGATCCCAGCACTGATACTTGCAGAACACCACTGGTCATAGTCCTCTAGTCAGAAAAACCATCCCTCCCCAACTACCTTCTTTCTTCTATGACCAAGCCAATTTGTATTCAATGTACCAACTCATCATGGTAACAGCCTACTACAACAAATGCTTTTGTAAAACCCACGTCGACAACATCCACTACCCTACCATCATCAGTCATCTTCGTCACTTCCTCCTTGACACCCTGCCTCCAGAATTTCTTGCCTACTTTCTCTAGTTTTGTTCCGTCTCCTAATGTCCAGTTTGAGGAAAGCTTCAAAACTAAAATATTAACCTATAATATCTATTCTTATCCAACTTGTGCATTTCAAATGTTTTCTGTTGTATTTCAGATTTCTGCCATTTACATCTTTAGTTTTCTCAAACTAAGCAATACCTACCATAACATATATTTAAACAAAATTATAAGGAATGTCAATGCAAACAAAATCTTTGATAAACCAGAAACAGCAAGACAAAATCAACAAGGTGCATTTAAGGTGCATCAGAGCAACACCACCGAGACTGAACGAGAGCATGATTCTGTCAACTTCCAGTTTAAATATGGCATCCCCTGTCCTTAAAAGAAATGTTTGCATCTCATCATATAGTCATCTCAAACAATCTCATAATTGACATGAATGGCCATTTTATCTTCAGGGTGCTGCGTCGTGGAAGGGGATCTATTGGGTAGGGAGGTAAAGAGAGTGCTGAGCCTCGTTGTTGGTAATGTTATGCTTTTTAATGCAAAAAAATGTTGACTTTTTGTATTTTCAGGATTAACAGAAAGCTCTGCACAAAATCATCTCTACAGAGCCTTCTGGTAGGTGCTCACTAATATCAATGCTAATGCAGGCAGAATATTTTCATATTTGAGTAGTAACCCTGTTACTCTAAATTAACTGTTATATATTGTCCATCACCAAACTTCCTCCCCTGGCCTCCAGCAGTCAACATCATTGTAATCATCTAAGGCTTTAAAACTGCCACCCTATATCGGGTAGTTTCTGAGATACCATTTTTGCTTGTGCTGTCTCTTTTCCTGGTAGATGTCTGATCTCTCACTGTGCACTGTCATCTTTCATGTCCCTATTACAACTTTCCTGGTCTGTGTCAATACCATTCTGATCACTTCTCTCCAAATATAGCCCTCAGAATCTGAAAGTATATTGTCTTTTCTCTGAATATCCCAGGATCATCAACACATCGGAATTTGGACTCAACTCATGGCCTTGCATTCCAGATTCATTGTTTCTAATTAGAAGTAAAAGTATAGAATACTTAATGCGGGAAGTTGGAAATTAATACATATAAATACAGAAAATGTTGGGTACGTACAGCAACTCAGTAATTTTTGTTTGAATGGAATAAAGATGAACTGATAATCTAGGTAAACACACCTCACTAAATACTCATCAGCAGATTTACAATTCCCATACAAAGCCGTAACTTGTCTCTTCTTTTTTTGAGATTGCGTACCTGCTCTGTAGATCCAGGAACATTATTAAATTCTGTTATCTTATTCTAGCCAAAGCCTCAAAGATCTGCTCTAAAAACACTATATACAAGTTAGACATCTAGAATGAAAACAAAAAAATGTTAGAAGACAGGTCAGACAGAATATATGGGAAGAGGAAAATAGAATGAATATTTCAGATCAATAACATCTTGTTGGATAACAGGAAATATTCTTCCTCTTCCTGTATTGATGCTGTCTGATCGGCTATATATTTTCTGAACGCTGTGTTTAAAAACAGATCATATCAATGTCTGAAAGTTCGGTATCCAGCAAGCTGTAACTTTATTTTTCATGCATCTGAAAAATAAAAACCAACCTTTTGCCCAATATGTCCTTTCTGGCCCGGTGATCCATGTAATCCCTTAAAAAAAGAGAAATGATTAATTTTTCACAGGTTTAAATGCTGGCCAATGCTGGCTCCTTCACTGAATAAATTAGTCCTGTGAACATTTACAGTTCTGCTAAGGTTAATGACTATGATTCTATGGAAGAATCTATTTCAGCACATGTTTTTACAGGGAATTCAAGCATGCAAAAAGTGGCATTTGTATTTCCTGCAAACAAGGGGTAGTTGAAAGGGTGGAAAAGTTATCAGAAATAGACAGGAATGTGCATTTGAGGTTGCAATCAGAGCAGCAGGCTTGAGGAGCTGAATAGTCCACTCCTGATCTGTATATTTAATAAACCTCTTCAAATCACAGTATCCATGACTGCATAATATGTGTTCACAATTCTGTCACCACTAATGGTAATTATATGTTTTTCAAATTGTTGTAAAGAGTGACTTACTCTTGATTATGTCTCTCAGAGTGCTTCAATAAACTATTTTGGAAATGTTGCCACCAATTTTAGAGTTAAAAGCTAAGTGATACACTGCAAAATATCTCAAGAAGCAATAGCATGAGTGGTCAGTGAACACTTTTAGGGTTTTGACTGAAAGATATTGCTTAAAATATTCACTTGGAGAACCATCTCTTACTTTTCAACAAATATTAATATTCTCCTGAATCATGGAAGTGGTAAATTAGACCTCAACTGAACAAATCATCATAATAACAGTAGTTTCAGAAATGCATTCAACCAGTAACGTAGATTACATGCTTGGGGTCTGCGCTGGGACTTAAACCCATGACTTTCTGACTCAGGTGAGACCATTCAAATAGCCTGGCAGTAAGAAATTATTCTAAGTAAAGAAATTATTCATACAGGTGATTAGTTTGTTACAGTAAAAATGCTTACAGGTAGACCTGGAGACCCAGTTTCCCCCATTCGACCCGGTATTCCTGCATCTCCCTATAATAAAAATGTAAGTGTAAAAATGTATTTGTGGAGAAAAAAATAATGAGCATTATTCTAACAAGTTTAACCAATTTGACATTGATCTAAATGTTATTTATCTCGGTCTAGGGTACAGGGCGCATGGGCTGTATAATTCTGGAATCATTTTAGAGGATGGCATGTTCAGCTTGCCTGCCCTCTACGCATCAACTCTGCCACACAACTTCCGGCATTTCCCCAATAGTACTTAAAAAGCATTGACTTTCTTACCCCGGTTGCATTCCCTGCTGTCGTATCCTAAATTGAAACTACTTTTAAACTGATAGAAACCATTGGTGCCTAACTCCAATTAACCCCTGATCCAAAATCCAATGTCAGGAGCACTTTCAGGCTTGCAGAGACAGAAACTTTTGTAACATTTAATTTGCGGCTGAGGAGTGGAAATTCAGGCCTCAGTGGGTGGAATTTAAATGCCCAGCTACATTTTCTGGCAGTGCTCTTTACAAGTGCTCTTTCGGGGCAGCACGGTGGCTCCGTGGTTAGCACTGTTGTCTCACAGCACCAGGGACCCTGGTTCAATTCTACCCTCAGGCAACTGTCTATGTGGAGTTTGCACATTCTCCCTGTATCTGTCTGAGTTTCCTTCAGGTGCTCCAGTTTCCTCCCACAGTCCAAAGATGTGCTGGTTAGGTGGACTGGCCATGCTAAATTGTCCATAGTGTTCAGGGATGTGTAGATGAGGTGTGTTATAGGGGGGATGGGTCTGTGAGGGATGCTCCGACAGTCAGTGTGAACTTGCTGGGCCAAAGGGCCTGTTTCCACACTGTAGAGTTTCTAATAAGGACTGCTCTTCTATAAGAACCTAACTGATCATTCTGAGGTAAGTTGTACTACTCTCATTACCTGTCAAACTACACAGCCATCTCCAAGAAAATGGTTGGATATGCTCTAGTTCTGATGATATTTTGTACCCAAGTTGCAGAATGTGTGAGCTGATTGATTTTTTTTCTATTTTTCATTAATAACTAACTTTTCAAAATTAAATAGGCTTTGTATTTTTTTTAAGAAGTTCATGATACTTCAGCTTCTATGATAACGCAATCTCAACCTCTATTTTGTTCCGTGCCATTCTGTTTTTCAAGTGAGTTGATCATTAACATTTTTCATTTCTTAGTTGGCTGCTTATCAGAATGTTAAAAATTCCTTAACGTAATTGGCTGTTGTGATAACTTGATGAGCTCACTGGGGCTTGATGTTACAATCCAATACACTCAGAGAGAGGAAATTCATCGCTCTCATTAGAAGTCTCAAGATCATTCAGTCAGGATTTCTTCAATGTCATTGGTAAGTACCCTCGTTTCACCATTGAAAGCAAAATCCATGTTATTAACAATTTAACAATCATATTTAGCATCAACAATACTCTTATTGGTACCTTTTGACCTTCTGGTCCAGGATTCCCATCCCGTCCAGGATGACCAGTTATACCCTGAAACAGAAATGACAAATTTTAAATGTGGGTTTTTTCTCCCATCTCCCTCTTGAAGTCAGTGATGCCTTCACAACCTTCACTTCTATAGATATTCATTTCAGTGCCCATTATACATGTGTGAACCGGGACATGAAGACTACGTAAGCTGTTGGAGTATGACAGGCAAATAATGTTCTAATGTATACATACCTGCGCACACTAAAGTCACTGGGTAATGGACCGGCAAAAACAACCTTGATGATTCGCACCTCTATTGCAAAGTTTCTTTGTAGTCATAAAAGGATGGGCCAAGCTGACGTCAGCTAAGGTTTCAGAGTAGATTTGTAGGTCAGCTAACTCAGCTGAGAGTTGGGAGCAAACCTAGAACTTTCCTGGCCAGCTACTAAGCGGGCAAACTCACTGAGTCAGTGGGAAAACACTGAGGTATTGCTTTGTTTTGAATTAATACCCTCTATACCCATGTAGAAGTTTCGTTTCTAAGATTAAATTTTAGTCAGAAAGTAGAGGATCAACTTTTACAACAGTTTACAATTTTAGAATTGATTGGCTCATGGGATTAACACTAGACTATTAATCTAGGGACATTGGTAATGTTGTAGGGACCCCAATTTGAATCCCACCATGCCAGATGCTGCAACCTGAATTTAATTTTTAAAAAACTTGGATATAAGAGTCTAATGATGACCATGATCATTGTTGATGGTCAGAAAAATGCATCTGGTTCACTAATGTCCTTTAGGGAAGGTAGCTGCCATCCTTGCATGGTCTGGTCTACATGTGACTCCAGAATCACAGCAAAGTGGTTGACTCAACTGCTCTCTGGGCAATTAAGTATGGGAATAAATGCTGGTCTAGCTGTATGCCATGAATTAAAAAAATCCAGCCTCTCCCATCACTTCCCTATTGAACTTGTTACATCAGAGATTGTTCCCACCATTTCAATCTCCAAACATAGCACAAAAGATTCTTCTCTGCAGCCATAACATTGTATTCTTTGCTCTGTTCTATTAATGTAATGCACTTTGCATGGTATGATGTGTCTGTACTGCAGATTTTCACTATAACTGTGACTATAATAAATCAAATCAAAACAGGCTCTGTAAATATTTTTAATAAATTTGTATTTATAAATAATAACCTCTACAGAAAACAGATTTTAATTTCTGCACACTGATTGAGTTAAATTTCATTAAATTCATCAAAAAACCACATTTATACAAAGATATAGTATTTTATTCATTTTTTCACAGTTGACAAATAATATTACTAAGCAGCAGAATATGTGCTGAATGTGTTTCTTTTATCTATAAAACCCACTTTGCTCTTTATCCTCAGAACCAAGTAACTCAACCCAATCTGTGTTTTGAATGACATCATCAAAATGGATTCTCAACTAAAACGTTAAGTTCATCATCATTCACGTTGTCATCAATGCTATCATTCCACCAAGAATCATTCTGTGCCATCAACTGCATTGGATGTTGAAAATTCCTTGAATAATTTTGTTAAATCTCCATTTTGACTTTGTCCTAGGCCTCTAGAATCCACTCAAATAGAATTACTGATGCAAAGCTAGTGTGCTACCTCACTTTGTGAATGTTTTCTCTCCCCTGATCATTCAGTCATTACACTTTTTTTTTGTCATTGCCAGCCTTGCTTAGAAAGACATCAAATGGCTGAACAATGTTGGTTAGACCACTAAGAATCACTGTAGAATCAATTTTACAGTATCTAATTTTAACAGTGTCATCAACAATGTGATCTCAATAATGTCGCAGATGTGAAGAGATTCTCTTTATGTAATCCTTCTGGTTGCAAAAAGCAATCTTTCGTCAGCTTCATTTTCATCTATCAGTTGTTCATTGTGAATTGGATGACTACTTGGAGGTTGCTATTTTGAAAGGGTTCTTCCTTTGAACATCACAACTGGCTAAGGTTTTGTCCTGTCGGGCACACGTAACACCACAGTGCTGAATCCACTCTCTTCATGGCCACTTTTCTTCACCAATGCTCATTTCTCTCTAACTTTACTTGCCAGTTAGCTGACTAGGACATCAAAATTCATATTCCCAATACAGCCTAATCTGCATCCAATCTTGTGTTAATGTATGATTACAATGTTTAAATGTGATAAGCTTGTTGTCAAGTTCTGCTGGAAAACACTCTGAGAACTGGCCTTCATAACAGTCAAAAAACTTTTCTCTTCATGAACCTGTTACACTCTCCAGATGTGGAGGTGCCAGTGTTGGACTGGGGTGGACAAAGTCAGAAATCACATGACACCAGGTTGTTGTCCAACAGGTTTATCTGAAATCACAAGCTTTCAGACTGCTGCTCTGTTGTCAGGTGAAGGAGCAGCATTCCAAAAGCCAATAAACCTGTTGAACTATAATCTGGTATTGTGTGATTTCTGACACTACCCACTGTTAGCTTTCAAATACATGATGCTTAATTCTCATTTATTTGAGTGCAAAGACTCCAATGATTCTCAAGCCCACTCTGGTCATTTGCAATTTTTTTTGCAACTTTGTCTTCCAATTGTCACAGGCTTGACTTTTCTACCTCCGCGCATCAATTTTTTCAGCATATGCCTGAGCTGTATAGCAAGCTTCCTCCAATCTTTAAGACTTGATTCTCAAAGCCTTGCATTCTCTAGCTACTGCTCAATTATTTGCCCACTCTTCATTCACAATGCCTTTAAGTTTGAACTGGGCTGTGTATCTATTGTTTGTTCTTGGGATCTTGTTGCCACAGAGCGCAGGATTTACAAGAACACAGCAGGCACCAGTGAAGTGGTACGCTTCGCGTCACTTCTTGCCATGCACAGACACAATGAGTTGAACTACCACCTTTGACAGTGTACAAACCTTTTACAGTCGATCGACCATTATTTGAGCATACATGGTACATATCCGATCCTATTTTATGTTGTTATCTTTCCATCTGGATATTCCTTTGTGTTGAATTGATCTAATGCTTGGAAGTCTCTGTTGAGCAGTTTGTCAGGTTTTCTGCCAGTTTCCTTTGATTTTCTCTTCCATTATACTGGTTGCTGGTGGATACCAGTATGCCATTAACAAACAGAGCATATTATTCAGTAACGTTTGTAAGTAACTATTCCTACTGCTCCCCAAAGAAGCTTATATGATGTAACAATGACCTTCAGCATATCAAGACTTTGGGACCTACTATCATCTCACATTTGCCTTTTCTAATTTTAAACAAACACATGGCAAAGTGGCTCAGCTGGTATTCAATTCAGAACACACCAATGGTGTGAAAGTGGTGCTGATATTTCATTCAGAATTAGCATAGGGATTAGAAACCTAGAGCATCATTGGAAGTTGTGAAATTCAAACTAATAAGTTTATTCATTTGTGGATTTGCACCAGAATAAAAATATACAGTGATTCACAGATGTCCTTCAGGGAAGACAACAGTCTAAGCAATCCATCTGTTCTACATCACGTGTTGAATTGCCCAGTTCTGCTAATCTAGTCCAGCAAGTCATTAAAAAAACTGCAATTGAATAATGACCTTGTCAATGTTACCCACATCCTGAAAACCAGTTTGAAAAAGTGAAAAATGAACTCCACTTTGTGACAGATCATCACCCTGACAAGGTAGAGAGGCTCCCTTGTTGGGATCATTGTGACCTCCTAGCTGCTGGTAGGACCACCCATGACGGCAAGTTAATGGCTGATAAACATCAAGCGCAAGCCAAAAAATCCTCAACAGCTGAACAGATGGAAGACTATTTCACCAGCTGGGAAAGTGCAAGAATACTGCAGTGCCAAGGTGTCTCTATCATCATGATTTGACACGTTACAGAAATCTGATAGCCAATCCAACAAGACTGTATGGACAACGATAGCACCTCAAGGTTACATTAAACAAAGTCAGATGCAGACTTCCAAGCAGGATCTACTGTGATGCCAGAAAATTAGTATTCGGGACACCTGACAGTGCCTTGTTAAGAATCTGCACACAGATACATGAAGGTCATGGACACCTTTGAGATAAAGGCATCTATTGGCAGTAACATCTGTGACTGGGGAGGATATTCTCTTCACATCTCAAATGGTCAGGGATCCAGAAAAGGTGCCCTGAAAAAGAGAAGCTGTTCCTTCTTTTATTTGCCTCCCAGCTGGGAACCATGCCCTGCAGAATCACCAACTGGTCAAAGAAGGAAAACTGTCAGTTTTGCAACTTGGAATCTTACAACACTGACAAATAATTATCAAAGTTACTCTTCAGGAAGAATTGCAACTATATCACATGATCTATTAAGCTTCCTATTTAATATTGCTGCCACCAGTGAGACCCACCATCCTGGAGGCTGGGGTTAAAGGATCAAACAGGAGGATACATCTTTTACTGGAAAGGCAAGACTGACAGTAAACTGTCCATTGGAATTCTTCCAGAGTCTATAGAATGCTGGAAAATGATCACCAATGTGTCTGCTATTTACAGGGCCATTTCCTTAAGTATTCTGGAATGTAAAGCATCAGGCCCTGGGGACTTATTGGGTTTTAATCCATTCAATTTCTCCAATACCATTTCCAGACTATTGAGAATTTCCTTCAGTTCCTCCTTCATGCTTAACCCTCTGTCCCCCAGCATTTCTGGAAGGTTATTTGTGTCCTCCTTGATGAAGACCGGTTCAAAACTAAATGTTCAACTGGTCTGTCATCTCTTTGTTGTCCATTATGAATTCACCTAATTCTAACTGCAAGGGACCTACATTTATCTTCACCAGTATTTTTCTCTTCACATATCTATAGAAGCTTTTGCAGTCAGTTTTTATGTTTTCTGCAAGCTTACTTTCATATTCTGTTTTCCTCTTCTGAATTAAACTCTTTGTTCTCTTCTGCTGATATTAAAATTTCTCCCAGTCCTCAGGTTTGCTGCTTTTTCTGGCCAATTTATATGCCTGCTCATCAACTTTAACACAATCCCCAACCTTGTTAGCCATGGTTGAGCCACCTTCTCTGTTTTACTTTTTTCCCAGACAGGGATGTACAGTTATTGAAGTTCATCTACGTGTTCATCAAATGTTTGCCATTGCCTATCTTGCACTTTAATTGCATACTTGTAATGTTTGCAAATGTCACCCCATTATTTAAGAAAGGAGCAAGGGAAAAGAAAGAGGTAATTACAGACCCGTCCATCTTACATCAGTAATAGAGAAAATGCAAAAATGCATCAAAGGACATGATAAGTGAAAACTTGGATAAAAATGATCTGATTGGGCCTGGTCAGCATGGATTTTGCGAACAGAGAAGTTATTTGCCAAACTTGTTAGAGTTTTTTGAGAATGTCACTAACAAAATTGATAGAAGTGTTGTAGCATATTTGAATTTCCAGAAGACTTTTGATAAGATTCCCCTCAGGAGGCTGGTAAACAAAATTAAAGTACATGGCATATGGGGTAATGCCCTGGTATAGACAAAGGATTGGCTAACTGACGTGGAACAGAATAGGAATAAATGTAACAGACTGTGACTGACTCGTGGGGTATGCAAATCATCAATGTTTGGATCTCACCTGTTCACAATAATACAACAATGAGTTTAGATATGGGGACCAATGTAACATTTACAAATTTGCAGCTTTTACAAAGCTAAGCAGAAATGTGCATCATGAGGAAGATGTGAAGTGTTTTCAGAAGCATTTGGACTGGCTCACTGATTATGTAATAAATAATGACAGATGAAATATAAAATGGAAAATGTAAAGCCATACACTTTGGTAGGACTTTGGTAGGTATGTGATTATTTTTAAATGGCGAGAGGTTAGAAAATGGACTTGAGTGGCTTTGTCAATAAGTCACTGAAGGCTAAGGTGCAGGTATGCAAGCTTTTTGGAAGACTGATAAATTTTTGTCCTTATCACAAGAGGGTTTGCATATAGGAACAAAGATGTCTTGGTTCAATTATATACGAGCTTGTTTAGACCACACCTGAAGGACTGCGTACTCAGGAAATGTATTATTACTATCAAAGGAGTGCAAAAAAAGTTCATCAGAATTGTTTCAAGGATGATAGGACTGTTCTATGAAGAGAGATTGGACAAACTGGGCCTGTATTCTCGGAAGTTTTGAAGAAAGAGAGGTGATCTCATTGAAAACTACAAAATAACTCAAAGGGATAGGCAGAGCAGATGTAGGTAAGATAGTTTCTCCTGGGTTGTGAGTCTAGAACCAAACGGTACAATTTAAAACCAAGAGTGATTCCATTTAGGACTGAGATGAGGAGAACTTTTTTGTTATTGGTGGCGGTGAATCTTCGAAATTCTCTACCCCAGAGGGTTGTGGCTGCTTAGTCTTTGAGTGTATTTTAATTTGAAGTTGACATATTTTTGATTATCAATAGCATAAAAGGTTATGGGAATAGTGCGGGTAAAATACACTGAAGTGTTTGATAAGCCATGATCATATTAAATGGTGACTGGTTCCATGGCTTGCTCTTACTCCTATAATCCCAGGTTACTGTCCAATTTCCTTCCATACAGAGATAACAAAGTGTAGAGCTGGATGAACACAGCAGGCCAAGCAGCATCAGAGGAGCAGGAGGAGGAAGAGGAGGAGGCTTTCATACAGTTTTGTTTTGCCAGCAGTTATTTTGTTGCTATGCCATTTCCCTTTACAAAAGCACATTTTGAAATTTGAGGCTAAAAATCTCCACTATATTTCAAGGTCCTGACCATCATATTGTTACACAATGTGTTGTTCTTTAAGCCCAGTTGCCTTTGTGACAAATCTGAACTGATCACTGTAGACATACGTAATCCATCATTTGTGAATGACTGTCTTGCTGTTGGTCACTTTGCACCAAATTTACAAGCCATTTCAATTCTGCAAACCAGGGACTCCGCCTATCCATGAACATCGCCTAAAAAAAACAAAACTCACATCAACCTGGTCCTGGTTACCAAACATTCTACCTCCCCAATAGGCTGAAAGAGAAACTCTGGAATATGTTGAAAACTTTCCATAACTTGGCAGCCTAGCTCTTAAAAGACCATGTTGATGAGGCGATTCAACATTAATGAGGTGTACCAGCTTAGTCATCCACAAACTACGGCAGCATGTTTTTAACAACAAGGACCTCAGCAAATCAATTATGACCCTTGTGTATGGAGCAGTTATCACTGCTACACTCCTATATTCCAGTGAGAGATGAAATGTTATTACAGATACGTAACAACAGTAGAGTAATTCTACCGGCAATACCTCTGTTGCAGCCTCTAGAATGAATAGAAGGACTAACAAACAAACTCTAGTATTCTTCTTGACACCAGCCCAACAAGCATTTGGGCAAAACAGCTGAAAATCAACAACGAAAGACTGGACACTGTGTCTGCACAACTGAAAAGTGTCTTCCCTACCAGGTCCTGTTTATGTAACTTTCAAATTGCCAAAATTCCAGCACAGAATGAGGGAGATACTTCCAAAACACCTGTTTAGTTTTGAAGGGGTGCTTATATAATTTAGATTAGGCGAACTAAAACAATTAAAAGTCTAAAATTAATCCTTTTAAATTATACCGTTTAAATAATGTTGGCATGGCATGTTGCGGGTGTACAAGACATTGGTTAGGCCACTTTTGGAATACTGCATTCATTTCTGGTCTCCTTGCTATAGGAAAGATGGCTTTAAACTTGAGAGGGTTCAGAAAAGATTTATAAGGATGTTGGCAGGGTTGAAGGGTTTGAGCTATAGGCAGAGGCTCAATAGGCTAGGGCTATTTTCCCTGGAGCATCGAAGGCTGAGGGGTGACCTTATAGAGGTTTATAAAATCATGAGGGGCATGGATAGGGTGAATAGTCAAGGTCTTTTCCCCAAAGTAAGGGAGTCCAAAACTACGGGACATAGGTTGAAGCTGAGAGGGGAAAGAATTAAAAGGGACCTAAGGGAGCAATGTTTTCATGCAGAGGGTGGTATGTGTATGGAATGAACTGCCTGAGGAAATCATGGATGCTGGTACAATTACAATATTTAAAAGGCATCTCTTTGAGTATCTTAATAGAAAGGGTTTAGAGGGATATGGGCCAAATGCTGGCAAATGGGACTAGATGAATTTAGGATATCTGGTCGGCATGGACAAGTTGGACTTATTTCGATGTTGTACATCTCTATGAGTCTATAAGTTGATGTTGGAGCTCCCAGCAATATCTATTCCAATTCATGTCACTACATGACCTTTTTCTAGCAAAAGAGATCAACCGGCTGCCTCTCGTACTGGATGTAAAATGGAGACGTGTGATTGGTTAGGCAGGTGACTTCTGTCCTTATTGTCACTCACCTCACCAATTCCTAGGTGACCATGAAACAAAGATATCAAACCTGCCCTTCATCGGGAGCTTTGTCTCCCATTAAACCCAGATGAAAATGTTCATGTTTTCAGCTCCCACACTTCTTTTTCCTGAAAAGACTGTTGGTCCTTTCAAGTTCTTTCTTTATCTTGTTTAAAAAAAAGGCAGTTCTGCCACCTGTAAAAGACAAGTCCTCCTTTGAGGTGTAACCCATCATCATACTTGCCATTGGCACACTGTGTTGTGGAACAATCTGCCCAAAATATAATTAGGAAGGGCTAGTGCATTGAGTCTATCTTCAACCCTGCTCTAGACAGTGATCTAGACTGGAGAAAAATCCATCCACTTGTGACTCTCAGCGCTATCTAGACGAGGAAGGTGTTAGGTTTGAGCTGTTATGCAAGGATGTAATCAGTGCCTGCCAGGGGTTTCCACAAATTTTCACAGTGCCTCTGGATCCAGGAAAAAAACAGACTTTTAGATTCTGCTTTTGATCACCATCTCTTAACACTAATAGCATGGACAGTGAGCAGAAAGACAAAAATTGGGCCTTCATTAATCTTCCAGAGTTTGATAACCTACTGTCACTCAGTTACATAGTTCAGATAAATAATAGTTACATCGTTTCCCACCCATGTGGATCCCATATAGGGTTGCACATCTTCAGAAAAAAAGTAGTAGCAAATAATTAAGTTATGATGGTCCAATAATGTTAATGTTAAACACTTACACGTTCGCCTTTAGGTCCAGGAGCACCATATGGTCCCCGAGGCCCCTCTGGGCCCTAGGAAACAAAGAATGGTTGTAAAAGAATTGAAGATATATTAAAGTTCAGCTATCTTAACAGTGAATAGTCTTTATTACCCAGGATGGAGGACTGAATGTTTGTAAACAATACATCTCAAAGTTAATGGATAGATTCCAAAAGATATTGGTACACAGATGTGCTACGACCCAAGGAAGAACTGATTAGTTTTTGTTGAAGATCCAGATACTGATGCAGACCATGGAATGTTTAATGTATGTTAATATTTGGAGATAAGGCAACATTTTTTTTTAAAGAATGTTCTGCATTATTCTGGAATGTTGTGGATTATCTCAGCTGTTCCAAAATATATCCAAGCTGATAAAATGTGAGCAGAGTTTTCAGAGCAGATTCTTGGATGTGGATTGATCTGAAACCTACAAAGGGAAATAAAGCCCTTAAGAAAAAGATCTCTTTTCCACCTTTTGTGTTACTGGATGAACATCAACTACACAAGGAATTGCCTCAACAAAGAACTGCATAATTTTAATCATGTTGAGTTAACACAGCATGTCAAGATGTCTATTCTATCGAGTGTCCTCTTCATTTGTTCTTTGAATTCTGCTTTTTTTTTAAAACTTTTATCCATTGTCTGTGCAAAGGTTATTCTTCTCCACTTTTCAGGAGTCAAAAGGAAAGAAAAACTTGCATTTATTTAGCATGTTTCACAATAATGACCAGATAATATGTTTTTTATGTTAATTGAAGAATAAATGTTGGTCAGGATGACTGGAGGGATAACTCGCCTCAACTTCTTCAAAGTGAATTCCAAAGAATCTTTTACAACTAGCCAAGTAGGAAGAGGAAGTCTTGGTTTAATGTCTCATCCAAAAGATAGTACCTTTGACTGTGCAGCGCACACTCAATATTACCCTGGAGTGGGAACCAAATGTGGAATCTTATGAATTCAGAAGCAAACATGCTGCCAACTGAGCTACAGCCAACACACACACACACACACACACACACAGTAGGAGTGCTCCTTCTAACTCGTTAGACAGCAAATCAAACAAGTTTGCTATTCTTACTATCTGGGGATCCTTCTGAAATCTGTATTTTAGGTGATAATAGGATTGGACTTGACTCTGATGCTCCAGCAGCTAAATGACTTGACAACATTCAACAGTGAACAAAAGCAAGATTTCCAGGCAAAGCCAATGATGTAACCCAATATATGGCAATGCCCCACAGAGCAGAAAGCAGGTGAGTAGAAGTTCATTTTAAAACCAAGTTTTATTTTTAAGTTGAGTTTGATTGCTACTTTTGTAGTCACTCCCCAGATATTGATTATTTTTCAGGAAAGCTGACACATCCAACGAATTATTCATATGACTGTGAAGTATGTAAGTACTGACTCATAGACCAAAAAAGAGAGATGAATGAAAGCTTACTTTTGCACCTTTGATGCCTGGTTCTCCACTTGCACCTCTTGGGCCTTCTGGTCCCTGAAATATAGAAGCCTGATTAATATTCTTTTAATCATTTAACATTTTTATTTAATGGTATAGGCACTGGTAAGTGACCTATACTGCTTTCCAAGGCAGACTGTGTTTGCAAAAATGTTTCATTAGCCAGTATGAAAAAAAAATGTCGTTTCTGATCATTTTGCTACTTTTTTCATCCTCACAACTTATATTCACAGTGGACATGTCTTTGAAGAGCATCTGACTATTCAGCTTCCTCAGTGAGTGAAGGGCGTGTGAAAAATCCTTCTCAGATCGTCAAACCCACTCACTAATGTGTAAGCTGAGACCAATCATTCATGACTCTTCTTGGCTGTCAACTTGGATGTTTTATTGCAATTTTATTCTATATTAAGACTTGCACATAATCTAGACTGACAATCAACTGGAGTATTGTTGGAAGGGCTGGTCTTTAGATGGGTAAAAAAGAAACTGAAGTTGATCTCATTGTCATATATGTGCCTATGCCAAGCTAGGATCTGCCTGGTGAAGGGCACATTACCATTGCAGGGGTAAGACAATGAGATCTCATGGATCGGAAAATCAGATATGCACCTAAACATCTAGTAGGAAGCCAGTGAATCGAGCAAAGGTGCTCTTAATGCAGCCTTGGAAACACAGGAACAGGAGAAGGGGATTCAGCCCCTTGAAACTGTCCTGCAGCCATTCATTTTGATTATGGTTGGTCAACAATTTAACTTCATACACTCCACACGCTCTACCTAGTCAATAGATGCAAGCTATCTACTGTCTCACTTTCTGATTCAGTTAATGCTTGCAACACGTTACTGGAAATATATTTGAGAAATCAAGGATGACTCAAGCAGGGTCTTGATTATTGTGCCTTCATCTATATTCTCTTACGGTCTTAGGTTCTTGCCTCTGTAGTAGTTATGGAGAGACAAACTGAAATATAGATTACTGTACACTAAAAATTTACACAAACATCAAATAATTGAACACTTACAGTAGGCCCCTGTGGTCCTGGAGGCCCTGGCAGGCCATTGAATCCTGGAACTCCCTGAATTAAAACAAAACATTTCAATTTTTAATAGATGTGCACTGAAAGTTAACTCTGAGACCACACTGTTATGCAATGCATGACATCCAAGAGTTAGAAAGCATTTCCCTGTTCTATTTCACTATATGAAGGTCAAATCGTGGTTTGTGAAAAAAAAATCTCAAAGTAGTCCACACTAGCTATTTAATAGCCAAAAATCAAGGAATTAATTAAGACTAACAATCTGGGTAAAAAGTATGGGATTAAAGCAGTCAACAATGTAGTCAATTCTAGCTGCAAATCACATTTAGCTAAAATTTAAATATTGCTAAAAGGTTACTCTGCAAACTGCAGGGCTTTACAATAAAACAACAGCAATGAGCAAAAAGATTTTGAACTCAAAATTCTTCTAATTAGATTTGGGCAATTCGTAGTTCTGGATAATTTAGCACTAACATATACCTTTTGATCTGATATCTATTACACAGGTTTAGCTTGGATGCCTAGAAATTGAGTCATGCAATGTTTTTTGTTTAGGGAGCACTTTAAGTCATCAGAAAGATGTACAAGAATTGCATTGCTCCCCATACTGGGCAATGGCAAACAAGTGGAATCTTGTACCTGTACCAGAAAGTGAACATTAACCTATTTGCTTATGAAAATTAGAGATCTACTGCCTATTTTGGGTCCCACTGCATCATTGGATTGATCTGCTATAGCCTTCCATTAGAACTCTGAACTACTATCTCCTTGACCCCAGACTCTTCCCTCAAACTTCAATCTCCCTCTCCCAGACTGCAGTCCAAACCTTCAGTCTCCTTACCACCAGGTTCTGGCCCCTAACTCATTAACCCCTGTACCCAGACTCCAGCTGTAATCTTCCACTTTGCAATTCTGTCCCTGGACTTGTGATCTCTCTCTCTCTCTCCCTCAGATCTCCCTTTTTCACATGCTGCTACTGATCCTCCAACTCCTCCAACGTGCTCACACAGTGGGACACACTTACCTACACCACACTATCCGTCCTCATTCTCCACCTGCCACTATCCACCTGAGCACTATCCACTTAGTTTTGTACTGATCAACTTTCTGATTGCATTACAGGAACTCCTCCTGCAGCCCCACCTCAATGGGAATGAGAACTCACTTCCAATATTGAGCACTTGGGAGTACTTGACCTCATTGTTTACGCACAGATGACAGCCCTGCAAATATGATGAGTGCAGCTATGCGAGCTTTTAAATTGCAAACCAATATAGTGATAATCAAACTTGAAATCAATGACAATTTATTGCCAAAAGGTTGTGTGAAAAACAGATCGAGAGAAACAGTTGAGGTTTCTGTCATAGAACAAAAATGCCCTGGTCGACATAGTGATTATGCAATGCCGATATGAGTCAGTCAATGCTCGAAGAATGCACATCTTGAATCTATGGTTCCATAGTTGCGGGGAAAGTCTTTTGAACACAATTCTCTCAAAGATTAGATAAATCATTCTTTCAATGTACAAAGGATATGTTTTGATATTAAAAATGTAGACTTTTTTAAAATGAGAAGCTTTCCTGAAGAGATTTTTTTTAAGATAGAGGCTGCGAGTCACAGAAGAATTATCCATAGAATCCCCAAAGTGTGGAAACAGGCCATTCAGCTGAAGAAGTCCACACTGACTCTTCGAAGACCATGTCGCCCAGACTCACCACCCTTCACCCCATCCCTGTAACCCTGCGTTTCCCACAGCTAATCCATCTAACCCACACATCCCTGGATACTACCCGTTTGGTTACTAATGTCCTTTAGGGAAGGAAACTACCATCCTTACCTGGTCTGGCCTACATGTGACTCCAGACCCACAGCAATGTGGCTGACGCTTAACTGTGCTCTGGGCAATTAGGGATGGGCAATAAATGCTGCCTGGCCAGCAACACCCTCATCTTGTGAATGAATAAAGGAATTTAGCATAGCTAAGCAACCTAACTTGCACATCTTTGGGCTGTGGGAAGAAACCTAGGCATCTAGAGGAAAGCTATGCAGACATGGGTACAATATGCAAACTCCACACAGTCGCCCGAAGCTGGGAATGAAGCGGGGACCCTGGTGCTGTGAGACAGCAGTGCTAACCACTGAGCCACCATGCTGCCCTTAGTGATTAGCCTTCATTTTAAAAGACCTTAGTGTGAATGTTAAGGACAGTAAGGGAGTTCAACTGTTTTGAAAGATTGAAAAAGAATTACTTAAGAGTAGAATTTAACAATGAATTAACAATGAATTAACAATTCAGCGGTGACTTCATCTTGTTTTGATGTCCTGTATGTAGGCCACAGTGATTCCTGAAGTGATGATATGACTTTTGAGGCAGAGTCAGATTTTTGTGACAAAAAGGGTTGGCTTCAGAGCAAATAACCTATCCTACAAATCACTAAAAAATTTGAAGGAAAATATCACAGACAGTGTTGAAGGCAGCACAGAGACGATAGAGGAACCTGAGAGGTGGAAAACAGCTGCAAAACAAAAGGTCTGGAAAGAATACAATCAGAACTAAATGAAACATTGGAATGTTTTCCATTGAAGTTAAGCTCTTTCATTTGAGGAAGCCCCGTGCAGACTCGTCCCAGCCTCGGGGTGAAGCCCAGAGCATAATCCAAGCCTTGAGGTGAAGCCCAGTGCAGACTCCCAGTCTCGAGGTGAAGCCCAGCA
>JAHRHZ010000053.1:5181534-5196748 GCA_024137785.1 Ginglymostoma cirratum | reverse complement strand
CGAGGTGAAGGCCAGCACAGACATCCAGCCTCGAGGTGAAGCCCAGCACAGACTCCCACTCTCGGGGTGAAGCCCAGGGCAGACTCCCAGTCTTGGGGTGAAGCCCCGTGCAGATTCCCAGTCTCCAGGTGAATCCCAGTGCAGACTTCCAGTATTGGGATGAACCCCTGTGCAGACTCCCCACCCTTGAGGTGAAGCCCAGTGCAGACTCCCAGTGTCGGGGTGGATCCCAGTGCAGACTCCCAGTGTTGGGATGAAGCACAGTGCAGACACCCAGCCTCGAGGTGAATCCCAGTGCTGACTCCCAGCCTCAAGATCAGCTCAGTGCAGACTCCCAGTGTCAGGGTGAATCCCAGTGCTGACTCCCAGCCTCGATATGAAGCCCAGTGCAGACTCCCAGCCTTGGGGTGAAGCCCAGTGCAGACTCCCAGTGTCAGGATGAAGCCCAGTGCAGACTCCCAGTCTCTAGGTGAAGCCCAGTGCAGACTCCCAGCCTCGAGGTGAAGTCCAGCGCAGACTCCCAGTCTCGAGGTGATGCCCAGCGCTGACTCCCAGCCTTGAGGTGAAGCCCAGCGCAGACTCCCAGCCTCGAGGTGAAGCCCAGCGCAGACTCCCAGCCTCGAGGTGAAGCCCAGTGCAGACTCCCAGTCTCGGGGTGAAGCCCAACATGGCCTTCCTGCTTTAGAAAGCCTGTAATGCTGAACTTTTACCTTTATTTCTTTATTTTTTTTCTAATTTATACTTAAGATTTTGTACCTAGGTGTCTTTGTGCCTTCCTTTATAAGGATTGTAATGTTGATCTTTTAACCTTTTTTTTTCATTTTTCTCATTTATCCCTAAGATTTTGTACCTAGGTATCTTTGTACCTAAGATAATGGCAGGAATAGTGACTTTGTACACTGTTTACTGCACTCACATATCCCTGTACTTGAGTACATGAGACGATAAACACAAATCTAAGATTTCTCTTGTTTTTGAGATCATTGAGGGATGACTATGAAATGATGAACAACTGTATCTTCAGCCACTGGAGAGACTGTTATTAATAAAGATTCAATGCCACTCACTTTGCTTCCTTTTTCACCAGCTGCACCCGGGAACCCTCTTGGTCCTCGGGAACCCTGTAAGACATAATCAGATCTCAGCATGAAAGACAACGAACAGAGTTTTAAGAAGGTCAAAAATTCTGGGATTACAACACCATTGAAATAAACACATTTGTGTGACATCTCCGTTCATTCCCCAAAAACCACTGATCACATGACAAATCCCAAGAAGGGAATAATTTTAGTGTTTGTAAAACAAGAAGAACTGCGGATGCTGGCAATCAGAAACAGAAACAGAAATTGCTGGAAAACCTGGCAGGTCTGGCAGCAACTGTAGAGAGAAAACAGAGTTAACGTTTCAGATCCAGTGACTCTTCTCTGAAGAAGGGAGACTGAACCCAAAATGTTAACTCTGACTTCTCTGCACAGATGCTGCCAGACGTGATGAGCTTTTTCCAGCAATTTTTGCCCTTGATTTGAATATTTGCAGCAGACAATATCTTTAATATCCAGTTAGTGGAGTACATGTTAAATTGGAGTATTATTCTGCCTCTCTTCTGGGAAAAGAAGTTGCTTTTGCTCTCAGCCGCCACAAGATATGCTGGACCTAATACAGTGACATACAGTACTGAAGTGACGTAGAGGTCCCTTGTCTTTCTGATTTTGACAGGAATACTCTTCTCTTAATGCTTGCTTCAGCCTCCCTACACAGTTGGGTTTAAAACCATTTGAAACATACATAAACCATTATGACATGTTAATGGTGGGTGAGGCAAGGTAAGTTTAGTCTGTGGTGCTAGAGTTGTGAAATGTGTACAGTGAGGGCTGAACCTGACGGTCGTACTGGTGATCCCAGCCAGAAAGCCAAGGCCCTTCACTTACGCAAGCCCTGATGCAATTATTTGACTATCCCGGTATCAGAGGTTCCAACCACTTAAGGGGATGGATACTGCCACTAAGAGCTTCTGGTCCATTGAAGGGCTGACAATTCTATAGACCCGTTAACGCCATCAAGAACAACGATCACTGCTTGGGCTGTAGTCAAACTGCACTGACTGAATGGAGGTTAGGGTAAGGGATTTCTCAGGCCTCAGGCAGATTGTGGAGCTAAATACCACCTTGACAACATGTGTCAGGATTTTTCACCCATGGGAAAAAAATAGAGTGAATAACTGATAAGGACAAATCAAGATTTCCCTCAAGTTCTTGATATACATTCCCACCATGGTTTCATATCCTGATTTAACAAGCTGTACACTTTCCCTCTAGATACAGGCACCCTGCTTTCCCTCAAAATTATCTCCTTTTTCACGCTGAACTGCTGTCTTAAATTGGGCTACTTTACTGGTCAAACAGAAATAAGTTGAGAAAAAGTCCGTGCAAGATACTAACCAAATGAAGGCATAACATGCGAACAGTTGTATTGGAGTTTTAAAACAGTACTTTCATTGTTTTAACATGGATAGAAATGAAGGTTAACCTCAAATATAAAAGACAAAGCTGTGCCCTCTCCTATACAATATGATTCAAAATCAGAGTTCAAAATATATAAGCCTAGAAATGGTTGTTGAGATGTTATTCTACAAAAGTTTGAATCTATCTTAAATTCCTCGTCACCACATAATGTTGACCCATTTAAAGTAATCCCTTTTACCACTTGAAAAAATCAACATGTGCATATGATATTAGAGATGATTTATTTGGCTTTTGTTTTCTGGAGATGATTGGGAATACAAATTGTCTCTCAAAAAATTATTTCTCAATATATACATTCTAAAAGATGATTAAATGGAATCACATCAAACACATACCTCAGGTCCAGGGGCACCTGTAATACCTTGTGGCCCAGGGAAACCACGAATCCCCTTTGTTAAGAAACAACAACATAAATTAAGAACATAAGGAAATAGGAATGGGAGGCAAAGGTACACCATATAGTTCCTCAAGCTTGCTCTGCCTTTCAATGTGAGTGTGGCTGATCATCAGCATTAACCTCATTCTCCAGCCCTCTCCCAAAATCCCTCGATTTACCTTACTTTACAAACTCTAAATGTATCCCTATATGTTCACATGGATAAGGAGGACCACCAGTTCGATTGGGACAACACCAGAATCCTAGGACAGGCCTAACAGAGACAAGCACGGGATTCCTAGAGGCCTGGCTCTCCACCAAGAAGGCCATCAACAAACACATAAAACTAGACCCTATGTATACACCCCTGCGAAGGAAAACCGGAAGTGAGGTAATCAAATCCATCAGACCCCGGAGTTAAATACCAGGAGGGAAAACACAACAGCGCTTCATCGGAGGCTGCACTGATGATATTACCCAGCAGGGTAATGAAACATCTACTAACTAATGAACCAGCTCGGCAAGCAACCCAACCAAAGCATCAAAATGTATCCATTTCCGTGAATGCATTCAATGATGCAGTATCTTTGGATAGAGAATTCGAAAAACTTTCACAATTATCTGCGTGAACGAACTTCTCCTCATCTTAATCATAAGTGGTCAACACCCTATTTGGAAACTGTAAATCCAGCCAGGGGAATCAGATCTGATTTTCCAGTGTTTAATGTTGACACTGGGCAAGGTCATTGGGGTGGGAATGAATGTCGTTTGGGCAGGTTAAATGGACATGAGAGAGAGGGAGGACAGAAAGGCATAAAACACTGGGAAGAGTGGAATTACAGTCCCGTCACTTAAATTTAAAAAGTAGGGACTTATAGTTGAGCTCTGTTGTTTTATTTTTCTCAGAGTATTTGAACTTTGAATGTCATTCTGGCAGTTCTTCAAGCGCACTTTCTTTGTAAAAAAGGAATAAAATGATAAGTGATAATTAAGTTGGGCTTGCAATCGAAGCATCAGAGAGAAAAGTTTGACAAATAGAAACACAAGAACAGGAGTAGACCATTCAGACCTTCAAATCTAGGCTGCCACTCCACATGGCTGATCACCCATTTCAATACTTTATTCCTGCAGTTTTCCCATATCCTTTGATGTCATTAATAACTGGAAAACTATCAATCTTTTTTCTTGAATTTACTTATGGATAAACTACTATAGCCCTCTCAAGGAAGGTATTCCAATGATTCACCTTTCTCTTATTGAAGAAGCTCTTCCTCATTCAGTTCTCAATGGCTTGCTTTTTATTCTCAAATTGTTCCCCTCGTTCTGGGACCCCACAGCCAGGGGAAACATTCTTTCCAGCATGTATTGTGTAACCCTTGAAAAATATTTCTAAGTTTCAATGAGATCATCTTTCAGTTTTGTAAACTGCAGACATTATAGTCCCAGTGACCTGTCCTCACAGACAGTCCTACCATCCCACGAAATAGTCTGGTAATCCTGCAATAGATTCTGTCTTAACTACACACTATACCCCAGGTTTGGTCACACCTATATTCTACACAACTGAAACAAGATATAATTGCTGCTTTACTCAAAAGGTTCTTAAATTGTCACCTTTTAACCTGTAAAGGTGGGCTCTGTCTGAGGGTGGGGGAATGGGTTGCTGGTGGACAGGCTGTGGATAGGGGGATAACTCCATTCAGCAACAGGGACAGTGATTTGTCTCCCTATTCTCACCTGATGTATAAAGTATCAGTGTCACAGAATCATCACAGTAGAGATGGTAGCCATTTGGCTCATTGTGCCTGCACTGGCTCTGTTAATCTTAAAGTATTACATTTGCAAAAACGAGCTTTTTAAATCTTAGGTCAAACATAGACAAGTGTGCAAACTACACAGAAATGTGGCTTTATTCACATACCTTTGCACCCTCCTTCCCAGCCTCCCCAGGTGTACCTTTTTGACCTTTGTGGCCCTGAAAGCAGAAGGGTAATTAGTTTAAGAATCACTATTTCTGGGCAGTTGCAAGATGCATTCTGCTGAGAAACCAAAATCTAGCCTCACTGAATGGTGGAAGACAGGGTTGATCCCATTTTGTCTGCACTTTCAATGTAATTCATACTACTAGGACAGCAGAAACCAGGTAACACTTTACAAAACAGGAGGAACAATTGGTATAATTTGCTTGCCATGGTGAAGGAGCTGAAAAAGTGAAGACTGGCTGAAGAGTGACAGTGATCGAGACTTGGACCGTGATGGTAACCCCTGCACAGAACGGTCCAGCAACACACCTGTGGATGGCACAGCAGATACCTTGGGTAAGGGGATGTGACTTTCCAAACTCTCACATCAAAGAGTGAAAACCCATTTCTGTCAGTAGAAAAGTAAAATCAAAATTTGTCAACACAACAAGAAGGCAAGTCTGGTCTTGAAGCATCAGTTGAGTTTAGTAGGCAATGTCTTTGCTTCTGAGTCGAGAAGTTTAGGCTTCTGGCACTACACAAGACACAATTTCAGTTGCAACTTCAGTGTGGAATTAAGACAGTATTCCGTTCTTAGATGATCATCTTTGGATGTCAAATAAACTGAAGCCCATTCAGTGGACTATTAAGGAGGCACTACTCAATGGAGAGCAATAAGTCTTCCTGTACTCTATACAACATACCTCAGGCAGATGACAGAACCATTCCATGAGAATATTAAACAGCTGGAGAAGAGTTTGTAAGAGGATAAATTCTTAATGATTTATGGGCCAATTCTTGGAATCTTTCCTTATTGTGTTTTCTTATTTGACAGGTTGCAGGTAAAAAGTCCTCAATTGTTGTATTTGTACACACTACAGTAACATAACGTAAATGAATTGTTGTTTACCTTAAACCCTAGTAGCCCAGGTGGCCCAGGAGGGCCTGCAGGACAGGACATTTTACACTGTGAAACAGAGCAAAGATTCTCCCAGTTATGATACACAAATTAACATTGGAATAGAAATTTTCAAAATCAAAAGTCCTTGTTCAAGTAACTAATTTACATTCCACGGCTAAAAGGTACATGGGTTAAATTCCCTTTTGTCATGCAACACTAAAGTAGATAATCAGGTGTGAACATCATCCATTCCTCATCCATATTATAAATGTAAAATAGAGTAGCCCAACAGACCGGTAGATTGATGTACTGATCAACGGAGACTGATCCACTGACAGGCAAGGTGATTCACCAACAAATTGCTTGATTCAAACAACAAATAATGATCCAACTGAGCGATAAAGTGGTATTTCTGCTAGCTGCCTTAACATATGGATGAGACATGGCTCACAAAGAACTAAAGAATTCGATGGACTTTTATCACAGAAGCTTGTATCTATACATGTAACATTACAATCACAGGCATTTGCACGTCTAGTCAAGCTAAACGATTTGGATGCACTGATAAGAGATAATAGGTACTGCAGATGCTGGAGAATCCGAGATAACAAGGTGTGGAGCTGGATGAACACAGCAGGCTAAGCAGCATCATAGGAGCAGGAAAACTTGACGTTTCGGGCCTAGACCCTTATGCACTGATGCTGATTTTAAAGAGAGGAAATATCAGAGCAACCAATCATTGCACATAGGCAAGCTGCTCCAGGTTGGATAAAACAATCTGTTTTATGCCTATAATGCCATTTATGTCAAACAGAAGCACTGTACAATTAAATTGGCAGTATCCTTTGTCTGTTGATGTCATTTTAAAACCAGTGAGAAGCTTTTAGCTTCAGATTTTCACTTTCATGGATCATATAGTACAGAAGAATTCAACGAATTTTTATAGCAGTGATTAGTGTCTGTGTAAGTACACTACAGTCACAGGCACTAATCTATCTGGCCTCAAGTGAAGCCATTTCATTTATTGCAGCATGCCATATTCCAAAGCACGGAGCTCAGTAAGATGCTGTCTGCAAGCTTAAGACCATTGGGGCACATGCTATTATATGGTGATGAAACACGAGCATATCTCTTGAAAGTACATCACATATTAGCTGTGAGATAACACAATGCTGCAGCCACTGATTTACATCAGCCATTTTCATTTTAAAACTCATCTCCACCCCAACGATATTCAATCTAATGATTGATCTTACTTGGAATGTTGACCAGTCCTACTCCTCCAAGTGGTGCCTGATTTGCCATCTTTCATACATTCTTTTTGTTTCAAAATTCTTTTTGGCCAGGTAGTTGTCAGTTACATGTGAAAATTCATCGCTGTGGTCAAGATCTCCAAACTCAGATATTATAAATGTACACTTGTATTCATATCGAGGTAATGTGACGCATATGCAACCATAAGTATTGGGAACTAAAGGGAAATGATTATCAGGAGTGAGAAATCTAGTACACACGGCTGGAAGGAGAGAACATCATGTGGGTGCAAAACAACTTTGAATGAAGGCCTGGATTAAGTGGATGGTCATGAACAAGAATAGAAACCAACGCTGCACTTGGATGCCTAAAGGATCAAGGTGACTGGCACATTGAAAGCTATTTCCATAGATTGTTATTTTTGAATATGCTGCACACTTACCACAACATCTCCACTTCTATCTGTCCCTGGTGTACCGGGTGGGCCCTTTACCAAAGGAAACAAGCAACATTTAGCAACTTGCATTATAAATTCTTCTAAAAAGTTAAAACAGAATTATGTTCTGAAATTTTATTTCCATTGTGAATTGGATCCGTGAGTATTTTATATCTTACTGAAGTAGGTTTTATGCAAGGACTGACACAACATGAGGGATGGGGTAAAGAAGAAGCCTCTTAATTTTGGATCTCACTCACACAAGACTGCATATGTTTTTCAGTCACTCAGAAAATTAGATTTCCATTTGAAGGCCTTCTAAATTGAGAAACAAGCAGAAAACAAACAACTCAGAAGAAAGGCAAAAATGCAGCTAAGAAATGCAATGGGGGATTGTGCAAAAAGACAGGCAGTTAACATAAAAGAAAATCCCAAAGTTGCGTGCGTAGTAAAAGGATGGTAACAGGTCCCAATTTGGGTCCAAATGGGGATTTACTCATTGCTGTTCACAAGATGTGGGCATTACTGGCTGAGTCTGTTCTGGGCAAGGGTCATTGGACCCAAAACATTAACTCTGCTTTCCCTCCACAGATGCTGTCAGACCTGCTGAGTTTTCCCAACAATTTCTGTACACAGTTCTTTGTTTTCTTTTATTGCCTACCCCTAATTGGCATGAGGAAGATGGATTGATTTCATAAACTACTGCAGTACTTGGTGCTGGTACAGAAGAGAGATCCTGGACTTTGATGCAAACGTGGAAGCAACAGGCATGTCTGAGATATTAAAAGTAGATTGCATCTGACTTTATCAAGGAAGCAGATGCTACCCATGATGACAAAGGAGGACATTTAGTCACTAATAGAGAGTTGAAAATTGATGAGGAGGAGTGATTAGTTAAGCTGTCAGAACTTAAAATAGACAAGACACTGAGATACGATTTGATGCACCCAAGGATATTGAACGAAATGAGAATGAAAGAGGAAATTGTGAAAGCATTGCCATAATTTTTCAGTCTTCATTAGACTCAGAAATGGTGCCAGAATACTGGACGTTTTCAGAAACAGTTATTTAGATTATTTAGACTTAAGAGTAGCACAGACAAATATGGATTAATCAAGGGCAGGCTAATGTGGATTTCTTTACAGAAAGTCATGTTTAACTACTTTGCTGGAGTTTTTTGAAGAGGTAACAGAAAGGGTGGATGAGGGCAATGTTGCTAATGTGATGTACCTGGATTTCCAAAGACAAGGCTAACTGGGGATGGGTAATTATTGTTAGCTCAGCCAGCAATGTGCACATGAATGAATTGCAATACAGACCTTTGAGCAAAATTAGAGCACATGGATACAAAGGACAATATCAAAATAAATACAAAATTGGTTGAATGATCAGAAAATAATGGTGAACAGATATTTTTCAGGCTGGAGGAATATTTGTAGTGGATTTTCTCAGAGGTGGATATTGGGATCCTTGCTTTTCCTAATACTTGTAAATGTTATGGTGTACAAGAGGCAATGTTAAAGTTTGCAGAGGATATAAAATTTGTAATTACTATAAAGTGTGAGAAGGACAGCAGAGAACTTCAAATGGATGTTAATAAGTCAGTGGAATGGACAGCTAGGTTGCAGATGAAGTTCACTGTGGAGACATTTGAGGTGATATATTTTCATACAAAGAATATAGTATAAGATAAAGGGTACTATTCTAAAGAGTGTGCAGGGTCAAAGAGACCAAGGTGTTCATGTACATAAGACTTTAAAGATTGTGAGACAGGGAAGAGACCAGTCAATGAAGGATGCAGTATCCTAGGATTTATTAATAGGGGCATCGAATACAAGAGCAAGGTGTCATGCAATACTTGCATAACACTCTAGTTAAACCTTTGTACAGTTCTCTGTGCCAAATATCAAGAAATATGTGAACACATTGGAGAGAGTGCAGAAGAGAAGATGTTTTCAAGAATTTTCAAGAGATTTCAGGGTCAAGACACTTCTGTTATGAGCTGGAATGGAGACAAACAGATTTTTCTACCCAGAAAGGAAAAGACTGAGAAGACATTTGATAGAAGATTTCAAAATCATGAGGGATCTGACAAAGTAGATACAGAGAAATTGTTCCCATTTGTAAAATGATTGAGAACAGAGGACACAAGTTTAAACGTAAAGTGATTTGCAAACGAAACAACTGCAATGTGAGAAAAAAATGTTTTCGCATGGTGAGTAGTTAGCGTTTGGAATGCATTGTCTGGAAGTGTGGTGGAGGTGGATTCCTTCAAGACATCCAAGAGTATCTGAGATGATTTATTTGAATAGAAGTACTGTGTGGGCTTACATGGAAAGGGCAACGGAATGGCACTAAGTCACAATGTTCATGCCAAGAGTTGGTACAATCATGTTAAAACTGAATGGCCTTCCCAAGGCCCGCAGAAATTTTGTAATTGAGTGAAATGGAACTATTACAGAATGATCGATGGATATGTCATAGTCAACCTAGCAATGGAAATACCAGAAGACATAAACAAGAAAAAGTTAATACTGAACTTACCTGTGGACCTGGAGGTCCAGGTGTGCCAGGTGCTCCTTTTGGTCCAGGGTCCCCCTAACATGTAAAAGAAAAATAACAGCCCTAATTTTTAAGCCTCACAATCAATGAGAGAATCTCCATGCTGGAGTTTAGCAATAATGCACGTGTTCAAACAACAGCATTCTGGTAAATGTCAATGCCTTATGGCAGCTGTCCAAATTGAATAGACTGATAATCATCTCCTCTGCTGTAGTAGGTAATAGATGAGAACAAAAGTCAACTTAGAAAGTGCAAGGAATGTAAATGTGAAAAAAGATCCATAATAATCTCCAGATGATGAAAAAAGGAAAGAAAAAGTGTTACAATTATAAAGTCACTTTTCTGACCTCAGAATGTCTCACATAGATTTGTACACCCAATGAAGTACTTTTGAAGCATGGTCACTATTAGGCTGGTGTCTAATGTCCATTAGTAATGCCGATATTGAAACATTATTTGTGAATTCATTTAAAGGATCAGCTTACAGGCTTTCCTGGAAGGCCAGGTTCTCCAGTGAGTCCAATCTCACCAGGTGGTCCCTGAAAAATGAACAGATGACAGACAATGAGGCTGCAGTCAATCAGACACATTTACTGTTCCTTTCAGACCAATGTGGTGGTACTTTATATTAAAAAAAGCAAACGTGACTGATCAGTTGACAGTCTTTTTTCGATTCTGATGTGATGGGTGTCTCACTCGCCAGGTGGTTAGCCTGCGAGAGACCTTCAATGTCTCATGTAGACAAGGCCCATGACCTTAGTTGCAAGTCTAGTTTAACTCAACTTGCCAGCACTGGGTCTTCGGCAGGATCAAACATCCCAGGGGTAAAAATCCCAGCCCCCAGAGCTGATGGATAAACAGTGACTGGCAGCTCTTCATTGCAGGCCCTGAAACCAGGTGGGCAGGGTCAGCTGTCAATAACGTACCACAAGAGACCTACAGCAAAGAGAAACCAGGCTGCAGGTGAATGACGACAGGGTATGGAGTTACAGGAGAAGGTGGAGATTGTCAGAAGCAAAAGCAGGGAATGACTGTTCCCCTTTGTGATGTCACATCCCTCAGTCAGACAAACGGCCTGATAATAATGTACTCCTGAGGACACTTCAAGCAAACCCATGGGGGCTTGTTATCCTGCCACCTGCTATGATAAAATGCATTGGTGATGGCGGAATGAGACCCTTAAGTGGAGAGGAATAACTTTAAGAGCCTCAATTGGTGGTGGGATAAGAAAGTCATCCATGGCTTGAACTTGTGCAACTTGTGCAACTTGAACTTGTGCAATTGAACCTGCCTTGAACTTAACTGAGGAAGAATCAGGAAGGCTCAGCCAATATTGCCCCAACTACTAAATACACCCCATCTCAAAATGTTGCCTGTAATTTCCATACTCTTACAAATTTCTGTCAGGAAATCACTGGGCCAAACAAGTGGAACTTGAATGTAATTATTTCACATCCCGTGAAGCTACAGTCTGAGACTGCATTAGGAATGAACCAGTTTGAAGGTAAAGCTACAAGTGACACCACTTCATAGAATACAATCCACTTCTCATCCTCAGAATGATAACATCTATACTAAACACAGCTTACCTGCTCAGACAAACTGAATCTTTCAGTTTATTTTGAAACCCAGGCTACCACTGTACATACACAGTGTGCAGATAATTTTAATCAAATCAGGAAACAAATGGGTTCAAGTTGATCACCTATTTCATGAGCATAAAACTGTAAGGAATAGGAACTATAGAAAGCTGCAAATTCCACCCAGTATACTCATTCCTTCATAGTTGATCTCCCACCCAAAACTCCACTTTCCCGTCCAATCCTTTATTTCCCTCAAATAGCTTGATATCGGAAAATCTATTGATATCAGTCTTAAATTGGCATAACGACAGAGCATTGCCAGCACACTGGGCTAGACAATTGCTAAAGCATGCACTCACCTAAAGATAAGAAAGATAAAGGATAGTAAAATCAGTCAGAGTGTCGACCAAACTTCTAAAACGAGTTAAAATGACCCTCCTATCAGTTTGTTCATGTAATTCTTAAGTACTAGTGAGGAGAACACAATTTCATTCATCGCTGATCCACCCCGAATGAAAATAACTTGCACAAGATCAATTGTGGCCTTGATTTTATAGGGGAGCAGAGAGCATTTCAAGTTGCTACCTGCATGGCCCAAATAGCATTCTTCTGTAATATCAGGAACATTCCATAATTCCACTTTCCTATCATCAAAGGAACGTTTTAATAGCTACAATACTGAAGCTTCAATTTTCCCAATCCATAGTCCTTTGGATCATGTTGTTAGTTGTTTGGGATCACTCCTTATTCTCTGTTCAAATCATCCGTCAGGAATTATAATTAAGCCCATGCAAAGTCCTTACTTCCTTACCGGAGTTCCAGGTTTTGCAGGTCCCTGTTGAAAACAAAAAAAAAGGCTTTGTTAAGAGTAATTCAATTTTACTAACTTAATCAGCAATTTTTTAACAAATAATTTCAATTGGACTTCCAGAAATATTTGAAATGGTATTGTATCAGGGATACAAAGTGTTAAAGTAATGTCATGTTAATTGACTTTTTCAGAAGCAGCCAGTTGATTACGTCCAGACAAGAAATTCACTCAACAAATTAAAGTGGTTTCTTGGGTCAAATGACATTTCCAGTACACTGTCTTTTTATCAGCTCTTGTAACATATATCATAAAAATCAGATTCCTGCTGAGACAGATGTCCTAAAGTTTATTAACAACATCAACCATTTACAGAATATAATAATTCAGACATAGTCTGGATACTAGGTTTATTGATTGTTACTGTGCATTATATACACATAACTGATGTATTAAACTGATTCTTTGGTACTTTATACCAGGATGTCACATTCCATGATGTCATGTAACTGCCATAGATGTAAACTATGCTTGTCTGGACTAGAACCTATGCAATAACATATGCCCCTTTTAAAGAATGGGAGCTGTTTTCCAATTACATGCACAAGGATGCGTATAGATACATTTCCTCTGTATGTCTGATAAAGCTTTAATACGACGAGATCTAGCCTTCGTACAGGTATAAAAACTTTCCTCTGTGGTGTGTTGTCTGTCATTGCAAATTAATGTGAATCATTTGTTAAAGAAATCTGGTTGTTTCTGGCACGTTGTCTTCAGTTTCTGATCTGTCATTCTCTGACAGTCAGTTGACCAAAGACAGTTTGCATATATTACTTATTTCTTTGTCAGACTTGACCATTTCTCATTGCAATAACATATGAACTGGACAATAGACAATTACATAGCAATTTTCATGAACCCACGTGTTTGTATGAAAATCTCAAACTCTTATGCTTTGTCCTGGTTTCAAGTTTGGAGAGGCGAAGTGGTAATGGAATAGTAATCAAGAACCTCAAACTAATGTTCAGGGAACACGGGCTCAAATCCCAGCATGGCAGTTGGGAAAAACTTGAAATCAATAAAGAAATGGGGCTGACCTAGCCAGGTTTTTTTCTATATCAGTGAACAATTTAAATAAATTTAGTATGACTGTCTGCATTCTCATTGATCAGGTTTCTGTACCATTATCTCCCTTCTTTCCAACAATACGTCATGTACATGTGGTTGGGTGGTGAGATTCTGGATGGAAGAACCATGTGGATCCATCTGCCAATCATGAAACTGCATGTGAGTAAACTATTTTGAGGAATAGCATGATTTTTCAGTTTGAACAGTGTTTTCTGTGAACTGTTCGACTGAGGGTATTGAGATAATGTGGTGAACACTCCATTTTCTATACACATTTTGAAAGGGTACGCTACTGTACTGCCGACCACTGAAATGGGCAATTTGTCGAGCCACACCAAAATAAAGTTTATGGCAGTCAACACCCATTGGACTAGTGGAATCTTTGATTTGTCACGTAAAAAGAAAGTACTTGGTGAAGTATTGAGTCAAGAAAATGCAACCATGTTTTTGAACATGGAAAATATCAGTGGTGGTTTTGCACCATGGCTCACAGGCAATCTCACATGGGATTGCTGAGGGTGATGAATAGATGAGATGTTGCAGTCTAGAATCTTTGGTGCTGCAACTGATCAGGTTGGTCCTTCATAGATTGTAACAATGTGTCATTTATACATCATTTATACCAATAATAGAAGGTCCTGCAGTATTTTCAGAGGAAGAGGGTTCTGGTATCCATAACAAGGTGCTATATTCTGTTAGGGGTACACCATTTGAATGGAGTTAACATTTCAGCTTGTCTGGTAGCATACATGTGGTGTATCAAATTAACAACATATGTTTGATTCTTCTCCACATGCAACTGTGAAGCATTTTGTTGCACTTTGGCTTTCCTTGGGCAATTAGATTTCTTGAATATTTTACCCTAAGGGCCCTTTGTAGAAGATAGCTTGCATATATCACAAAATGACAGTCAATCAATTGATGGATGAGACAAGTCTTTTACTGAATTAGACGATGGCTACAATAGTTGTTGCAGACTCAAGCATCTGAAGATGTTGCAGACCAGCTAAAATTGTTTTAAACTTATGCCCTTTATCTAGCAATGTATCAATAGTATATTTTTGGATTAGCCTAGCTGTGCTTTGCTGGGGAATTAATGGGTGTAGATGCAACAACCAGTTCCATAAGTTCACTTAAGTTCGTTTGGTGGAATTGCATTCTGTACTTTAGAGTCAATGCCTGCCAATGAATTGGCTGATTGTTTTATCTGGCTATAGTTGACTTGATCTTCTAAATCTCTAGAAAATCATGTCAGGCTACTTTGTGATCATCATCACTGGACGATTTGACTCTTAATGATCTATCTTTTCCAAAACATTTAAGAGTTAGGACTATTGTCTTTATTTATGAATTGTTTGCTTATCCAGGAAATAAAGTTGCTGTTTGTTTAAATAGCTGAAACTCTAAGGAACTCTGGTTGACTTCAATCTTAACTGTAATTTTTAAAATGGCAGTATAAAAATTAATAGCACAGCATAAAGTCTTCTTTCACAAAAATTATTGTTGCTTTGTCTTGCTTTTTCTGATGTTGCTGCTTTACAATTACAGAACTATGCATGTAGGTGGAGTTCATGACATGAAAGCATGTGGTCGTATCACACACAGAGATAGCAAGAACTGCCGACACTGGAGTCAAGAGATAACACAGTGTGGAGCTGGAGGAACACAGCGGGCCAGGCAGCA
>JAHRHZ010000053.1:5150290-5181134 GCA_024137785.1 Ginglymostoma cirratum | reverse complement strand
TTCTGGATGGAAGTGGTTGTGGGTTTGGAAGGTGCTGTCTGAGGATCCTTAGTGAATATATCTTCTGTGTCGCTGGGTCAAAATCCTGTTATTCTCTTCTTAGCTACACTGTGTCGGTGTCCCTGCACCACATGAACTGCAGTGGTTAAGGCACCACCTCTAGGGAATTAGGGACAGGCAATCAATGCTGGCCCAGCCAGTTGCGTACATATCCCACAAGCAAATTTTTAAAGATCGCGTTATTCAAGTTCCCATTAAAAAGAAAGAAGAAATATCTTCTATTTATAGAGCATCATTCACAACCTCTAGTTGTAACTTTTTTTTAACAATAATTGTACTTGAAATATGGTCAATTATAATGGAAATAAATGGCAACCAATTTTTGCACAGCAGCATGATAATATTCATCTAATTTATTTTAGTTGGTTGAGGGATAAATATTTGCCCAGGATACTGAGGAGAAGTCCCCTGTTTTTCTTCCAGATAACTACATAAGGGTATTTGTATTATTCTAGGCAGATGGATCTTTAATGCAACATATCTGAAAAATGTGACCTTCATCAGTACACAGTTGATGCAGTACTGCCTATTTGACAGGGCACTGCTCAAGTTGCCTGCTCCTCACTCTGTACTGACACTGAAAGTCAGTCTAGGCTTTGTAGATTAACTGTGAGTCCAGATGTTGGTATCTACACAGTTTCCAGTAGGGGTTGTGGATAGTGATGGAGTTGAAGCTAACCTGGCTGATTTCCTCCCTGCCCCTTGTTGGAATGGAATTTCTTACCTTCCTGATCTCTCTAGTCTGTGTTATGATAGGCATATGTTTACCAACTGTGTCATTAGGGTTGATTGGTTCCGTTTTGGGGATGTTTGAGACTTCTAAGCTGGTATTAATGTTGATGTTGTTACTCATCATATATCATGCTTTGATATCATATGACTTGAAGTTCCTAATTGCAAATTTACTTAGAAACTATTTGCAGTTGAATTACCGAAAACCTGAATATAAAATATTGGATGTCCTTTGATAGCTCATCTGATAGAGCAGAGGTCTGTAGTATGTCACAAAACTGATTCAGTTCTGGCTTGAAGGAATATGAGTTTTTTGGGGCTGTTATGATGCAGTGATAGAATCCCTCCCTCTGAGCTTGGAGGCCTGGGTTCAAGTCCCACCTGCTCAGAAGTGTATAATAAGGTAGAAAATTAGAAAGTACCTATAAGAAAAGAATGATTATAGTGTTAGTTACTACCATTAGATGCAAACAGTGTACCTTATAAAGGTTATTCCCAAATTTTAATGTGAACCACCTTTTTATGATGGAATTGTTTTGTGTGAGAGTGATGAGGCTGTTGTTAAATCTGCAACACTTTCCCAGTGAAGCTTTCTGAATCCTACTGCCCATCAGTTCAGGATATATGGCCCATTATAGACTCCCTGCTACTTCTATACCTCAATCCAGCTGATTTTGCATATACCAGGAGATGAATGTGGGAGCTTACTTATGTGCATTTCCCAAATAAGCATAGTCTTAAGCCATAATGTATGTTGACAGTTACAATGCAAACCGACTATGATGTCTTCTTTCAGATGAAACCAATCCCTGTCTGCCCTCTCAGGGATGTAAATCATTTAAAAGATGAGCAAGGGATTTCTGCTAGTTTCCCAGTCAACATTCCTCCGTCAACCACACCACTCAAAATAGTTTGAAGTCCTTGCTGTTTGCAGGATGTTCCTGGCCTAGAATAAGTGCCATGTTTGTCAATCTCCATAAGGATGGGCTCCAGGCTGCGGAAACTATCTGGAGCTTTGAGGTGAGAGGTTTTGTTTGAAGCATGTTTTCTAAAGATCAATCCCTTCTACACATTAGGCCGTGAAGGAAATAGGACGAGCTGGGAGCAGGGGAATGCATTTGATTTGTCTTTTTCTGACACATGTTAATGAAAGCCTTACCGTGGAGTCTGTACACTTTCGCAGGGATGGGCACCATTTCAGTGTAATGACCCAAAGAATGATAACATTGTCTATCCACCCAGCTATGAATCAGTATTTCCTTTTTCCCTCCAGCTTCACCCACTGGTTTTCTTCTGTTCTGGAGATTTGTTACTTGCTATGATATTCTAGTAACTTGAGCAAGTGAACAGACTTCATGTCTTAACATTGAGGGCCGCCACGGCCTTACTTGATCTGTCCTTACTCAAGGCTTTCACCCAAACTGGTGCAGACCTGATAGGCCAAACAGCCTTTCTTTGTACAGTAGACCTCTGACTCTCTGATGTGCTGGAATTTGTCAGAGGTTTACAATCTAAACAGTAATGAAACACTTCTATTTTGTTTTAATTCAACAAGTGTTCAAAAAAAAAGGCAAATGAATATTGACTGCCACTACTACTGCTTGTTGAAAGATTCCTAACATTACCTGAAACACATTTTGAAGGAGGTATTAGCAGAAGGATACTTCTGAGCAGCTGCAAGCACAGTGCTCAAAAGTTACTCCAATATTCGTACAATACTGATAATTAAAGGGCTCCTTAGAGCTGGTGGGGTTCAGGGCCATTGCCACCAAAAGATTGACATTAGTCAGCAGAATCAGTTTGCTTGGCTAGTTGTATCTTGCCAAGTTGCATAACATGAAGCAGCAATGCAATATTAATCTTAATTGGACCAAATACATTTTGTTTTGGAATTGAGCCTGAGGCATTTTCTATTCTAGTTGTGAGTAATGGAAATTTGTAATCACTTCAGATCCCTGTCACATGTAAGATTCACGCTGCAGCACTTACAAGGTAGCGCATTGGAGATTGCTGGTAGCTAAGTTGACATGGTCCTCCGCACTTCCTCTCCGGTGCCATGCCATATTGATTCACATTTCGGGCCGGGACCCTTCTTCATTTTCTGAAGAAGGGTCCCGACCCAAAACGTCAACTTTCCTGTTCCTCTGATGCTGCCTGGCCCGCCGTGTTCCTCCAGCTCCACACGGTAGTATCACAGGTACATTTTTCTTCTTTTTGTGCTGTTTCTGGCAAGCAAAACAAGCAAGTGACACTCACGCTGTATAGTACCTGGCAATGGTAATCTTCAACAAGAGCGAATTTAACCATCATCTCTTGACATTTAACTGAATCCCCACTGTCAACATCTTGACCAGAAGCTAAACTGGACAGATAAACTTGACAGATAAATATATTGGCTGCAAGAACAAGTCAGAAGCTTTGAATTTTGCAGCGAATCCTACTACAAAAGCCATCACTTCATCAATAGGTCATTAACATTCTTTGGGTAGCAACAGCTTTAAAAGTAGTTTGATAGAATTAAAAATTGTTTGTGTTTTTGTATGAAATACTGATGTCAATTACTGTTCATGAGCCTTCAGTTAAATTATCACACTCAGGCCCCCAGCTGCATAAAGGCAAAACAAGTACAAAAACTTTAAATTCAAAGTATAATGACAAAGGTTAATACTTACTGGTGGACCTTCTGGACCAGGCAAGCCAGGAGGGCCCTTAAAAGGAAACAGATTATTAGAAAATTATCATATTATGCATGACTGATCTCATTTACAGTAATCACAGGTTTCTTCAATAAAGCAAACCCTGTCTCTTATATTTCCTCAGGTTGACTTGGAACAAGCAATTCAGTCTAACATTGCTGCCAGTGCTATACTTGAAAGAGCAACTCAAAATGATTTATTTCTTCTTTCTCAGAAGTCCTTCACTGCATCACTGTAAAGTGGCAGGAACTCTGTATTTAAACTATCTGTGTTTAAAAGCCATTGACATGCCAGTATTTGTAGACAAAAGAAAAAGCTTCACCCAACCTCATCACAAACTGTTCCACGATTCCTGTTCTGAACCAATTTTGCTCCAAACTCTCATGAGTTTAAATCTCTCCACTTTCAATATGTAATATCTTTTAAAATCAGAGCAGCAGGTTAGAGCTCCAGACGTTTGTAGACATAAGCTATAGGGTCTGAGGGCAGCATTGCTAGGCAGGTAAAGCAAGTACACTCACCATAGTCTCACCAGATCAAAGGGCTGCTCTCTCATTACAGAGTGATGACTGGTGGTAGTTTAATCTGAGGGTCACCACACCCTGGGTGAGGGGAGAGGTTGGGAAGGAGAATCCTTCATGGTAACCTCAGCCATTGCAGGATTTGAACCTAGGCTGCATCATAGACCAGCTGAGCTAAATCAGCTCCTCTAGGCAGAGAAGAGTATGGGGAGACACGTAATGGTGGGAGGGGTGAAAGTGAAGACTGAGTGATGTTGATGAGTGTAGCAAGGGGAAATAAAAGGAAATCTGAGAGCGGCACTTAATGAGATTTGGAGAAGAGGACACACCAAGTTTAACATCAGTGAAAGAGCTTTGGAAAACTCTGCCTCCAATGTAGCGGAAGCAGAGTTCCTGAATATTTTTAAGGCAGAGGTAAATAGAATCTTGATGAGCATGAGGGTGGAAAGTGAAGTCAGGGGTTTGGTGGGAATGTTAAGTCATCAGATCAGCCACGATCATATTGAAAGGTGGAACAGACTTGAGGGAACCAAGTGGCCTACTCCTGCCTCTAATTCATACGTCCATAAGTTTTCAGGAATACAAGAGGGGGAAATCTAAAACCAGCACAGGTGAGTAAAGGGAAAGTGGAAACCTTAGGTGTGTGCTGTGAAGTGGCGGAGCTTGGGAAGTGGAACATAACTTGAAGGCTGAAATGGGGGGAAGAGAGCAAAGGAGATGCAAGGAGGTATTTTGGGGGCCATACAGGCAGAAAATATGTTAGAGAGCTTGTATAAACTGAAGTGATGTTGAATGAGTTGAGAATCATGAACTTTGTCTATCGCAAGGGAAGACTGTATAATAAAAATCAGAATTTTAATGTTCTTAATGTAAAAATTTAACACTTCCTAGGGACAGCGTGACCCTTACATCTTTCAAGCCCTAGAGAGGAAAGTATAATATTAAGGAGGAGTCCAGTGAGGGGTGAATCCACAATTAGCTCCAGGCTATCAAAAGAATGGATAAAACTATGAAAGCGAGAGCTCCCTTGAGATTTCTGGACACGAACATATATTTGTGAAATTTACAGTCAGTATTTAGCTTCCCTGTGCTGCAATAGCTCAAAATCAGACACAGAATATAATACCCGATGAAAATTTGCTGCCCACAGCCTTGAATAAATCCAGCAAGGTTGGGAAAGACACCTTCTTTTGCCATTCAACATTTTGTTTTCTTCTCTCAAATAACATTAACTATAAGTGGCAGTAAAAGATTATCCATCAAAGAAAGATATTTAAGAAATTTTAAGGTAAGTAATGAATTGCTGGATAACAAAGATAGTTGTTTTCAACTGAGAAACTGAATTTTGATTTTCAAGTTTATAAAGCTAAATTCCCCTGAACATATCATACATTCTACCATAAAAACTGTTAAGGTAAAGAAACGTTAACTCATCTTGGTAATTAAGGTGCAATATCCCTAATTTTGATTTTAACACTTGTGCTTCTGGTCAGACATTGATATTTCACTTTTTGTCCCAATAGGTGAAGAAGTGTTGGATGTACATATAGCATAAGTTAGAAGCCTATGTTCCAGTGCATTTTACTTCCCCATGCATTTAAGTGAATTTTAGTTACATTTGTTAGGAATCGACCATTTGACTAAACTTGTTGGCCGGCTTTTACTGGTTTACCAGATTAGCATGCATGCTTTTGCAGTCTGAATCATTTTACAAACTAATAATGTCTTGGAATGTCCTGGTGGAGAGAGGTATTTCAATTCTCATGTAAATCAAGGGGACACTGAATGAGAAATCAAGAGATTTTATCACAGAGGCAAGTATTTCACACAAATGGATGGGGCGTGTGGTGTGGTGAGAAAACCCAGGAGGGGTCATTGTGGAAGAATTTTTTTCATGACTAAGATAAACATTCTTTAGAAAAGTTGTCATTTTCCTGTTTTTGGCTCATCTGCGAGTTCTGTTAAGTTCCACTGATTTAGTCACTCATCACTAAAGATTAAAATTGTTTTGGGATCCAAAAGACACTGCCTTAGATATAGATATGTGCCTTTAGTATAGATCTTGCTTGTTTAATTTTAAGTGTTTGACATCCAAATTAAGATCAAATCAGAAAATGAATCAGATGAACCTTAGACTCCAAAAAAGCACAGTATTAAGATTCTTTACTTAAAATCTGATTCCACATTGAAACTAAAGCAGTTGGCAAATAAAAATTGCATCCCACTTTCGTACATTTTCATTTTCTGCAAATTACCTCCTGAAAGTATTTCATGATTTGGTGACTGATGAAAACATTTGAGAAGTATTAAATTATAAATCTCTTTTCTGCTAGAAAACAAAAATTAATGCTTTTTCCAACAAACACTTCGGTGAAAAACAGGCCTGCAATGCAATGGCACTCAAATGTACTCAATCAGTTAGTATTAAATATCCTGAGAAGAAATAACAGAGAAAGTTAATGACGATAATGCTGTTGATGTGGTCTACATGGATTTTGAAAGGGTATTCAATACAGTGCCACACAACAGACCTGTAGGTAAAGATAAAGCTCAAAGGAAAGTAGCAAATGGAATTGACTGAAGGATAGGAAACAAGCAGTTTTGGTGAAATGGTTATTTTGAGGACTGGAGGAAGATTTGTAGTAGAGCTCTCCAGAGCCAGATTTGAGACTTTTCCTATTTGTGGTATCTTTCAACAATCTAGATCTTAGTGTGCAGGGATTAATTTCCAAGTTTGCAAATTATGCATAGCTTCAAAGCATTGTAAATCACAAGGAGGACAATGTAATGACAAAAGGACATTGACAGATTGGTGGAATCGACAGATAGGTGCCATATGGGTTCAATGCAGAAAAGTGGAAAGTAATACATTTTGGTAGAAAGAACATGCAGATGTGGCAGAAAATAAAGGTCATTATTGTGAAACAGGGGTTCACAACTTGGGATTCATGATCCCAGTGGGGTTAGAAGTTAACACTTTGGGTCACAAGATCTGAGCCAGTAATGTCCAAATTACATCATTAGTGCTCCTTCTCCAAATACCCTCATTCTCACAGCTCTCACTGAGGGGTCACAACAATTTTCAAGCCTCAAAATGGAGTTACAGTGGTTACAAAAAAGGAAGCACTTGTTTAATGGTGTGCAGGAACAGAAAAACCTGGGCGTATATGTGCATGAGTCACTAAAGTTGGCAAGAAGTTAGCATTCACAGTAAATAAGGCATACAGTATCCTCGACATTATTAATAGAGGCATAGAATATCGGTCAAGAAAGATATGTTGAACTTAGATAATGTGATAGTACACAATTTAGGAGGGGAGTAAACACATTGAGGAGAGTACAGAAGTTTATGACATTGGTTCCAGAGACAAGAAATTTCAGTGATAAAGATAGGTTAGATATGTTGGGTTGTCTACAGTAGACAGAAGGCTAAGAGAGATTTGATAGAAGCTTTCAAAATCATGAGGGAGCTGAATGGAATGGACAGGGAGAAACTGTTCCCTCCCATAAAAGGATCGAGATGAGATGGCTCAGATTTGAAGTAGTTGACAGAAAAAAAGCAAATCCGCTGGAGGAGAAAAAGAACAGTTTAGTTTTTAAGCTCTGGAGCACACTGAACAACAAAGAACAATATAGTACAGGAACAGGCCCTTCAGCCCTCCAAGCCTGCACCAACATATTTTGCCCTTTCATACTAAAACTGTTTTCACTTCCAGAATCCGTATCCCTCTGTTCCGTTCTTATTCATGTATTTATCCAGGTGCTTCTTGAATGCTGCTATTGTGTCTGCTTCCACCACCACCTCCGACAGAGTGTTCCAGGCACTCACCACCCTTTGTGTGAAAAACCTGCCTCACACATCTCTTTTTAACATCGTCCCTGCACCTTGAACGTGTGCCCACTAGCAATTGACCCCTCCACCCTGGGTAAAAGCCTCATAACTTCCACTCTAATCATGCCATTCACAGTCATTCTACTGCCTGGAAGTGTGGCAGAGGCAGACTCAATTGAGTCATTCAAGGAGGCATTAGGTGACTTTAAAGAAATACTTTTTGCAAGCTTATGGGGAAAGGCAGGAGAAGGGCACAAGTTGCTTAGACAGTCAGTCAGATACGATGGGCTGAACAACTTCCTTCTACAAAGTAAAAATTCTACAATGCTGTGATCATGTTAAGGAAGGGCAGGGATATATGATGTAGGACATATGTTTAATGAATTTTGTGAAATTTTAACAAATAGCAAGCTTTATATTTAAAGTACACAATTAATTCTTTCTACCCGTCCTCTAAAAAAAGTTATAACTTTATTAGATAGTGCTGCCCTTGTAAATTCATACAATATATGGTGGCTGTTCAATTCTAAATGTTCTGAAGAACGGTCACTTGACCCAAAATGTTACCTGTGATTTCTCTCCACGGATGCTGCCAATTTCTGCTTTTGTTTCTGATTTCCAACATCCGCAGTTTTTTTGGGTTCTCTTTTATTTTGTTCAATTCTAAATGTCAGTCAAAGCCAAATATAGCTTACTGTACTACTTTAGTGTTACATGTGTTCTTAGTTGCAGCAGAAAGCAACCTTATGCTGTCAATTAGCAGCTATTGCTCATGGGAGCTTTTTGCTATAATCTTTACCAGTCACCTTGACAATCATTTATAATTTTCTTCTGATAGAGGCAAAGATTGAACTTGAAGCTTTACAAACTATTGTAAAGGTCGGTCTGTCAAATGGGACAAACAATTTCCCTAGATGCCAAGATTACAATATAATGAAAGAAAGACGGGAGCTACTTTAATTTTTGAATGAGTGAAAGGGGAACTCATTACATTGAAGTTAATGTCTTGTATCAGTTACTTATAGGTTCCCTTACTGACAATTTTTTCCAATTAAAATAAATCTTACTTTGTTCACTTTGTTCTCCTCCTAATTTTCTAAAATGATATTACATGAGACAAAGAAGAACAGTCAGCAGGTCAGTTTCCAGATCATGGGTATTTGGTGATGTCACTGTATGCATGATGCCAATTACTAGTTGAATTTAACCGTCATTCTTACTTCCCCTCCTACTGCTTTCCTATTCTTAGCAATTCTGCTGTGAAGAGGCATGTTGGTATCCCAGAACGACTTCATATGCGCAGGAGTGGAGAAAATTAGAGGGCCACTTATCTCAGGTTCATCTCTCGTAGTTCCCCTGGTCAGTGAAGAACAAAGTTAGAAGAAATTTGGAAGGATGAATTAAACTGCCTGAAGAAACAACTAGGGACAATAAAAAGATTTGAGACAACTGGAGGTTTCCCATTCCTGTTCAAACCCTCACTAATTCTATGCTTTCTATGGTTTTGATGCCCTTTTCAACATGCCAAACTTTGTATGCATTTTAATTATTTTCAAGTGGAGGAGTCCATTATTAGAGAAATGAAAAAAGGCATGCTTCTCTCTCTTAACCATGATTCAACGACTCTCTATTGGAAAATTCATTGCATGAATGTTAAAAAAGAACAAGATTAGATTCAGCAATGGTGCGATTCCTTCACCATGAGAGTTAATGCCTAAACTCAGACATGAAGAGCTTTCAGTGGGGAAAAGTTAGCGAAAGACTGCTGATAACTGTAGAATCATACCCAGGCATCAGTGAGTATCTTCAGAAGTCTGGAGCTAGACTGAAAGGGTGGTTAAATCAGAATTCCTCATTGCAATTAAAAAAAAAACAAATTGGATATGTAACCTCTAGGCCAAGAGCTGAAACGTTGGATTAAGCTGGATCGCTCGTTTTCAGCCAACAGTGACCCAATGGGTGGAATGGTCTCTTCCCATGCTGTAAACATTTCTGTGGTTCTTTGTTTCTATGTTCCTGTGCCTCTATTTGTTTCTAAGCCTTATAAAACTTACCAGAGTAAATTTTCTGTGTCAGTTTTCCAGGCCCATACATGGCGTGCATTTCAAGAAATCACATACCTCCAGAGCAAGCTTTTCCACCCATTAAAATTTACCATCTGCTCTCTGTCTACACCTGTGGTGCAGAGAATCTCCCACTGTCTTTAATATTTGAAGGATGTGAAATGCCTTGGGATGTTCAGCCACATTAAAGGTGTTTTGTGAGTGTAAGTTATTGCTGTGGTACTTCTAGGTCCAAATATCATTCCAGTTTCCGGGCTTTATTGAACATTAAAACTTTACAGGAACATATTTTTGCTCGCTTTAATTGATAACAGGTAAATATACATTTGGAAGGCTGGCGTGCAGTCTCAATTTGAGATTGGTAGGCTGCTTCCCAAAATTGAGAGCTGAGAATTTTCATGGGACTCCTGCAAATAAATTATTTGTGCCTCTCACAGCATGAGTTGAATAGTAGCCTGAAGATCATCAGCTTCCTCATTAAAGAAAAAACTGCAGATCAGCATCTGGTAAAAGAGCAAATTGCGGCAACATGCTGCTGTAATTGTTAATTAGCTTAGCTTCTGGCCACTTTGGGTAAGATGAAAAAGAAGAATTTTCATTTGCTCCCCTGTTGAGATTATCAATTAAATTTTAGGCTGTTACACCAAAGGAGTGATGCAGAATAACCACCAGGGCCTGAATAATGAAACTTCTTTGTGTCTGTCTTCTGACTAATTTTCGGTCTAAAGGTATGGTGAAGTGAGCAGTGTTCAAATATCTAGCACACTGACTTTTGGTGAAGTCTCTTAAGTGCTGTGCTGCAAGAAACAGGGTGAGTTGATGCTCTACCGCACAGAGTTCCAAAGACAGCAAGAGAAATATTGGATCCCAAGTTAGCAAAACTCGACCTGACCGAAACGAGTACATAAATACATGGGACGTCATTGATGAAACCCTGGAGCAAATAATGCTTGAAATTTCCTGACCAGAAAGCATGTTAATAAGCATCACAGTAACAGGAGAAGGAATGGATGTTGTGTCGTCAATGTGGAATTCTAGACATGTTTAGATATTGCAACATCCAGGAGCAACATAACCCTTCTTAGACTATTCCACTCAATCCTCTTCAGCTCCAGATTTTAAACCTGAATGACAAATGAAGGGCCATCTCCTCTCCAAGATCAAGAGGAGATGCTGGTGCCTGGGATTGGCAGTGTCAGGAAGGTTGGTGTAGAATGGTGGCATTGAACATAGGGGTGGGATGACATCTTGATTGGGTGGTCTTCAATACACATTCCCGAATGAGATGAGCTCCCACCACTTCATTCCTTCTTGACTTTGTTCATGTAGGACTTTAAAAATAGCCTGCACACTGCCACCTGACTACCCACGCCAGCCATATTTTGGCATGAGCAGCATATTATTAGGGTCAATTGAGCCTTTATCGAGGTCAATTGATACTTAATTATTTATTTGCATTTTGTGGATGGGCTGCTCTCTATATTGTGGCATCAGTGCAGGGGTGGGTTAAAAAGTGGTGAGGCAGGCACCCAGCCTTTTTTACATGCCTTCACGCTGAGTAAGTGTCCATCTGGGACGTGTAATATCCAGCCCCATATCCCATATTTACCCAATTTTCTGTCTATCCTAATTTAAGGTGGTGGTCCAATTTACTTCTGCAGTTCCAGCACTGAATAGTGAGGGGCTGATGGCACCTCCGAAATAGTAAAAACATATTTAACTTCATCACTTTTCCCAGAGTAAAGTCAGAGTTTTGTCTCATTAACACTACCCCACTACGGCAATGTGATAGCAATTGAGCACATGGCCCCTTGGCTGAAATCTTCTTTTCCTTAGCTCATTGTACTACTAACTTTAGGCAATGGCCTAGTGGTATTATTGCTGGACTGTTAATCCAGAGACCCAGATAATGTTCTGGGGACCTGCGTTTGAATCCCGCCATGGCAGATGGTAGAATTTGACTTCAATAAAAAATCTGGAATTAAGAATCTAATAATGATCATGAATCCATTGTCGGTTGTTGGAAAAACCCATCTGGTTCACTAATGTCCTTTAGGGAAGGAAACTGCCATCCTTACCTGGTCTGGCCTACATACGGCTCCTGACCCACAGCAATATGGTTGACTCTTAACTGCCCTCTGGGCAATCAGCGATGGGCGATAAATGCTGCCTAGACAGTGACACCCTCACCCCGTGAATGAACAAAGAAAAAAAATTACTTCCCTGACTGAACTCCGCACAGAATGATATTTTATTGCATGTTGTTAAAGAGTTAATTCGCATCAAACATCAAATTAAAGTTCTGTCCATTGGGAAGTAAATCAACAATGGTCTCTGTCTGTGGAAGTTCCAAATTTTTTAATCTTCATCAGTATAATATTTAATGGCATTATGGTGAGGCACTTGTTTGAAATGGTGTGAAAAATATGTTACAAATCAGATTTCCATCTGTCTCTCCATTCTATCTCTCCTTGAGACAATTCTTGTTGTCATTCATTGTAGCAAGAAGCACAATATTCTATGTAACTCTGTTAATCTGTTTTTAATGAAATATTATGAAATGAAGGCAGAAGTCATTAAGCCAGGTAAGCTACCAGGACAATTATGCTCAATAACTCCACACGCCCACTACTCCACATTCAGTCTCTCGTTCAATTTTGTCAATTCATGTGATTGCAAATTTTTTTTAATAAGGCTACACATGCTGCAGATGCCACCATTAAGTGGAACAAAGGTGTGTGAAGAGGCACTTTATGTCATTGCTAAGCGACCAGCCTCAAAGATGGTGCTCCTGCAAGTTCAGGGAAAATTATTTCAGCTGGAAATTGCTGCCCAAGACTTGAGGAGCCTTGAGATACCCACTGTGCTGTTCCTGCTGCTTCATACTGGGAGTTAAAAATTTTCAGGAAGTAGATTACAACACAAGGGATTCCTCTCTTATCAGGAAATAGGGCTTGCAATTTGAATATTTTCAATGGAATGTGTAATGCTGACATTTAAGTGCTCCAAAAAGAGCAAATTTCAGAGTTCCCATTCTTCTCATTGTGGTATATCCACATTGCCCCTCCCTCACTGCACTCTTCCCACAACCCCCCACCTCACCACCTGATACCGTGCCCGTGCAGGTTGGTTACTGTGTCTGAGGCCAATGTGTCAATGCTTCTGTGGACCATCACAAGTTTTGTCACAGCCCATTTCTGTGTGTTCAGGAAGGCAATATCATGTTCTGACAATCACAACAGTTTTATCATTTTTCTTACTTAAGTATCAGAGAAGGTTGATTAAGGTGCAAGTGAAGTTCCATTTACATGGACTTTCAAAAAGACATTTGATAAATCGCAACTGGATATCTTTCCAACAACGTGAAGTTCCTGGAACAAGAGAGTCAATTGCAGCATGAACACAAAGCTGGACAAGTGGCAGGAAACTGAGAATGGAAGTAACTGTTATTTTTTCAGGCTAGTGGAGCTTGTCAGCAGATTCCCGTGGGTCAGAATTAGAACTAATTGTAGAGACCGTATCTTTTTTATTTTTCCCCATTTTTGACGTTGGAGTGAAATGGAAAAATGACTATTTTAAAAGCAAGGATTATACAAAGGATTGTATCAGAGACAAAAGGTACTGCAGATGCTGGAGAATCCGAGATAACAAGCATGGGGCTGGATGAACACAGCAGGCCAAGCAGCACCACAGGAGCAGGAAAACTTGACGTTTCGGGCCTAAACCATCCCCGCCTCTTCGACTTGTCTGCCTCCTCTCCACCTATCCTCTCGTCTATCCATCCTCTATCCGCCTCCCCTCTCTCCCTATTTATTTCAGAAGCCTCTTCCCTTCCCCCATTTCTGATGAAGGGTTTAGGCCCGAAACGTCAAGTTTTCCTGCTCCTGTGGTGCTGCTTGGCCTGCTGTGTTCATCCAGCCCCAAGCTTATTATAGAAAGGATTGCTGTGTTTATTGCAGAGCAAGTGACTAATACTTGTAAGTGATGTTTACACTGCTGTTTGTTGAAGCACAGTCCAGTCACAGATGAACTGGAGCCAAGAAATGTGCTTGAATAAAGATTAGGCCAGCAACAAGTGGCTGACCCGTCTAGGGGACGTTGATCAGTTTTGATTACAAAAGCTTTCTGCCTGCCAACAGTATGCAATTGGTTCGTATGTAGCTAAAAGCTTATGGGTACCAATGCTTGGAGAGAAGCTGCTGGATCTCCAGAATGGAAGGAGCTGTTCTTTCTTTGAATCTTGAGCCTGAAGAAAGCTGATTTATTTCCCTCAATAGTCACTGTGGTTTTATCCAGTATGTGTTTAACCAATATTATCCCATTGTTTAAGAAGGGTAGCAGGGATAATTTCCAAGCCTGTGAGTCTCAAGTCAGTGGTAGGGAAACTTTTGGGAAAAGATTCTCAGGGACAAGATCTACACGCATTTAGAAGCAAATGGACTTATTAGCGATAGACAGCATGGTTTTGTGAGGAGAGATTATGCCTCACTAAGTTGATTGAGTTTCTTGAGGAGGTGACAGATATGATTGATGAAGGAAAAGTGGTTGATATTGTTTACATGGACTTCAGTAAAGCCTTGACAAGGTCCCTCATGGCAGACTGCTACAAAAGATGAAGTCACATTGTATCACCGGTGAGCTGGGAATACGTACGTAGAACTGGCCTCGTCATAGGAGGCAGAGGATGATGGTGGAAGGATGCTTTTCAGAACAGAGGGTTGTGACTAGTGGTGCTTCACAGGGATCAGTGCTGGGAACTCTTGTTCATGGAGGATTGCCAGAGGATACAGCAGGATATAGATCAGTGGGAGACATGGGTGGAAAAATAGCAGATGGAGTTTAATCTGGACAAATGTGAGGTGATGCATTTTGGAAGGTCAAGTATGGGCGGAATTTATACAGTGAATGGCAGAATACTTAGGAATAGTGATATGCAGAGGGATCTGGGTGTGCAGGTGCACAGATCACTGAAGATAGCAGCACAGCTAGATAAGGTAAAGAAAAACGTTTATGGCATGCTTGCCTTCATTGGAAGGATATAAGAGAAAAGTTATGCTGCAGCTTTACAGAACTTTAGTTAGGCCACAGTTAGAATATTGTATACAGTTCTGGTCACCATACTACCAGAAGGATGTGGATGCTTTGGACAAGGTACAGAAAAGATTTACCAGGATGTCGCCTGGTATGGGGGAGTTTTGACTATGAAAAATGGTTGGATAGACTGGGTTTGTTTTCACTGGAATGCAGGAGTTTGAGGAGTGGCCAGATAGAAGTTCATAAGATTTTGAATGGCATGCATTGAGTGGAAAGTATGGGGCTTTTTCCCAGGGTGGTGGGATCAATTACTAGAGGACACAGGTTCAAGGTGTTAGGGGGGAGTTTAAAAGAGATGTACAAGGCAAGTTTTTCACACAAAGGCTGGTAAGTGCCTGGAATGTGTTGCCAGAGAAGGTGGTGGAAGCAGACACAATAGCAGCATTCAAGAAGCAACCTGGATGAATACATGAATAGGAAGGGAATAGAGGGATACAAATCCTGTAAGTTTTAGTGTGGAAGAGTAAAATGTGATGATGGAAGCTTAGAGGGCCGAAGGGCCTGTTCCTATGCTGTATTGTCTTTTGTTCTTTGTTCTTAGTCAGAAACGTTATAAATGTGAACAAGTCACACTTTGCTTCCAGAAAACATGTAAATTTTCTTGAGAAGGAAGGTCAAATAGCAGCAAGTCCTGAGAAGCATCTCAGTGAATCCTGTAGATAGGGACTGTCAAATACATTCCTAGTCTTTCCCTCCTCTCATGACACCAATACTTTCTGATGAGTCTAAATGATATCCCAGGCCCCTTTTAAATCCCTTCCAACTCCAATATAATTGGAAGAGATTTTCCTTCTGCTGAGAGTCTAAGGTGAAGACTCGCTGATGATTAAGTGGGCCTGGTCACCATGTTTCTCATCACAATAGCCTGGATTATATCCCAGTCCATATAATGGGAGCAGCGAGGTTATGGACCCTTTCCCCCTATCTAAATCTTTAAAGGTAGACATTTCCGTGTTGATTCCACAAATAAGCTAAGTCCACATTCCGTAGTCAACATTCAAAGAACACCATTGAGTGAAAATTACTTACATTTGAATTTTATGTAGGAGCCAAAATAAAAGCGTCTTTCAAAAATGCAGACCTTGATTTTTTTTTGAAGAATCACTTACCACGCGACCTTCAGGACCCATTGGTCCAATTGGTCCTGGTCTTCCCTAAGGGAAAAAACATAACAATGACAAATTATTCCCTGAAAAAAATGAATGAACTCAAGGTAGATGTTCAAGATCTATTACACTTAACTACAGAAAGGCTGGGTTTAAAAAAAGCAAGCCTCAATAGAGAGGGCACAGAGACAAACAGGCAGGCAAAATGTTTTTGGAAAAGGTAGGTTGAAGGGTTGCTATGAGTTTTAATTTGAATGCAGTGAAAGGAGCAAAGCAGAAGACAGACAATCTTTGTAGCAGAATGTTTGCAGCCCAAAAAGACAAGACAAAAGTTTTAATCAGTATTGAACAAAACATTTTTGCAAAAACAAAAAACAATTGAGAAGAACAGACTCATGTGTATTTTTTCATGGGATTTGGGTATTGCCAACAAAGCTATTGCCAATTCCTAATTTGCCACTGAATTAAGTGGCATACAAACCATTTTCAAGGATTATTAAATGTCAACTACATTGCTATGTCTTGAGTCACATGGAGGCATATGAAATAAGCCCGCAGAGTTCCTAGAAATGAGAATAATATTGATAAGGTTGAATTTGAGCTTTTCAAGAGTTTTTAAGAGGAAAGAAGTCATTTTTAGGATATGAAGAAACCAAGCATCTCTTAATAATGGAAGAAAAACAAAGTCCATTGTACATAAGAGGACATTGTGAGATTAAGGATATCAAAATGGCAAAGAAGGATTCATCATGTAGTTGTCAAGGAAAAGAAATTATGTACTACTCGACTTGTTAAGTTTCGTGAAGAAACTGTGGGGAAGAAATGAATGGAATCCATCTACCCAGAACAAAAAAAACTCAACAGGTAACTATGAAAGAACACCAGCAATAAGAGTTCCAGGAAAGATATCTGGTACTTACATTTATTCCAGGAAGGCCTGGCTTTCCTGGTTGTCCTGTGAATCCAACATCACCGCGCTCTCCTTTCTGACCCTGCATTGGACCAGATAGAAATTTACTTAAGTCAGCCATTGTTACTGGTTGAATATCCCCATGAACATGTGCAGCCTATGTATCTGACCGGTAACAGAATTATCAGTGTTTCTTCAATCTGTGACCTATGGAATTTAGATGATGGTTTTGCAAACAAGGGAATAGAATGAACATTTCAATTTAAGAAACAAAATGGAGACTAGAGGGCTAAGTGAGGGCATTAATTCATTGATTTGTTTTATAGATGTTATGTCCCTGAAATATTGACTAATTTCTTTTTCTCTCCACAGATCCGTCGAGTATTTCTAACATTTTTATTTGTATTTCTGAGTTTTGGCATCAGCAATTTTTGCTTTTGTTTTACAGATGCATCAACCCAAATGGGATTATCTATAATATATGAATGGTATTTTGTCTGTATATATATTATTTTTATCCTGATTCTTTCTGTAATTGTCATGTTTACCATACTGCGAGCAAGGCCACAGGGGATTCATTGGCATAAAAATCAAACAGAATGGAAAATGTCTCAATCATTCCATCAATAATTAAGAGGAAGAACACGAAGCCAGCCAAAAACTGGATATCTTACTGTTTGCTCTGCATTTTTATTTTACTCACTGGTACTGATGTCTTCTTTGTGTAACAAAGAGCTGACCCCATGTGGGGCAATAGCAGAGTAAGAAATCAAAAGTTCTATATCATGTAAAACAGTACTTTAATGATTTTAGATTAGACAAATGCTAAGTGCAGCAGGCTTGAAATGAGCAAGTGACCAGTGGTGATCAAAGCTCTCGAATAAGGAGGTGTGCCATTCCTCACATCTGCAGTAACACTCAAAACATACAGGTTGGCAAGCAAAATCATGTCTTCCAAAAGCCTCCCAAATGCCCAAGAAAATTCAATCACAGGGACAACAATTGGACAAAAGTTGTCCTTTCCTCCTCCCCTACTGAGTTTGGATGGAATTGGTGAGGAGCTACCCCTCTCGTCACAGGCTGGTTCCCTCTCATGCTTGCAGCAAATAGTCTCATGGTGATCAAGGCTACCATGCTGGCATGAGGATGCAAGGCCATGAAGAGATTGGATTAGTGATACCAGAGCGGTGTAGGGGGAGCATGCTGGGATAGAAGGGTAAGAAAGCAAAGCCATGGAGAGGGTGAGGCAGCGAGGTCAGGGTATTTCAAGAGATGGGCTGGGGTGGAGAAATGAGGTGCTACACTGGGCGGTTGGGAATTTGCAAATAAGGACCAGATGTGCAAAGGGGGGAAGGAGGCTGAAAAGGTGAATTATGGACTGCAAAGGGGAGGGCAGAAGCTTTTTTAAAAGTTATTCTCAGGAAAGGGGTATGACTGGTTGGGTCAACATTTATTGCCCATCTCTAGTTGCCCTTGAGAAAGTGGTGGTGAGCTGCATCCTTGTAAGTATTCCCGCAATGTTGTTTGGAAGAAAATTCCAAGATTTTGACTCAGTGACACTGAAGCAACAGCAACACAGTTCCAAATAAGGACGGTGACTGACTTGGAGGGGAACTTGCAGGTGGTGGTGTTCTCATGTATCTGCTGCCCTTGTCCTTCTAGATGGAAGTGGTCATAGGTTTAGAAACTGCTGTCTAAGGAGCTTTGGTGAATTTCTTCAGATGATACACACTGCTGCTCCTGAGCATTCGTAGAGATAGTGAATGTTGTGGATGTGATGCCAATGAAGTGAGCTGCTTTGTCCTGGATGGTGTCAAGTTTCTTGAGTGCTTTTAGAATTGTAGTCATCAAGGCAAATGGGGACTGCGATTTTTAAACTTTTCAACAAAGAAATATTTAGCTAACTGGGGATCAGGAAAACTTAAACAACTATATTAATGAATTTCTTCAGAATGAATGTGGAGTCTCTAACTTAAGGTTGCAGACATTCAGGATTTACTATGTGGGGGGAATAGTAGTTGATATTAATGTAATGAACACTACATAAATTGAATCATTTAGTTTTAGCTTGATTTCATTTGGATTTACATGTAGGTATTATAACATTTTCAAGTATCATGCATACTAGGAATTCTTAAAATTCTGCTTCTGTGTGGCTCCAAATACTGGACCATGATAACACAAATTCAAAATACCCATCTATCACTGAATAAAGGAGTTAATGAGATTGATAATCCATGTAAGTCAAAAATTAGCCTCAAAAAAATAGTAATGACAGCCCAAAAAAATCTGGCCTGTAGTGATTTATTGATATGTCTAGTCATTCACTCAGTTGACAACGTACAGTGTCTCACAACCCCCAACCTCGGGGCTGGGTCCATTATAATTTCAAAATTCCCTGGTTTTTCAGTTCAGGCCGAGGTGGGTGAGGTGAGATCAAGGGTTGCCAGGCCCTGAGAAAATACATATGCATGAAGCCAAAACACAAGTTGACATACCAATGCTATAATACTGTACCTAACCAAACAATCAGAATGTTATTTTACTTATTTAATAAAAAAAACCCTGGAGACTACAAAATCTGTTAGAATTTCAGTCGTTTACTGGTTTTTAGACAACGAGATTTGAGGTACTGTCTCCATCTTAGACGGCATAAAATGAATAAGATAGATCTTGATCTCTTTTTCTAGCAACCTCTCTGTTCCTCCAGAGCTAGAAAATTAGGGCAAGGAGTTAAATGAGTTGAACTTTTAAACTGAATTGCTCATAGACCAAAATGGAGTGAGGAATGAACACTTGTTAAATTCACCTCTAAAATAAATTGTATTGATTGTGAGACATATAAAAGGACAAGATATTCAAAATGTTTGCTGAAATTATTTGATCTGTTTTGGAGGGGTTATTTACGCCAGTCAGTGATGTATTCCTGCATCAACAGTTTGTCTTAGGATCTGCTTCTTCAATATGATCAGGTTTTGCAGCCTTAGTCCATCTTTCATTAATTATGTGATCAATCTTGTTATAAAACTTCACACAGTTGATACTAACTGAGCAACCTCTTAAAACAAATGGCACTTACGGGAAGGCCTGGTTTACCAGGAGGGCCTGCTTGTCCCTGTAAGAATGAAATTAAACACCATCAATCTTACAGTGATGCAAATACATTTCTTTCATATTTTAATTATTTTCAGGAATTAATTTTGTATCCAAATGAAAAAAAAATGTTAGCCATGTAGAATACTTTCCCAAAATCAATCAGCCAGTGCCAACACCAAACTTCTTCAAACAGTCAAGTGTAAGGAAATGAGGAAATTGACATGGAACATGATCATTTCAGAAACTGATTTGAAGGTGGCTGCCTCTGTAATGCAACTAAACCAATTCTCCATTAAAATTTGCTTCCCTGTTCCAAACACATTGTGACAATGGCACATTCGTCCTCCTTATATTCTCCCAAATCAATTTTCTTTCAGTCCTCAAAATTTGTATTTTTATGTTGTTAAAGACCAAGCTTGATATCATAAGGTTGGTGTTCATTGATTTACCTAGCCTTCTCCCCCACTGCTCATTATTTTTGATATTGCGCTAATGGGTTTTGATCTTTTGGTTTTTCAATCAAAGGACATTACAGTTGGTCAATTTGAGGCATATGGTGATGCCAGACCTAAGACTTTCAATAGTCCACCTTTTTTTCATGTTCACAGGTGCTCAAGGCAGACAATCATTGGCTAATTCATGCAACGGGAATTATAAGCTGCATTCTCATTGCATATATTGACATCTTTCCTGGCTTTACGTCCACCTTGGAGATTTGATCAGATATTTTATACCAGGTATTGTAGAACTTGCAGTTAAAGGGCCAGATCTATTGTAAAGCCAGGTGTTTGACTATATCATACCGTCTTGTTATCGGAGGACATGAGTCCTATCCATTTATACTGAGCTCAACAAAGCGTATGTGCAAACTGCTTCTGTTTGATTTCAAACCTGATTGCATAGTCCAAATTGCAGCTTCAGAAAGCGATGGATAATTATTTAGTCTTTTGCAATTAATATGTTTATAGTCTTACATCAAGTCCGGTTTTTCCATCCCGCCCAGCCGGTCCCGCAACCCCTGGAGATCCTGAAGAACCTGGTGATCCAGGTGGACCTGGCAATCCTGGTGGACCAGGAGGACCTGGTAGTCCTACTTTTCCAAATTCAGGTCTTGGACCCCTGAATACAAAATCAGGCTAAATGAAAGGAAAGAAAAGATCATAATTAATAAAAGCCCTATAATTTTAGAAGTAAGGGCACCTCTGAAATCCACCACAGCAAATATGCCATAATTCCATAGAAAGTCCTATAGGTGCTGGCCTACTTATAGGAAATGGGGAACACTGAACTTGAAGAAATGTTAAAATGTCCTGACTCCAATTAGTTTCGCATTAATTCCATTTGAGACTTTAAAATTGCCTGGAGAATTTCATCTTTAACTCTTTAAGGGCACATGAGCCTCACAGTGTTTCAATCAGAAAGAATTCATTAAAGCCAAGAAATTTCAACATAATTCTTGAGCAGAATTCTTCTGATGTTTAAGATAACAAAAATAGAAAGGAGGATTAATACACAGTTTTTAAGGACTAAATTATATTAATTTGTTGCTCATCGTTCACTGTGACATTGTTTAACAACATTCCAGTTGAAACAAACTAAATACCACATAACATTTTTTCCAAGCAATTATTGATCAATCTTTTTTCCTCAATTTCTACTATGGGCGTATTAAGAGTATTAAGAGTATTTCTACGGGAGTATTAAGAAAGGCTTTAACTTTTAAAGTTCCTTTAGAGCACAGCCATTTTGTTATTTCCAATAACTTCAGGACAGCAAGAGAGAAGACTTCAGCAGTAGAAACGACCTACAGGTCTTAATCAGTATGCTAATGAAATGCATCATTTAAGAATTAAGGGAAATTGTAATCTTCATTTCGATTTTCTTCTGACAGTAGATGATGGGGTTCAACAAAACATTCACCTCTCACAAAAAGTGCTCTGTAATTTTATACAATGGAGAATACACAATAATTGAGCAGGCTTTTGACACATTTCTTCAAACAGATCAGCCATTTCATTTCAAATCTTTCATTGAGTTTACACATTAGCATGCATCTACTTAAAGAGACAGTACCTCATCTTTTTGGGGTCTTTTCTAGGGCATCAGCATTGAAAATTGCATCACTTAAACCAACTGCAAACTCCCCACAGGGTTAGGGAACATTCTGCATTGTGCTGTATTTCTGTATGTGTCCATATGTGTGAATGATTGTGGAGGCCTCTCTGCGTTCACAGGCAGTACCTATGGCTGTATTTTATTTTGCTGCATGTAAGGTTTCATATCATGAGCGCTCACCCGCATCTAACTGCAGTTGTCTGTGTGATTTCCTCCCTGGATGATATTTCATACAATTTGTCTGTGAATTGATGTACATTTGTATCAGTGTATTTCCTCAATATCTAAGTGCATGCATGTCTCTGAGCGTCTCTGTTCAAAAGGGCAACATTAATTCCCTAAAATTGGTGTTAGGGAGAAGTGAAAGGGCAAAATTTTAAAAATCTCAGATCTGCCCCCAACAAAGCTCATTCCAACCATTTCCAGGTTTACTGAAGGTAGGACAGAGTTTGGGACCCACCCACTTCCAGGGTTTTTAAATCTTTGTATCTGGATTTCCTTCCCAACATCGCCACCTTCCCTTAAGTGAATCTTAACTCTCTCACTAATTGCTAACTTTTCATTCTGTTGCATGGTAACCAGTTGTCCTCACATCTCTAGGGAGGAACACGTTGTTGCTCTCTGTCAAAACTCCTGGAGCTCTTCCTCCATCATAAAGAATTCTAAGTAAAATAGGTTCAGGTAAAATAACATTGGTACTATTACTGTCTTCTCGGAATTGAAGCCAATATTGCTTCAAAATAGCAAACGAACAATGAAATGTGAAGTTTTACTCTCCTGCCATTGTATATTGGTTAATGTGTTTCATTTAAAAGTGAGAGGCATGATATTTTTCTGCAATTGGTAACTATTTTTCTTAATTAGGACAAACTTTCAAAGAGATGGATACAAGAGATACTGTCTCCTCAATTCAAACTACTTTAAAAGGTAATGACAATTCTACAGCACATGCAAGCAACTAAATGAACTAGTTCTAAGAGGATTGTACCAAAAAAACAGCATGCATTCTATTCTATGGATGCATGCATAAATCATGATGCAACAAGAACTACATTTAAAGCTCACTGAGTCTAACAACTATTGATATTACCAACCACATCCATTAGAATTAATACCTCGGAATTAGGGATAATTCTCTGAGAGGAAAGAAAATTGGAAAAGTTGTTAGCACCTTTTTAACAGTGCAAAACATGTTTACTTCCTAGGATAAAAATGAAGAAAGTTTGCGAGGTATAGTTGTGAAGTCAGAAAGTCCGAACAATCAGCCATTTTGTGATGATTCTCCTATTGGAAGAGTTGCTTCATTGCCTTCAATTCCTAATATCTCCTATTTATCCTAATGCAAAGTTTTAAAAGTAAAATTTAACACATCACTGTTACTTCGTCCCTGGAAGTGTATTTCAGACAACACAAGTGTCTTATGTGTCTTTTTTTTCAAAATGTATTCATGAGATATAGGCATCACTAACTAAGCCAGCATTTATTATCTATCGCTAACTACCCAGAGGACAGTTAAGAGTCAACCACATTGTTGTGGGTCTGGAGTCACATGCAGGCCAGATCAGGAAATGATGGTAGATTTCCAAGTGAAACAGATAGGATTTTTAAGTAATCAACAGTGTATACATGGTTGCCATGAGACCAGTATCTTTTCCCATGTTTATTTTGTTGAATTCAAATTTCACCATAGTGGGATTTGAAACCATTGCTAGTCCAATGACATTACGAGTACATTACCGTCTCGCTCATAATGAAGTTCAAGGCTTTAGACATGAAGGCCAGCTGAAGTTTGAAAGAAGATAAATGGTTCGGTCACATTAATACATAAGCAGTCTCTGCTTTGAGAATTTGATTGTTTCTCTATTTATTTGGGGCAGGAGGTTGAAATTGACTTTTCAAGATCACCTCGTGACATATTGGGTGTCAGTCATAAAGTGTGGTCAGGACTTGCACACAAGGATGGGGGCAGGTTAATTTCTTTAAAGGATACAGATGAACAGCAACTTGTGATCTTGATTTTTGATATTAGTGCCACAAATTTAGGCAATTACTTTCACAGTTAGCTATTGTGTAATTAGAACTCATGGTTTGCCAGCCCAGTACCACATCATTTAATGGACTAAATCCAGAACTTGGTCCATCTATTTATGCAAAGCATGGTTTCATGAAACAAAACTAATCTGAGAGCTGCCAAATCGAGAATAGACCAAAACAATAGAATGCTGGGTGTATAAGCTAGATGTTAATCTTGGCTGCTTGCCTTGTTCCAACTCAAAACTACCTCTTTTTTAACCAAATAAATTCTCGCCCTTTCTGCCTTGAGGTACTTATGTTGATAAAGGTACGGTTGCACTGGTAACATCACAAAATTGCACCTCAACCAAGTGCTCACACTTAACATGAGGCTGAACAATGAGCAGCAGGTTTTTGATTAGGTCTCCACAGCTGAGCATTTCCCTGCTCTCAAGATCTTCAAAAGTTGTCAGAGATCAGTTTCAAGTTTAAGATGAAGCTGAATATTACTCCCATCATTTTGTTTGATTTCTGATAACATTAGCACCATCACTGGTCTACCCAGACCTGTTAAATGCCTTCTCTTTATCCCCTTAGTAATGCTGGCCACAAGGGATGAATCAGCGTATTTAGCACTGAGCATTGCCAAAGTGCAAAAGTTGTGATATTTGCTTTGCAATGTATTCCCATGGTGTGCATCTCATTACAATCTGCCAAACTGCATTTGATCCATGTATTTTACACCCAACTCCATCTGAAAGGGAGAAATCATAAAGCTAGTGAAGAGATGGCACAATGGTTACCATTCAATATCCTATAAGTTATTTATTTTCTTGGTGAACTAAAGGATGTTAATAGTTGTGGCTTTGATCTCCCTGCTTAGATGAGCTAATGTAGTGCAGTCTAGTGATCAAACATGCAACCTTCCAATGCTATCCAGGTCAACAGACAATACAGTTACAACTGAGAAATTACAATCCCTTTCTTACACTCATATTGAGTTCCTCCTTCATGGATATCATTCAGCAGTGGGGAAGAATTCAGACGCATTCATATCTGAGTTAGCTTGCCAAAATGAACTTTCATTTGTCAAGATAAATCATATTGAAATTAATTAAAAATGAGCATGTTGATGCAAAGTATCCTTTCGAAGTAAGAGTTCTTCACTTTCAAACACATATCCATTCCCTTAAATGAAGGAGATCAACAGAGTGACCCATACCAGGTCAAGAAGTTCTCAAGAACAAAAACAGAAGTTGCTGGAAAAGCTCAGCAGGTCTGACAGCATCTGTGAAGAAAAAAATCAGAGTTAACATTTCAGGTCTGGTGAACTTTCCTTTGAGGAACTTCTGTTTTTGCTCCTGATTTACAGCATCCACAGTTCTTTCAGTTTTTAAGAAGTTCTCAGCTTGGATTCCCAGTTTGTTCTATGCTAGCTAAATAGTCTCCTCTGCACTATGATTCCCACTGCTAACTGTGGTTCAGCAACCAAGTTGGAGCCAATATCTACATAGATGTTGACGTTAAGATCAGGCTGTGATGCTTCTTTATTTTGTTTGCATAACAGAAATACTTAAATTCATCTAGGGTCTTTTAGATACATTCCTAAGTTCCTACAGCAAAAAAGTGCTTTTGAAATATAGTCAGTGACATTCACTGTTGCAGTAAAGGAAAGATCCTATTGAAGAAGTACCACAGAATCACTAACTCCTTTAAAAATGTAATCCAACATAAATCAATGGCCTCAGGAAATGAGCAGATAATGCAAAGAAGAAAGTACAAAGTGTCGGTGGAGGGAGAGGGGGCTGGAATTGTGAGGGAGGTAGTGAAGGCAAGTAAAACAAAAACAGTGGGAAAAACATTGCTGCTGGAAAAAAATCAATCCATCAGGATCACTGAATCATACAATAATAACAGTGCAGAATCAAGTGTAAGGGGCAGAGGCAGGAAAGTGGAATTGAGGAGCTAGTATATTGTGTATAGAGGACTGGCTAACTAATAGAAGACAGAGAATTGGGATAAGTAGTGTACTACCAGGATGGCAATCTTTAGCTAAGGGTTTCCCACAGGGATGAGTGCTGGGGCTACAATTATCTACAATACATATTAATGACTTGGGTGAAGGCAGTGAATGAACTAAAGACAACTTTGCAGATGACACAAAAATAGGTGGGAAGGCAAATGGTGAGGCTAACACAGAGTCTGCAAAGGTATAGTTTGGTTAAACAAGTGGGCAAAAACTTGGCAGATGCAATATAGGAGATTATGCATTTTGGAAGGAAGAATAGAGAAGCTGAATATAATTTAAACAAAGATTGTAAAAGCTACAGAAGAGGGATTTGGGACTCCTGAAGCTATAATCACAAGAAGCTAGTATCCAAATTCAGTGGGTAATAGGCAAGTCAAATGGAATGTTGGCTTTTATGTCAAAGAGAATGGACCATAAATGTACGGAGGTTTTACTATAACTATACAGGTACCAGTCAGGTGATAGCTGGGATACTATGCACAATTTTGGGCGCCTTATCTGAATTGAGGCATAAAGGCATTGGGGTGGTAGTACAGAGGTGGTTTACTAGGTTGAGACCCAATATGGAGGGACCGTTATGAAGAGAGTTTAAGTTGGCTGGGTCTCTACACATTTGAGTTTAGAAGAATGAGAGGTCAATTATCAGGAGGCACAGATCTAAGGTGATTGGTCCAAGGAATAGAACAGACATGAGGAAAACCTTTTTCAACCAGAAGGTGGTGACCACCTGGAATTCGCCGCCCATATTACTGGTTGAGGCAGAAACCCTCAATTTCAAAAGGAGCCTAGTTATGCACCTGAGGATCTGTAACTTACAAGGCTATAAACCAACTTCTGGTAAGTGGGACGAAAATATGTAGCTAGTTAGCTCGGTTGACATAGACATGATGGGCTGAATGGTCTTTTTCCCTGTTGTAACTTTTTGATGGTTCTACATTTCAAAAGCAATTTACTGTCTCTAAAATCACTTTTTTAAAGACCTGAAGATGCTGAACAAAATCATATTCTTCCTCTGCATACAATGACGGAGGTTGGTATCTGAATGGTGGGAGATGTGGTGTACCCCAGAAGATGTGCGACAGCACCCTTCAGATATTCCAAAGCAAATGGATGACCAAACTACCTATCCACTTCACACACCTGCCAACCTACCCTCCTCACCCATCTATCCATTAGTTACTCTACTCACCTTCCACCTTACCTCACCCACTCTATTTCCATACCTACTTGCCTTACCCACACTCTCCCTAAAACACTTACCTACATACTTACCTCTCTCTGTGGAACTTTTGAAAGAAACTTTGGGACATTTAGACCCTCTATTTCAAAAATACAGAAAGTAGTTTTGTAAATATAGGATGTATCTTCTGCATTATTTCTCCACATTACTTCCGCTAAGCATTCCTGGCTAAATTCGTTCTGAAGGATGATTCAACAGAGCATCACTCAGGAAAAATCAGAGGAAGCTATGTATGTATTTCTTTTTCCTGATCGGTGTCAGAAATAGGGTTTCCAATCCCAATCGGCCTGTCTAGAATAATCTGTGACTGGTCTTGCTGGTTTCCTAACTATATAATGTCATTTCCACGTGTGACAAATTTAAAATATTGTGGTAAATTCAAAAGTTAATACTTGTTCTAATATTAAGGGACGTGGAGGATACAAAATTATTCTGATGTGTATAAAGGTATGGATTTGCTAGCAGTGCCCTCGATGGATCACAGAAACAATGACTAATTCAAAGAACTGCCAGCGCCTGAATCATTCATAAGTATCTCAAGGACAGTTTTGGATAGGAGGCAGGATTTTCACCCCCAGATGCGTGAGTACAGAGGCAGGTTGGCAAGAAACCTGGCCCTGCTTGCAAGCCTGAGGCAGCGAAGACTTGGGCTGCCACTTGGATGCTACCTCTCGGTAATATACACAGTAGGGAGGAGAGCCTAGGGCAACCACCTATGGCCACTGGTACTCCGATTCGCAATGACAGTCTGGCTGCTAAAGGGATTTTTAATAAGTTAGCAATTTAACAAGTTGGAGCGAGGGCTCCTCTAGATAGAAGTAGAAGCGCACAAACATGTATATTGGGTGAGAATAGGGTACCGCACATGACAGAATACCTACACATTGTCGAGCGTGAAACATGGTTGCTTAGGTTGGATGGTGCCCATAAAACAGTCAGTGCCTTCAAGAAGATGGGAGAAATGAATCTGTGCTTTCACCTTATTTACTGGCTGACACCATGGAGGCATTGATAACCTTTTATTTTCTTGAACATTTTACCCTCCATTCCATTACTTCCTCAAGGGGCTGTCTCCTTGCCAGGATACATTTCATCGAGTAGTTCGACCGGGATCTTGATTTATCTTGCAGTACATCAACCAGCTAAGTCACCAGGACTAGATAACAGCAATCACAACATTTAGATCCTGCCCATTGATTTTTTGTCACAGAGATGGAAACTCCAAAGTACAATCCGAAGAAAAATACTTTCACTAGGGTAAAGTATTGACTGACTGCTCGGTATTAACTCAATACGTTCACTAAGAGATTATAACTTAGTTGCATTGAAACAGTACCAATCAATTTTAAATATTGTGCTCATAATAATTCTTCATGCAGGTAAAAAAACGTTCTGTAAGCGAAACTTTAATGAACTGAATCATAATAAGAATCATCATATTAATCAATCTGCATATTAACAAATATTATATTCGTATGCAGACACAAATCAACAATAGAAGGTTACACCTTCTCTGATAAGTTAAACATAATTTATGACTTAACATACAAAGAGCAGACAAAAGCTAGAGTAAAAGCGAGAGAGATGAGTCCTGTTGACATAGATATATTGCAAAAAAAAGGAAGCCTTTTGAAAAAAACCATTCTATTTGCTGAAGAAAGGTATACATAAATATAGATTGGATTTACTCCTGAATTTGACCATCTCAGATTGTGTAATCTCCCTCAGCCTCCTCTACTCCTGGAGGCGGAGATGCACACTGAGCTACGGCTCTCTTTAAAGTTGCTTTTTTGGTTGTAATTGTTTCCATTTACAACACATAGTCAAACATACATTTTCTACCGAAAAAGTGGCACAATGGACAAGATATAGATCACCAGAGATTGAACCTTTACAGGGTCTATGGCATGACTGACTACCTCACCCTAGAAATCACTCTACACATGTTGGCCTAGAAAGTAGCTAGGCTACTGAAGAATACAGGCCATTGTGTTGAGTCTAAACCAATTTCAACATTTTACAAGAAACTTTTAATGCCTCCACTCTGTCTGAAAGAAATAATTGAACATAAAATTTCATAACACACATTTTTCTTCTGGTGGAATAAAATAGAAGGAACTGTTTGTAATTTGAAAACTGCAAGCTCCATCTTAATATAACCCATTTTGTTTTGTCCTTGTGAATTTTTGTGAACCCCAAATTAATTTGATGAAAATTGAAACAAACATGTTTGTGTGATCATGAGAGAGGGGAAATGGGCAAATGAAAAAGGTAAAATAAGTACAAACATAAAACAAACTCAAAGATAGCTAAGCAGTAGATACAAATGCAAATAGCAGAAAGATACGCATGGAGCAGAGTGAAAAAAAAATCAACAAATTGAGGAAATAATGAATTACAAGAAAAAAAATGCAAACAGAGGAAAGAGCTGAAGCAAGAAGGTTAACATAGAACATAGAACAGTACAGCACAGTACAGGCCCTTCGGCCCACGATGTTGTGCCGATCTATTATCCTACTCTAAGATCAAACTAACCTGCATGCCCTTCACTTCACTATCATCCATGTGCCTATCCAAGAGTCACTTAACTGTCTCTAATGTATCTGACTCTCCTACCACCACCGGCAGTGCATTCCATGCACCCATCACTCCCTGTGTAAAGAACCTACCTCTGATATCTGCCCTATACCTTCCTCCAATCACATTAAAATTATGCCCCCTTATGATCGTCATTTCCACCCTGGGAAAAAGTCTCTGGCTATCCACTCTATCTATGCCTCTCAGCATCTTTTACACCTCTGTTAAGTTACCTCTCTTCTTTTTTCGGTCCAATGAGAAAAGCCCCAGCTCCCTCAACCTTTCCTCATAAGACCTGCCCTCCATTCTGGGCAGCAACCTGGTAAATCTCCTCTGCATCCTCTCTAAAGGTTCCACATCCTTCCTATAATGAGGCGACCAGAACTGAACACAATATTCCAAGTGTGGTCTAATCAGGGCTTTTTAGAGCTGCAGCACAGCCTCACAGCTCTTAAACTCAATCACCCTGCCAATGAAAGGCAACACACCATACGCCTTCTTAACAACCCTATCAACTTGAATAGACATGAAAGAATAAAGTCCAAAAGGCAATAAAGGAAAATAGAGACAATGGGGAGAACAGGAGATCAACAGGTGGAGCAGAGCTACAATGAATAAGACAGACTAAGAACTTCACTGAAAAGATGAGACTTATGATTGTGAGATAACAAGGTGTAGAGCTGGATGAACACAGCAGGCCGCACAGCATCAGAGGAGCAGGAAAGCTGACGTTTCGGGCCTAGATTCTTCTTCAGAAAAT
>JAHRHZ010000053.1:5037079-5145290 GCA_024137785.1 Ginglymostoma cirratum | reverse complement strand
TTGGAGCACTATTGAAAGAAATATTTCTTCTGGTGTGAAGGGTACTGAATAAAGGCAAACTCATTGCCTTTTTATTGAAATAATTTTTAAACAGAAGGTGAGAGGTTAGGGCATTGCATATCCTTTGTTTGTAACTATTTGTCAAGAGAAAAGCTTGTTCTGCATTAGGTTAAGTCACCAAATTAAATAAATTATAAAAGCACTAATCTAAAAGAACTAGTCAGCAATCCACAGAGAGCAAGAAGATGTTAGTGATGGAGTTCTACTCACTAAATGCTCTGTGAAAACAGGAATAGGTGCAACATCTGCCATTATACACAACAAGGAGGCGGGTGGGGGGGGAAGTGATTCGTGCAGTTACGCCATAAATAAGTCATGGGCTTGGAGCAAGGCAATGACTGCCTAACAGATAACAGGCTATTGGTTGTATCTATCCCAGCACACTATCCATAAACGCACACCAACAAAATTTCTAAACTGTGATTTTATTTTAGAAGCTGTATAGAAGTGAGCACATTCTTATAAGCCACCAGAAATTACAGAAATGTAATCTGGAAACATTAGCACACTTTTCTGTAGACACTAGAAGACCCTATTGTGTTCTTGCACTGATTCCAGACCAGACAGGTAGTTTATCCTTAAGACAGTTACATGACATCACAATCTCAGCACAATGGAATCAGCTTACTGTGTTATGTCAGTCAGTTATGTGCATGTACGTACATTAACATAGAATCTCCACAGTGAGGAACGAGGGCATTCGGCCCATCGAATCTGCACCAACCCTCCAAAAGCTTCATATCCTATCCCAATAACCCATGCAATTGGCATGGTTAACCCATCTAGCTTGCACACACTTTAGCATGGCCAGTCCACCAACTCTGCACATCTTTGGATTATGGAAGGAAACCGGGCCACCCGAAGGTAACCCATACAGACACAGGGAGAACATGCAAACTCCTCCCATACAGTCACCTAAGACTAGTATTGAACCAAAGTTCCTGGCGCTGTGAGGCAGCAGTATTAACCACTGAGCCACAGTACTGCCTGAATCAGCAAGAACAAAAACTAGACCATGTATTATAGCAATGTAAATGGAGCTGGTGTAATTGATAAACTTCAAGGCAGTTCATTCAGCAAGAGTCTGATCTTTGTGATATATATACAATGTGAGCTAACAAATATGGTAGCACACAGGCAGCATTATAGTGTCAGTGGTGTTAAACCCAAAAGAAACCAAATCAGGCACAGCCAGATACCAAATACGAGATCACCTCATTAATTGAGAATTAAAGGTCATTTGCTTATACTTGGCAGACACAGTCTCTGCCTCAGGGATGGAGTCAGAGGAATTTGAAATATTCTTTTCTGTCATTTGTGAAGAAAACATTTGCCATGTCTTTTCTTCCCTTTATCCTCATCATTATGTAATATATACGTAGTCATGCTACTTCAGGCATCCTGGGTACACGGCAGTCTAGCCTTTTCATGGCTCGTTTTTATGCTTATGTAACTCTTCATATCTTATATCATAATTAAACATTATGTTATGTTTATTAATAAAAAGTCTCTCCAGAATCACAGAAATCTAGTGCATTCTTGTGTGATAACATTATACTTACTACACAATACTGGAGACCAAAAGACTGTTGGTAAACTTGCCAAGGTGAAAATGTACAGTTTCACCAAGAATCCCTCCTGTTTATTTCTGGTGTGAGACAAAATTAAAAATAATAAAGTAAATGCTCAGAAATTATATACAACCATGTTTCACAAAAATAGAGAGAAGCATGCCATTAGACAAGAAATATTTTTGTCATATACAATTTGATAATTAATTATTACTACAGGAGTTGATTGCAAGGGAAACAATTTAGAAAATAACTATTTTTCAGAAGACGAGAAGAAAAGCAATTAGAAGCATTTTGGTATTTGCACCATCATGATATACAGACAAGTTGTTTGAGTTTCATTTATACCAGGACTTCAAACAGAAGAATATGCTTGTCAAATACTTTTCATAAAGGAATGCCACATTAATGCTATTTATATCAACAATTCTATCTTACAAAAATAAACTGTATGGATCATTCAGATCCTGATTTACAATAGAGCACAAGACTCCATGTTTTTCATGACTGTTACCTCTTGTTAGAGCATGGGGAATTGCTGAATGGAACAGTGTGAATTCTCAAGCTTCTGCTTCCAGATGGCGCAAGCTCAAAGATCAACTATTTTTATGTGAGAGAGCAGGATTAGGTGGTACAGTACACAAGAAGTAAGTCCTTAAATGTCCACCACTGAGTCATTATCTCAAAAGCATCATTGGAATCAATATATTTGTCTTGCTCTCCATCACTGGTACACAAGGGCAGAAAGGTGGGAATTTATTTGTCACCACTGGAAGGTAGATATTTTCAAAAGTCACAGTCACCTTAATTAGGTTTTTATATCCCCTGCTGCATAGTTATGCTCAACATCTGTTCATTATAATCAAAAGAACAAAATTTGTTTTATGGAACTATTAAGCATCATACACAGTGCCAAACAGTGGGTTATTTATTAATGGCTTTGCTCTCTTTCATGAGATTAAGTTAACGCAACTAAATGATAATTCTGTATCTTACTGCTGCCATCTACTGTCCTGGGGTGTAACTGACTCCCAGCAATCCATCATTTTCATCTGTCAAATCAATCTGACAAATCAGAGCTGCATGCACTCGAGGCCGTTAAACTTTTGCTGAGGTTCATGGAAGAATATTCTCAATCCTGCAGAGACTGCTTTGTTGGACAAACTGGGAGCAAAACAAACAATTCTCACTTTGTGAACAGCATCCCTCAAGTTTCTGAGTGTGCTGTTGGACAGCTGTTTATTACCACCAATTAAGGGCACACAGAGGCAGTTGAGTGAAATTGAGATCCAAACATATCAAATGCTCAGCAGCAGACTTCCAGCAGCAAGTTGGGGTGGGTTGGCAAGAAAATCTCCTTTAATTCCCATACCTTGGCATGTTCGTACCAGAGAGTTACAGGGTGGATGGGATCTACCTCAACACTGATCACCTGGCAGTTGTGACCACACTCACTTTTAACAACTGAAGAAGTCTTCAGAGGTCACCACCATCTAATATTGCCAGTGTAGTCTCTTGCTTACAGTGGCAGTGCTGCCTCTCCCAATGGCACTGCTGAATGACACAGCCTTGAGCTCGCTGTACAGCCTCACCGCACGTTCAGCTTGGCTGCTAATTGGAATTGGAAGTGGCTCCTGGAGCTGGCCTTTTAATTGGGAAGACAGCAAAAATGGGTACCATTGGGGTTGGGTCCTTCATACATGTCCAACACGCAAGAATCTTCTACCAAGAAGACCCTCCCCTCTCAATCCTTATAATTTTATGCAATATTCCCAATGGAACCTGACCTAGAGTGGAGATGTAACATAGAAAACAAACAGGTTTGAGTCAGGTGGTGAGGGTAAAAGTCTGATCAATTTGTTCCCTGACTCAAGCACATCTCCAACCTGCCCATTTCTGCTTTTAGTGGATATTTGAAGGTGAATGGGGCAAACCAACTACCCAAAAGCCTGGATTCAAGCCTTAATTAAAAGTAGTCTGGAAGCCAATTTATCATTCTGTTTTTCAGATGAACAATTGCTTGCTGGATTGCCTGGACATTAGAAGGTAAGATTCGAGCTCTGAGTGCCTTTACACTTACCTGCTGGATCCAGCTCTCCATGATTGAACACTTTCCCTGACAACAAGCAACAATTTATCCTTATATTGTGCCTTTAATATGATGAAACATCACAGGGTGTCTCTATCTCAACGACCCTTCTAACAACACAGAGGCCTCTGGAAATAAAAGTTCTGCAGTGCAAGAGTGAATGCCAAGGTGCGGACTACTCAAGACTTTCTGACTGATCCACTTTCTGTGCTCAAAGCAAGTAGAAACCTCTCCAAGCAAGACTCTATACACCTGAAATTTCACTTCTAACTCCCACTAGCCTTTTTGTATCAGTGAAATATTATACCTTTTAGTGACTTACTTCTCTGGATTTCCAAATTTGTTCACAACTCCATTACCCCTTGGCCTCACTTCATTAAGATTTGTCTTTCCCAGATCCAAAATGGTGGACTTCAGGCTTCCTTGCCTTGGATTGCATCTCCCATAGACAACTAAACGAATAGATCATTCTATGTCTTTTTTAAAACTTCCTGCTGCAATTTACATATATTGTTGTACCTAATTTAGTCAGGGTAACCTCACATGTACAACTGTCTATACCTAAGGTAAGTCTTTAGTGCTTTTTTTCCTGAAAGAAAAAGCCACAAATCTTGAGAAACACAACTTGTCTCCAGTCTGAAAACATTTCTTTAATCCGCCCCCACATTCCAACCAATTACATATCCACGTAAGAAAGTCTCAATTGCTGTGTGTATTTCTTTGCCCATAAACACTGCACAGAATCTTATTCTGGGTATTTCTGTACGCAACACCTATAGACTCACTCCTCCATGTTAATATATCCAGTAACCAGACAGTAGAAGGTTAACTGGATGGACCCTGGTATTTCAATGACATAACCCTCTATTTTTGTCTAAAATGAAATGAAATGCACCAGTTGGTAAAGGCTAACTTTCCACCACGTCTGAAACAAAGGTAAATGGCAGGTTCCCTCAATCACCGACACAGGCAGGGAATTGCATTGAGAGCCACAAAGAGGCTGTTCATGACCAAATGAAAGTCTGCCTTCTGGTGGGAAGGAGGCAACTGAAATCTTAGCAGAAACAGCAATTGTTCTTCAGAAAGTAAAATGAAGAAACGGTCCAGAAGCTAACTAGATTACCAAACTAAATGACAACAGTAACACCCGATTGACTGACATTTTTCACTTTAAAACAATAATTTGATTCAACTTTTATGGGGATCCACTTGAAGAGTCGCTTGTGACACAGAAAACAGGCCGTTCACCCTGGTCAGTCTCTATGGTCCCCCACCTTCCACCTAAACTAATACTCCAAACCATATTGATCTGCCCTGTTCCCCTACCCTTTTATCCCTGCTTCTTTCATCCGCCAACATCATCTAAATTCATCCCTATGAGTTGATGTGAAATTCGTCTACAAAGAAGTCTAACTTCATACTGAATATTAAGTTGCATGGTTTGATGTGATTATATTTTTAAACGTCAGTTTACGGCGGCGTTAGTTTGAAATAAATGGGAATCAAAAGTCGTTCCATTTCAAACACTAATTCGACAGACTGTTACAGAATTCCAATTCGGCGAGGGTTCCCTCTCTCCTGGTTTAAATCACACATTCTGATTATTTACAGTGTTCACCTACATTCGCGCAATCCTTTGCTATTTCACATTATAAGATTATTCGGTTTTATGCGGTGCCTTTTTCTAACAAACGCACACTAAATTAATTTCCTCTCTGAATGCGCCCTGTGAAATTTATCGATTAAAAACCCCGTAAACTTTTAAACAGCTTTTCAGGAAATCGATGATGACCGCAGACTAAATTCTTAAAAAATAACGCGATGTTAAATTGGTTTTAGAAAGTAGCGTTTATTTAGCTCAATTGCTGTTAAATTACAAATCTATTCATTGCGTTAAGGATTGAAAATCCACTCTGTGCTGCAGCTGACAATCATTTGCAATTCCTACCTTGATCCATGGAACAATTCCAAGCCCATTTTTTCGTCTCAAATTAGAAACCAGGCAAGCGAGTACAGAAAGCGAAGACAATGTCTCTAGAAGTGACTCATTTGAACGGTGCACGGAGGCAGAAGGATTACAGTGTCTGAAGGACACTTGAGATGAAGGTGCGCTGGACTGGCCCTTGGCAAAGGTGGGATTTGCACCATCCTAGTTTCATTAAGAGACTTGGCTGGCTCCAACTTTTCTCAATAAACTCTCCCTCCGCTGTCCCACCACGGTGAGTACAAAGGTAGTCGAGGGAAGGTTTTAATTTGGCTGCCCTTTATGGTTCATAGCCATGGTTGTAAAACAGATTCATCAAACCCTCCAACCCTGTTTAATGTATAGAAGTTTGCATTTGATCAAGACTAATGGGGGAATAAGATTTAAATAATTGATGTGTGCTGAGGAATATAAATGGAAACACAATTAGTTTTGAATAATTTCCTATAAGTGGGATGAACTGAACTGAATTGAAAGAAAGACTTACATGTATGTAGGGTCTTTCGCCACCTCAGAAGGTCCCAAGTTGCCCCCCAACCAATTGAAGTGCAGTCATTGTTGAAATGTCAGGAAAAAGCAACCACCTAAAATTTGTCATTCTGAAGCCAGACAGCTATGAGAAGTAGGCAGAAAACCATATCTGGGCCCAAACCATTTCAACCAGGTGCTCCTACCAGTTACCAGCTGAACCCTTAAAAGCCCAGTTCAGTGTTGTACAGTGTGATAGAGAATCTTGGGGAAGTAGATTGCCTTCTTGAGAGTCCAGACTTGGGAATAAAGCAAAGACTGTGTTCTTTAAGAAGCACCACTGAGGTGCAAAAGGGTGAGCAGATTTAATGAGGCTGGTTACAGCATTTACAAGCTTATGCAGAGACACTTCAGGCTCCGTCATCCTAGCTCCACATGATGTGGATGTGGGAGAGGCCCCTTCCATAAGGTAACATCCCTACTGTATAGGCCCAAGAATGTTGGCCCAGATTTGACAGAAGATAAACTCTACGTTGGAGTACCACATAATAATGCCGAGCAACCATAGCAGGAACTCTCAGTTGTACTTACTCCTGAGCCAGAGAGTTCCACAAGTTGTTGCATTGGCTGTCAAAAAGGTAATGACCCCTACCTGATACCCCAGCTGAAAGGCCGCATGGATGGTGTAGGTAAAGCAGCTTTCCTGACTAAGATAGATTTACTAAAAACAACTGGCAGACTGCCTGTGTGAATAAAGCTTCTACCTCCACCTAGTCTGGCATGTTTTACAGTATTGAGACATGCGATTTGATTCCAAAATGCCCCAGTCACCTTTCACAGATGGAAGAACCAGGTTGTAGTGGGCTTTTCTAATTGTGTCATCTATCTCGATAATCTCCAAGTGTACAGCAACACCTGGGAAATGCACTTGGAGGAACAAGAGGTCCTTTTCTGAAAGTATAGCCAGCTCACTTAGTGGTCAATCAATCCGACAAAGATGTTGCCTGAGGTTGTTGACTTCCTCGCTGAGCTGGCTTGTTTTGGTTCAGACGTTTCGTTGAACAAAACTTATAGAATTGGATCGTATACACAAACCCAAACAGATCAAAACCAGAAATGGCAGTACTCTCCATCACAGACCGGACAGTATAAATTCCAAACAGAGTAGAATAACATCGCTTCATCGGAGGCTCCACTGATGATGTCACCCAGCATGGTGATGAAACGCCTGAATAAAAACAAGCCAGCTCAGCAAGCAAGTAAACACCTCATCTACAACCCGAGCTACAGATCTTTGCCAAAACTTTCAAGATGTTGCCTGCTAAGGCCCAAGTTACCTATCTAGGATATGTAGTTGGCAAAGGACAAACAATGCTTAGGGTCAGAAATGTACAAATGTAAAGTCATTCTCCATTCCACAGCAAAATAGAAAATTGGGAAGTTCTTGGGACTGTGGAGATTCTGCTCCAAGTTTGACCCAAAATTCATTTTCATGTTATTTTCCTGGAAGACAAATCTTAGATACAGAAACCATTTGGGCACTTCTCCAAAAATCTAAACAAGAACCAGAAATAGTTATCAATAGTAAAGAAGGAAACCTTCAGTTTATTACTAGCTTTCAAACACTTTGGAATATATTTCAAAATGAATAGGGAGAGACTACCGTCTATACTATCCGTAGGCTGTGATCTTTTGTGGAAAGTTTTAAACCCAAGACTACTAGGTTATACCACTGGAGTTTGTTTCTTCAACCATACCACCTAAAAATCACTCATAAATGTAATTGTGGATGCCCTATCCAAAAGAGACCCAGTTCGGTTCGGAGAATGAATGAATGAACATGTGTGGGCACATGCGCACGTGTGTGTATGTGTGTGTGTGTGTATGTGAGAATAAACCTCATTTCATTCATTGTGTGGTGGATGTATCATGATGACAGACATAACCCTGGATTATTTAGGAACAGATTGAATTTATAATTACATCATGTGCATTTGAAAAGAGGACATACAGCCTCTTGTGGCACAGTGGTAGCATCCCTCACCCCTGGATTGGGAGGCCCAAGTTCAAGTCCTACCTGCTCCAGAGGCATGTAGTAACATCTCTCAACGGGTCAATTGGAAAAATAGGTTAAATTTTAAAAAAACAAATTGTAATAGGATCCATAAAGTGAGACCTTTGTCAGTGTTGCCTTGCCTACATTAAAAGCATTGCTGACCAAATTGGAGCTGCCATCAATTTAATCTTCAGCAGCTGCCCTCCTCTCCCTATGTACTATACTCCTGTCACCAGCATGACTTACTACCACTTGAGAACTTGACCAGATTGTATTGAGAGATTCTGCATCTAAATGATTGAGAAAGCTCGTATTCTAAACTATTTATTCTAAGTTGTACATTTTACGCTAGAGACGAAAATAGTACACAACAACTATATAATCGCTTTATGAAAAATCACCAAATAACAAGATACACTCACAATGTCGCAAACTTTTAGTTGCTTAGGACTGTGACCAATCTTAGAACATAGAACTGTACAGGACAGTACAGGCCCTTCAGCCCACAATGTTATGCCAACCTATTCTCCTACTCTAAGATCAAACTACCCTGCATACCCTACATTTTACTATCATCCATTTGCCTATCCAAGAGTCGCTTAAATGTCCCTAATGTATCTGACTGCACTACCACCGCCGGCGGCGCATTCCATGCACCCACTACTTCTCTGTGTGAAGAACAGGTTACTTCAGAGAAGAACTCTGACATCTCCCCTATACCTTCCTCCAATCACCTTAAAATTATGCCCCCTCATAATAATCATTTCTGCCCTGGGGAAAAGCCTCTGGACATGAATCTAGGCAATCTCTCACTGATTGTTGCTGACTGGTTGCAGAATCCTTTCACCACACTGAAGACTGTTCCACTTTGATTTTCACACATGACCATTTACTTGAAGCATGTGCAGTGTGTTTGCCACATAAACTGTTGGCACATGCTGCACGTGAGACATTGACATGGCAGAGTGCCACACAACTATATGTCTACCCTTTTTAACTGTTCAGTATTCTCTATCATCACAACCAGCCTGCCTCTTCCTGTTGTGCTAAAATGCACTGCAAGCTGATTGGGCTGGCAGCCTGTAACTACAAAATGCTAATGTGCTAATGAAATAATCTGATGCGCACAGAGATCATCAGCCCATGAACCAGTGTTGAAATTAATGAGTGTACGCTAAGAATGCAATATAGAGAATATAGAGATTGTCAGCTACAAGCACAAAGTGAGTGAGCACCAGGAAAGCAAGCTAAGAGCCATAAAATGCACTCTGTTTGTGAGATGCATATGAGTCCCTGTGTGCTTGCTGGCCTGACAGAACCATACAAGTGTTAGCTGTCACTTAGCTCTAATGTAAAGTGTTGAAGAGCTGAAGTTAGGTAATGGAACAAAATATAACACCTCCAAGTTTTCAGATGACACAAAGCTGGGTGGGTTGGATCCAACGAGGGGAGGCAATAGCTTCGTGGTATTATCACTGGACTATTAATCCAGCAGTAATGTTCTGGAGAGCTGCATTTGAATCCCGCCATGGCAGATGGAATTAAAACTTTAATGATAACAATGAAACTGCTGTCGATTGTCAGGGAAAGACCCATCTGGTTCACTATGGTCCTTTAGGGAAGGGAACGGCTATTCTTACCTGCTCTGGCCTACATGTGACTCCAGAGTCCAGAGGGCACTCTCAACTGACCTCTGGATAATTAGGGATAGGCAATGAGTGTTGGCCTAGTTTGAATGAAAAAAAAATGCTTCAGTGTGATTTGGGCAAGTTGAGTGAGTGGGCAAATATATAGTGGATGAAATGTCATTGGAGAACTGTGAGGTTATACACTTTGTAGCAATAACAGGATGGAAGATTACTATCTGAATGCTAATAAATTGGGGAGGTGCGACAAGACCTGGGTGTCCCTGTACACTAGTTTCTGAAAGTAAGCAGACAGATGCAATTGGCAGTCAAGGTGGAAAACATATTGTTGGCTTTCATAGCAAGAGGATTCAAATACAGGAGCAGCGATGTCTAGCTGCAATTATACATGCCATTGGTATGATCACACTTGGAGTAAAGTGAGCAGTTTTTGTCTCCTTATTTGAGGAATGATGTTCTGGCTATGGAGGGAGTTCAATAAAGGTTTACCAGACTGATTCCTAAGATAGCAGGAGTGGCCTATGAAGAAAGACTGGATCAGTTAGGACGATATGCAGCTGACTTTAGAAGAATGGGGAAGGAATGAAAGGTAACTTATAAAATTCTAACAGGACTAGACAAAGCAAACACAGGAGGAATGTTCCGAGTGACTGGGGAGTCCAGAGTCAGGAGTCACAGTCTATGCATTCCACTTAGGCCATTTAGGACTGATATGAGGAGAAATTTCATCACCCTAAGAGTGACGACCCTGTGGAATTCTCCACCACAGAAAGTGGCTGAGATCAAAACATTGAATATTATAAAGAAGGAGTTAGGTATTGTTTTTGGGGCTAAAGGGATCAAAGGGAATGGGAAGAAAGCGGGAACAGGGTACTGAGTTGCATAGTCTGCCATAACCATATTGAATAGCAGAGCAAGTATGAAGGGCCATATAACTTAGTCCTGCTGGTGTTTTCTTTGTTTCTATTTTTTTGCATGTTAGTTCATCCAAGATAGGTATAACAACTGGTGAGGATGGTGGTTTTTCAATGCCAATTTGCATGTACAAAGGGTCAAAGAGGTTGCTGGCCATAGAGCATGCAGAGATGTTGTGAAGAAGCAATTGAAAAATGGCCAGGATGTGCAATTGCAGCCTCCAATTAGCCGCCCTGATTTACATGTTGGGAATTTGCACCGTTTAGTACCTTCGGGAAGGACAGGAGAATTGGAAGTGGCATATACATTAGGTGAGCTGGAGTCTTAATAAGATGCCATTGTATGGAAATAAAGTAATCACCGCTCAATGGCAAAATTCAGAAGTCACCATTTAAATCTTAAGCAGAAAATCAGAATAGATTTTCCTCATATCAAAAAAAAGATTTATTTTTTCACTTTCCCTATATTTTCCCACCTTTCTTGCTCGTGCCACACCAGGGGAAAGCGAGTTCCATCCTTAGTGTTTGCAGTTATTACTCTTTGAATCTTTGTGCAACCTCAGGAGTTAGCACACCTATAGATAGACACAAAAAGTCCTAAAGTTTAGGTCCATAATTTATTGCACCCTTCAGGCTATGCAGTTACAAAAACAAAGACCCTAACAGTTGATTCAAGTGGATACTACTAGCATTTGAGTACAGCTTAAGGCAATATGACAGCACTAATTTACCCAATGGCACATATATGTTGCATCACAAAATTAGTCGTTTTACATCCTACAGCACTGAAAAATCTCTAGCCTAAAGAGTAGACGTTCAAAACTTAGGCAGGATTGGAGGTGGGGCATGGTGGAGGGTTGTGGGTTGGTACTGTCCTGGCTTACACCTCTTGGTGTAAGCCCGGACATTTATTTGAACTTTCATTTTCTGATGAAGGGTCTAGGCCCAAAACGTCAAGCTTTCCTGCTCCTACGATGCTGCTTGGCCTGCTGTGGTCATCCAGCTCCACACCTTGTTATCTCGGATTCTCCAGTATCTGCAGTACCTATTATCTCTGATACAATTTATTTGACCTGTTTTATTTACTGTAGGTTCTGCAATTCACCAGCAGATGGCATGCTACTGCAAACATTGCATAGAACTCGTGTGCTACCTTATCATTCAGATGTAAATAAACTATACTACTTTTACAAAACTGGAGATGCTTTCCAATTTTATCACTTGTGAAGTGAGTGATTTGTTGGTTAGTGCTGCTGGATATTAATGAATTAAAAGAAAAACTGTGAACCACACACATTCTCCATTTTATTGGGTGTTTTTTTTAGGAATTTTGCGTTGGTGATGTTGTAAACATAATGAAACTTTTTTGGGTTCTCTTTTTATAGCAGAATCATTAAAACATTCTAAAAGATTTGATTGGCTGTGCTACAAGTAATGACCAGAGGAAATCTTCATCCTATGTTTTATTTATTAAAGACTAATTATCCTTAGGTGCCATATTTATAGGAATATACATGGAGGAGGAGTCACCCGATAGTTTTATTGAACCTGTTCCCCCATTTTAACTTCGCTAATTGAACTGTATTTAGGTGATAGTGTAATGGTACTATCACTGGACTAGACATCAAAAACACCAGACGTGTGTTCTGGGCTCTTTGCAGATTGTGAAATTTGGTTTTAGTAACAATTTAGAATTAAAAGCCAGCCTAATGTAGTTATTTCAACCACTCAGTTGTTGTTAAAAAAAAGCCTACCTGGTTCATTAATGTCCTTTAGGGAAGGAAATCCATGAAACTTATTGGGCCTGACCTACATGTGGCTTTAGACCTACAGAAACGTGGTTGACTCTTAACTGCCCTCTAGACAATAAATGCTGGGTCAGTCAGAAATTGCCACATCCAATGAATTAATAAAATACAGGGCATTTTGCAATTTCAACTCTTGCCCTCCCTCTAAACATTATTATGTGGTCCACTATTAAACTATTTATGACTACTTGCCTTACAAATATTTTTCCATTTGTGTATGTACAAGAATTTCACATTCTCCCAATTTTATGTGAGAAAATGTTTTTCAGAATTTGATTCTAAACAGCTTCATTTAATTTCTAATGTTATGTTCCCTTGCTCTGGATTTTCCAACAAGGGGGAAACGTTGTTCCTGACATATTTTCTGAATTTCTTTCATTATTTTCATCTTTTTTGATTGTTTCTGGACTTCCTTTTCAATAAGGCACATCACCCAAGTTTACCCAATATCTATAATAGTGAAGGCCCCTCATCAGAATAACAATTTGCCTTTATATAGCACATGTAAAGTAGTTAAATCGTCCATGCTTCACAGGAACATTATTAAACAAAGTTTGATGGGAAGCCACATAAAGAATGTTAAGACAGATGACCGAAAGCTTAATCAAAGTCTGAATTAGAATTTTAAATGAGGCAAATGAGTAAGACAAGCATAGGGAGGGAATTCCAACCTTAGGGCCTCAGCAAAAAGAATGATGCTGCAGCAGCCAGAATTGGAGAAGCATCAACACCCCAAAAGATTTCAAGGCTGGAAGAGATTACAGAGACAGAGAGAGGAGAGGCCGTGGGGAGATTTGAAAACAGGGATGAGTATTATTCGATAGAGATCCAGCAATGCACTGAATGGCCTCTTTCTGTGCTGTTTTCACATTACTATACGCCATAACACAAGGTTCCAAAAAACTGAGGACAATGCTGCAAATAATATCAGGATTCTGAACTGTGGTTATTCTTGTAATCTAGGTAAATATAGCAACAATGTTATATACAGCAAGATCCCATAAACAATAATGACACAAATGATCATACGCTGTGCTTCAATGATATTATCTAGGATATAAAAGACAGCAAGGAGCCTCTTCTGCTTTTCTTCCCGTGCCTGTTGAATTCTCTGCCATGGTAAGTGGTTGAGGCCAAAACATTGAATATTTTTAAGAAGGTTTTAGACTTATTAGGTATTTATAAGGGCTAAAGGGATCAAAGAGTATAGGGAGAAAATGGGAACAAAGTTGGATGATCAGTTGTGATCATAGAGTCATAGGGAGCCCATCAAGTCTGCACCAGGCAAAATCAAGCACTTAGCTTTTCTGATGCCATTTTCTTCATGTTGAATGGTGGAGCAGAACTGAAGGGCCAAATGGCCAAACCCTGCTCCAATTTTCAATGCTTATAAAGTTATTCCTTCACATCCTTTGCGATCTAAATCTCTGCATACTGAAGTAAGAGTACTGCAATATGTATTCAACATGAACCTCAACTTTCAGGTGCAAAAACGGCAGAATAATATCATGAGTTTGCTAACCTCTTCCTCTTCTGCTCTTAAGATCCAGGCCTGCCCGAGGACTATTGTTATTTTATACAACGATTGTCTGGGAAGATATACTGACAACAAATACCTCTTCAGTTTGTTAGATTTTAATATAAATATAAAAGTGTGAGGTAAAATATCTAAAAAATGTGACCTAAAAAATCAGTATGCCTGGACAATTGGGCAAACTTGCAAAATTAACTTATCAGTGTAAACAAACATTGCAGCCCTTATTAAGTTAAAGCAAGCCAACATAGATATTCACAAAAGGAAATATCTATTTTTCTTAAAGGGAAAGAGAAGGAAAATTAGAAAATAATGATAACAATGAAATTGAATGAAACCGGAATCAAATAACAGAAAGAAAAATAGAAAATCAAAAGGGAGACAGACAGAATAAATTAGCAAATATATCGAACTTGCTTGAGGCAACAAAAGGTGGCTCAGTGGTTAGCACTGCTGCCTCACAGCACCAGGGACCCGGGTTCGATTCCAGCCTCGGGCGTCTGTCTGTGTGGAGTTTGCACATTCTCCCTGTGTCTGTGTGAGTTTCCTCCCACAGTCCAAAGATGTGCAGGTTAGGTGGATTGGCCATGCTAAATTGCCTGAAGTGTTCAGGGAGGTGTAGGGTTGGGGGGCGGTGGGTCTGGGTGGGGTGCTGTGAGGTTCATTGTGGACTTGTTGACTGGGATTCTATGATTCTAATACCACAGGAAAGCCCTTTCCATTCAGCTATTGGTCTTTGTGTGCGGCTGCAGTCAGAAGTCACACCACTAAAGGCAGTGAGGTAGCAAAATTAGTCCAAAGTATGGCCTCTGTGGAGTGTGCAGTAATGATTCCCAAAAAGAAAACAAAGAACTGTGGATGCTGGAAATCAGAAACACAGGCAGAATTTGCTGCAAAAACTCACAGGTCTAGCAGCATCTTTGCAAGCAAAGCAGAATTAGAGTTTCTGATCCAGTCACCCTTCTGAAGAAGTGCCACTGGACCCAAAATGATAACTGTGCTTTGTCTCCAAAGATGCTGCCAGGCTGAGTTTTCCCAGCCATTTGTGCCAATGTGATTCCCAGCCTGTCTCTGGAAAGCTTCCTCTGCCACAGGAGTGCATTACGGAGCCATCCTGCCTGGCTGCCCACCATTTTCCCGGCTCTCTCTCACTTCCAAGTTCATCACACAACGGTGGGAAAATTCATTCCTACATGTCAGTGGTGCTAATAACAATATTGAATGTCATTGTGGTATATTTCACCCCTTCCTTCACTGCAAATGTATGGGGGTCAGTTAGCTTGCATGGCTGCTTTGTACTACAGCGTGATACTAACAATCTGGGTTCAATTCCCACACTGGTTAAGGCCACCATGAAGGTTCTGCCTTCTCAACCTTACCCCTTGCCTGAAGTGTGGTGATCCTCAGGTTAAACTTCCCACCAGTCATTATCTCTCCCGCTATGAGGGAATGGGATTATGGCTATTTTGTTTCTACGAGTCCAAATTATGTATCTAATAGCAATGACACTGTGCCAATGCTGTAAGCCAAGGTAGTTATTCCAATACACTTATGTAGGTAAAGTGCTTTCTCGTACTTTTGGTTCCGCAAGCACTTACCTGTTAATAATCAGGTATTTCTAATTCCAGAGACAGGCAGAGAGAAAGTTACAGGTTGATACAGAGCCGTCCATTTGTTTTGCTTTTACCTGTAACGAACGTCACATGGGCCTAAGTGGTTCTTTACAATGATGCACCAGAATTTGGGATGAAAGCAGAAAATTCTGAAGTTGCAGTCGGGTCACATAGCAAGATTCAAGTGGAGACTTGTGTTGCTGGGCAAAACCAATGATAGAAATGCGGAGAACAATTCTATAAGACTTGTCAAAACAGAGATGAAACAAGAACAGCTGAAAGGATTGAGTTGAAAACAACAAACAAAAGGCTAGTTACTCATGCAAAGTGGTCACTGAAACATAAGCATCAAGTCAAGCCCAGCATCTGTGCAGAGAAATGTCAAGTTAATGTTTCAGGCATAACACTTCATCAAAACTTGCAAAGTGTTGATAAAGGGTTATGCCTGAAATGTTAACTTGTCACTTCTTTGCTTAGATACTTGATGACTTACTATGTTATCTATTTTCCTTTGAGATTTCCAACATTTCCATATTTTGTGTTTTGTGAGCAGCCTCTGAACAGAGTTTTACAGAGTTGAAAGCAATGGTAGGTGCTGGATGTAAAGATCATCTCAGTCCTGACAAGCCTTTCATACTTTGATTCCATTTCCACTTCAGCCTCTCACTTTAAGCTCATGACATCCACTGTCCACTTATTCCATACTTTCCCCATTTAAGCAACACTCCAGAGCCCACACTTGTTAATAACCTCAGAAGTCTGTTTTACTTTTTGAATTTCATGTTACTAAATAAAAAGCCATCCGTGAACCATCTATCTTTGCCAGTTGCAATGTATTCCCACCCTAATTTTCAAACATATTGCCACAGCTGTCTATCCCCTGCCTTCCTTATCTCACAATTTTCTTTCCTGCATCCCCGGCTGAACATCAGTTTCTTCCTCCTCCTTATCCATCTGCTGTATGTTTGCTTCCACACTTCTACAGCTCTCTACATAATGTTCAACATTTCCCTCTACTTGCCTTGAATAATAGGAAAACGTAAGCACCGATTTCTTCTCCCTTGGCTATTGGCCTTATGTTGGCATTCCTTTGTTCCTTGAAAACACTTCAATTGGTGTGCGCCAGAAAATCTTTAGAATGACAATTGACAGTACAACTGCACTTTAAATGAATAAGCCTGTGTTGGCAAGCAGAACACTGTGTTTCCACTAATGGTGCATCTATATCAGTTTGTAATGCTGATTAATCAGCATTTTGCACTGGTTAGAATATTGAAAGGCAAGCAGTCGTCTGTAACCGGCATTAATCCCATCATAAAGATAATCAGTCTGGGAGCTTTCCTCATGGGACTGACAAGGAAGAGTCCTGAGATTACAGTCTCATTACATTTTATAACAACCTACATATTTATCATTTAAGAGAGCAATTCAGCTGAGGCACAGTGTGGTGTGATCATCCCCACCCTGAGTGACAAGGATAATGATCAGCATAGTAAATTCACCATGTTGTGGAACAGGCTGGAGAGGAGAATCCAAATATCAAGTTCTTACTGTTAAGGAAAAATCTTGCAATTGATTGTTCCCTTCATTGATGGTGAGATCAAGTTCTCTCAGTGTCAGGTGGCAAGAAACCTACTTGTGTACATTTGTATCTCATTAATTACACAAATTACCCTACTTAGCTCCCTGTCTCTATTCATTTCAATCCTTTTGTGAAACTGAGCACTTCAAAGACTCAAGAGTTAAAACTGCACCTTTCGAGTTGGGTCCTTTGCCTCAGTTCTGGTTGAGTTTATGGCTGTACCAGTCACCTTCCTTCTCTTCATTTCAGAGTGGGCCGCATCAGCTGCAACAAAAACTCCACGGTCATTAAGCATTGTCAGACCTTGGACTCTCTAACTACACAACCGGGCAACAGTAATGCATCAGCCTCACAACATGAGGTTGCTCATTCTGGTGCAGACTCAGGCAACGCTTATTGTCCCACCACTAGCTTTTATGGACAGTGGTAACCAGCAATTTCTGGCTGAGAGGTAGACCTTTAATGCAAAGGGAAAGATAAACAGCTTGTGGTAGTGGAAATCAGCAAAGGAGACATATAACAGTCAGGTACCGAGGGACATTTCACTGTGTGTCACACTTCTAAATCAGCAACAGAGGGACAGCATTTGCCAGAGGCTTATGCAGAAATGATAAGTGCATATGTTTGAGCAGAAAGGAAATGTGCTTAGCAGGGCAAGTGCAAAGTCCAGTTAATGAAGGGGTGCTTCCAGAGTCAGTCAGGGCTGCAGCATGTTTATTCGGGAGGAGGATTGGCTGTGGTCAGTTAGACAGTTGATCCTATGAAAATTCAGGGATCCATGCCCTTGCAGTCAGGTAGAAGTGCAGATGTCACAGGTCCGTTCTTCAGGCTCTCATTGTAAACTCAGTCATCGGTTAGTTGGGGAGGGTGAGGCGTGCTTGGGAAGTGGCAAGGACTATGTAGGATCACATATCACATATAATCCAGGGGACCTTGATGGGCCAGTCCATAGAGTCAATGCTGTGGGTTGATCCTGCCTGAGGAGTAGCCTTGCCGTATTTGGTTGCTAAGAGAATACTCAGTGACAGGAGGCCCTGACAGAGAGTAGTGGGGGGGAACTGATAGTATATTGGTGTGGACTGTACAGTCTCAAACTGGGGGAGGGGAGGCATCAAGGTAAGTCATTGTCAAATGAGCCTTGATTTGGAAGGGTGCAAGGCCAGCAAGGGCATCGATACCTTAGGAGCCAGGCATTCTGAGGGCAAAGATGGTGCATTTGTGGTGATGTGAAGGGGCTGCTCTCTTTTTGAAGGGATTCGTTGAGGTGAAAGTTGACTCTATTGGGTCCCAAAGTTTAAATTTAAAATGTTCATCCTCCTATTTAAATCTCTACATGGCCTTGTCCCTTCAAGCTTAAATAAATTGAGTAATGGTGTGTTAGGTAAAAATTACCTTCACAAAATCCCAAGGCCCATTTTGGAAACAGTATGTAAGTATGCAGAGATAACCTCGGAATAATAGTTCTTGATTATTAGCCTAAAGATAATTGCACACTCGTGTTAAAATGTTTAATACCTCTATTGAATAGTGGTTAAAGAAATTTAATTCAAAGGTGTTAAGTTTTTAATTGGTATTTCTAGAGTGTCACTTCCCAAAAAATTATACCCATTATTTATTCAATGAAATTGAAATGTTATTGCCCGTTCAGAAATTAAAGCCAGTACATTGCTTGTTCATTAAAACCCATGTATACATGAATACTTAACAATAATAAGAAAAGAGTACACGATAAGATCTTGAAGGAAGTAAGTCGAGATGATGAGCAATGTGTTGCAGTGCCATTTTATAAGTTATCTTTTGATACAGTGGCAGAAGTGGAGAGGTTACTGGACTGTACAAACATGACATATTAGTCAGCCTGAAGTTCTTCCAATGCTGTCAGCTATGGGAATGTGTGATCACTCTGCCAATTTAGTCATTGTTTGTGGGATCATAAAATGATTAGTTTAAAACTTTTCGTTCTGCTAAACAAGGATACTTTGTGAAGGAAGCCTAGTTGAAGGAGGGCCATTCAATCATCTGTGTCTTGAGTATCTCAAACATGATGGCTCGAATACTGTTTATAGTAAGAGGCTGACTGAAGCGCTTTTGTGGACCACATAACTATGCTAACAGAATCATTGGGCATGATTGAGGAACTCAATGTACCTTCCATACACAGCGAGTGGTTTGAAATGAAAACATGATGGATGTAGCTTCAGCCAAGGTTTTCAAAAGGGAATTGGATAGGCACATGAAGAGATAAAAATTAGATGGGTACAGTTAAAGGGCAGGGAAATGGGACTAGCTGAAGTATTGTTGCAGAAAGCGACAAGGAAATTATGGAATGAATGACTGTCTTCTGTACTGTAACTATTTTGTGATTCTATTTTGCAATGGACGAAGAAAGTGTCACTGTTTTTGGCCTTTTCTTGCTTTATGAACACTGTTTACACAAGCAGTTGTCTTCTGTTTACTAATTATAAATGAATAGGTTATTGATTCACTTTCTGAAACTGTCATCACAAGTTCCTATTTTGTTGACAAAACAGGGGTTGGCCACTTAAATTGAACACTTCAGTGAATTCATCAATGGAATGCCAGAACTAGTAAACATTCTTGTCAATGTGATACACTACTGCAAAGTATGTGTGTCAAGTTTGCACAATGGGTATACATTTCTGGGAAATATGGATTGTCCAATTTGTGTGTCCAGCAAGCAAGGCTTCCTGCCAGAAGGACACAAATCATAATGTTCTGTGGTAGTGTGCAGATTCACATCTGAAAAAAAAAGTACATTTTACTGAACAGAGTAATAATCAAAAACAGCGAGTCAGACTGTTAAAAATGCAAAATAGACAAAACAGAGAGCTGTCTGCAAGCTTTGAATTGAAACTATAATTAGCAAATCAGGATATAATAGGGGGTTACCTTTCACTGGAAACTGAACTGGACTAGCCATATAAATACAATGGCTGCAAGAGCAGTTCTGAGGCTAGGAATCTTGCAATGAATAATTCCGCAAAGCCTGTCTGCCATCTACAAAGCACAAGTTGGAAGTGTGTGGAATATTCCCCACTTGCCTGGATGGGTATAATCAAATAACACTCAGGAAGCTTGGCAATATCCCGGACGACGCTTGGCAATATCCCGGACAGAGCAGCCAACTTGATTGGCATTATGGGGAGACAAGGGCCTCATAGTATTATTGCCAGACTGTTAATCCAGAGATAGCAAGAACTGCAGATACTGGAGTCAGAGTCAACACAGTGTGGAGCTGGAGGAACACAGCAAGTCAGGCAACATCAGAGAAGCAGGAAAGTTGACGTTTTGGGGTGAGGCCCTTCATCCAAACTGGCTGTTCTGATAAAGGGTCCCAAACTGAAACATCGACTTTCCTGTTCCCCTGATGCCCTGACCTGCTATGTTCCTCAGGCTCCGCACTGTGTTGACTGTTAATCCACGGACTCACGTTGGAATCCCACTATGGCAAATTTTTTAAAAAAGTATGGGATTAAGAGTCTAATGACGATCACAAAACCATTGATGACTGTTGGAGAAAAAAACCATCAAGTTCAATAATGTCCTTAACTGGTCTGGCCTACGTGCGAGTCCAGATACACAACCATGTTGTCGACTCAATTGCCCTCTGCAATTAGGGATGGGCAATTAAAGCTGACGTAGCCAGTGACACCCTCATCCTGTGAATGAGTTTTTTTAAAAATGCACAAACGTGCACTCCTTTCACCACCAATGCTCATTAGCAGCAAAGCTTGTACTATATACAAGCTGCACTGCAGAAATTCATCCAGGATCCTTCGAAAACATTTTCAGATCCATGACCATTACCTGCAAGGACAAACGCATCAGATGCATGGGATCATCAGCACTTGCAAGTTCCTCCAGACACTCATCATCCTGACTTAGAAATGGCACTATTCCTTCAGTATCATTGGGTCAAAATCATTAGAACTCCCTCCCTAATAGCAGTGTGGGATTGACTGCAGCAGTTCAAGAAAACACCTTTGCCACCTTCTCACAGGGAAATGAGATGGTCAATAAATGTTGTCCCAGCCAGCAACAAACTCATCCTTTGAAAGATAGAGGAAAAAATTGAAGCAGGAGCAGCCTATTTAGCCCTTCAAGTCTGCACAGCTATTCTATAACATCATGACTGATCAGCTCCAGGCCGCAATTGCTTCGTCGTGCTAGGTCCTCACAGCACTCAGCTCCCCAGTATTTCAACAATCTATCCACCTTTTCTTTAAATGTTTTCGGTGATCTAGCCTCTGCAACTTGCTGAAGTAGAAAATTACAGACAATCACAGAAACCCTACAGGTATTGGAAGCAGGCCATTTGGCCCATCAAGTCCACACTAACCCTCCAAAGAGCATTCTACCTAGACACATTCCCTGCCCGATGCCTGTAACCCAGCATTTCCCATGGCTAATCCATTGAACTTTCACATCCCTTGGACACTAGGGGCAATTTAGCATGGCCAAGCCACATAACCTGCACATCTTTCAACTGTGTTGAGGAGACCAGAGAATCCAGAGGAATCCCACACAAACACAGGGAGAAATGTGCAAACTCTGCACAGACTGTCGCCTGAGGGTGGAATCAAACCCGGGTCCCTGGAAGTGCGAGGTAGCAGTGCTAACCATTGTGCTACCATGTAATCCATGGCTGCCTGAGAGAAGAAATTCCTTCACAACTCAGTCTTAAAGGGGTAAACCCTTATGCTGGAATTATTTTGAAGATATAGAAACAGAAATTATAAAGGGGAATAAATAGATGTAAGTGTATTTGGAGTTCCAGAAGGCATTTGATAAGGTGCCACGTCATTAGGGATCCTGTAAGACTATGACAGTTCTTAGGCCTGTGTGTATTGGTGCTTCTCTTTAAAGGACCTCACATCAGTGGACCCTACTGGTTTCCCTTAACAGGTCTAGATACTTATCCCGCCCACACTGAGTGTGGTCCCAGTCACGTTTTTTCGAATTGTGTACTTGCAATTTCTGTCATGATGGAATGTTATAGTGTACGCTCCTCTGCCTGTGGTTTTCAGCCTCTGCCTCTACATGCTACTGAAGCCCTGACCATTCAGATCCCATCTCTGGTAGCTGGTCCCATGAACCCTATAGATTTTGCACCTCTCTAGGCCTTCACCCAACCTATCTACATGAACCTGCACCTGCTCACCTTCCTCCCACCTACCCCCTACACCCCCTACACCCCCTACAAACCAATGGCACATGAGATGACCAGTATGTTTGCCACATAAGCAGTTGGCACAAGTGTGACATTTACTTGTACACTGCTGTACAGCAAAATGTCTGTTCCACGGACTTGTGACTGCAGAGCAGCAAGGCAGGCTGTTATGGATATCTGACTGTGCAGATTGGTAAGGCAAAGTATGGATGTGATTCACTAAGTGAGCAAGTGCTAAGTTAGCAGACACTAAGTAAAACAAGCATGCAGACGTGAGATATAGCCTGGTCCAATCTGTGATCTGGTACCTATGGAAGTGTGTAAAGTGTCCTTGCAGCAGCCTTTCAATGCTTGTTGCTGGTGTGCTGTGCTATGCAGATCGGTGTTTCCTGAGCATTGTGCAAGTGGATAACAGGGCTACCCTAATGGTCATAAAAGATCAGCAAATGTCAAGTGCTAATGTCCACATACAAAGGGCTATGTGTGGCTGGTGTCTCCGGATTGTACCATGAGATTCTGTTTGGTGCTGAGTGACATGGAGGCTCCTCAAAGCCAGCAGTGAGCTGAAATTATTGTGAATTCTTGAAGTCCAACTTGTTCAGCACATCTGGTGGGATTGGAAGCTGAATATTAATGATGTGAGTTGCATCAGTAACATGGCATTTAACAAGCTACAATCCACCTTAATTGGCAACACTGCTGCACAGCAAGAAACATGCTTTGCTGCTCGGCAAATGCATGCAAGATGCAACAAGTTTCTCTTGATGTTGGTCTCACCAGACCCTCACCCAATTCTGCCAAAAATTGTACCATTATCTACATCAAACTCCAAAAAGATTCCACCTGTAAGGTCATCTTGGGATGGAATGGAATTCTGAGATCAAAAGTGGCATTTGACAAAAAATGGGAACAAGAACAAACTTAAGGTGGCAAGGGTATGGAGTTGCATAAAGGCTTGTGGCAGATGTTAAAAGTAATGATATCAGTCTTCTTAATGTTGAACCACTTTCCATTCACTTGTGGGATATGGGCATTGCTGACTGGCCAGCATTTTTCCTTTTTATTCATTCATGGGATGAGGGTGTCACTGGCTAGGCAGCATTTCATTGTCCATCCCTAGTTGCCCAGAGGGCAGTTCAGAGTCAACCACATTGCTGTAGGTCTGAAGTCACATGTAGGCCAGGCAAAGATGACAGTTTCCTTCCCTAAAGGGCATTAGTGAACCAGATGGGTTTTTCCCCTGACAATTGGTTCATGGTCATCATTAGACTCTTAATTCCAGATTTTGTTTTTATTTTTATTGAATTCAAATTCCACCATCTGCCATAGCAGGATTTGAACCTGCAACCCCAGAACATGATCTGGGTCAATAGTCCAGTGATAATACCACTAGGCCATTGCCTCCCCTTCTATAGCTTGTGCTCCTTTGCTGGAAAAGTTCTGAAAAAGGGTCACTAAACTCAAAAACTTTTCTGTCCACAGATGCTGCCAGACCTGCTGAGTTTCTCCAGCAATTTCTGCTTTTGTTAACGAAAATCCTACCGAGCTCACTGAGGGAAAGGAAACATTTTAACTATTTACACATTAGAAACCTTTCAGAATCTCAAAGTTCTTGATTACATCTACCTTTCACCTTCTCAAATCAAAATCTTAACTATGATTTCAGAAAACTATATTTTTCAGTTTCTAGCGTAATTCTAGCAGATCTTTCAATGTCTCTAAAATGCTTCCTAAATAAAGTCCCTAGCATTTTATACAATACTGCAGCTGCAGCCAATCTAATGTTTTGTATAACTTTAATAGAAATTATTTAGCACATTCATTACTTTTTCTACCAGGGTTCCCACCTTCGAAGATTTTTTTTATTTACAGTTGCTGCACATCCTTCCTACCCCTCCGTGCTGTCATGAACTTCAAAATTTAGGATCTCTTGCTTCCAATATTCTCTATCCAAAAGTATAAAACCACATATTTATTGAACAGAAAGAACTGACTCGAAACATTAACTCTGATTTCTCTCCACAGATGCTGCTGGACCTGCTGAGTTTTCCAGCAATTTCTATTTATGTCTATTTATTGAACTGTTTCTACTCCCTAACCATCATGTCTTACAATCAAAGGCTTTCACATCACAGTTTGCTTTGCTATTTGGGAATGTCAAAATCACATTTCTCTTGTCCATTTATATAACTGGAAAAGAGATTGCAGTACAGAACTGTACTGATTACAGTACAGGGGATGCATCCTTAGATACATTTCATCAATTAAAGACCTTGGTTTACATCAATGCTGTTTTCCACAGCCTAGTTTTTCACAATCCTTTTCATATCACTCATATCTTATCATAGCAAGTCTTTTATATGGTTGTTTAAAAACCTCTCTTCAATATGATGGTCTACTGAATTTGTTTATGCAAAAATATACGGTATTTGTGCAATTTTTAAAGGTACATTGGATAAGAATTCAATGCAATCGAATTGAGTACATGAGATGCTTCACTACACTTGTCATTGTAGGTTATATTTACAATGCTTTCCGAAAATGTATAGAAAATAACATGACATGAAGTGAAGGCCTGTTGCCTTGGCAGTGAAATTGAAGATTTCAATAGAGACGGCCAACATAAATTAATTTATGACAGATATGAAGAGCCCTGATCTTAATAAAATCAGAATCAACCGGAAATGACATGGGTTTGAAAGTGGATTTTTTTAAAGCTGCGGAAGTCGTATTTTATTGGCACAGTTAATTAATTATGCTAAGATCTTAAAGCAGCTTTTTCACAGACACTTGGAACTTTTAATGCAACATTGGGTAATTGGGCACCCAATCATTCTATCCACAGTGGTCCCTGTCCAAAGCTGGAAAGATCAATGATTGTTAATGCCTGCACTGTGAACATCCTGCCTGTGTGCACTGATGCTTCAATCAGAAAGTAATCAATAGTTAATATAGATAGCTGGTTAGGTAGGAGTACACAAATCTATGAATACCCTGTGGGCCATTGATAGGATCGCTTTTCCATGGTTTAGCACATCTGCCACTGCTATCCAACCCACCCCTGTCCTTCCACCCACAGACCTCTACTAGAGTTTCAGCTGCTAAATATTCCAAAGACCACTGAGATTTAGTGTCCACCTCTCACCCACTAAATTCAAATCAAATAATGGCTTTAAAAAGGCAGTTATATTTTCAGTCTGTGTGTTCTGCTGGCTCATCATCTAGAATCTGTACAGCATGGAAGTAGGCCATTCAGTCCATACCAACCCTCCAATGAACATTGCATGCAGACCCATCCCCTCTCAGCAACTCTGCATTTCCTGTGCCTAGCCTGCCTGTGGACTATGGGAGGAAACCAGAGCAGCCACAGTAGGGGGAAAGCTCATGCAACCATGGGGAGATTATGCAAACTCCACACAGATAGTCACCTGAGGCTGGAATTGAACATAGGCCCCTGGTGCCGTAAAGCAGCAGTGCCAACCACTGAGCCACCCATAGTTGACCACCCAAAATTCACAAAGGACAGCAATCAATATGAAAATGGCTGAGAAATGCAGCCAGATATTGTGTCAAGTAAAATCACCTTCTCTGACAGTTTATCTGTGGGAGTGTGCAGTTATTTCACGAGTCTCTGAATATTGGCTGCATTAACAACATCTTTGATAAATATGTAGTAAATCTTGATTCGCCATTTCTGATGGTAGATTGATGCAAGTTTACATTTCTTTAAGGAATGTAGTCTATTTCCATCTTTACCTTCCTGCACTTCTTCTTCCCACAACTGTGTTTATACTGTGCAAACACTCATATTTTTCTGCACATGAATCTGGTACACCTCAGGCACCTTCAGCAATAGTTCCTGCGTGTCCTATAATTTCATGGCTGCTCCACAACCACTCTTTTGTGGTTGGGTAGTATTCCCAGTACCTTTACTATCCCACCCTGTAAAGCAATGTTTGGCAACATCAACAGCCACACAATGGACTGTCATTCCATGCCACTCCCAAAACTGTCTTAGACACATGTCTCCATTGGCTAACATGCATTCCTACTGGGAATCGAGGAGCCCTACCCTTAGATTCAATAGCTAGATCCTACTCTCATCACTGAGTCACCCCTTCCAGTTTGAAAATCGGGCTGATCGATCAGAGCAATTTACACAACATGACCGACTATTCTGAAGGCTCCTGCATCTACCAGAATGCAACCCATTCTCCACATTCACCATAAGTTACAGAGCAGAGGCCATTTCTCTCTACAATTCCTGCACCTCAAACCTTCCATTATCCAGGTAGTTATACTTTCCAGTCGTGTCCTTCTCCCACTTTGGGAACTTCTTCTACTCTCACTTAAAGTGTCTCATTGTTCACAGTTGTGACTGCACTGAAGAAAGTGTGGAGATGACATTTCCCAGCATGTTGTCTGAAGTGGAGAGCTTTAGCTTTGAAGAGAGATTGGACAGTTGTTTTCCCTGGAGTAGAGGAGGTTGAGAGTTGACATGATTGAGATGCATAAAATTATGAGGGGCACATACAGGGCAGACAGGAAGAAAGATATCCCCTTGGTGGAGGATCAATGACCCAGTGGCATAATTTAACGTAAGGGGCAAGAGATTTAGAGGAGATGTGAGGAATAATTTTTTCACTGAGCAGCTGGTGGGAATCTGGAACATACTGCCTGTCAGGGTGGTAAAGCGGAAATCCTGATAACACTTAATAAGTATTTAGATGAGCACTTGTGATGCCTAGGCATACAAAGCAATGGGTCAAGTTCTGAAAAATGGGATTCAAATAGGTGGTTGTTTTTGACCAATGTGGACTGGATGGGATGAAGGGCCATTTTCTGTATTGTAGACCTTAATGACTCTATGGGTATGACCTTGAAAATGATATATCACCTGAGTCTTTGCTATACCATCAACCGGGTAGACTTTTCCACCTTTGGCCTTCAGGTTGACTCTTGTGTCCACACATCAGCCCTAGCCATCAGGTTCTTTCTCTGGAAGATTGTTTTGACACATCTATATTAAGAGATATTTTCTTAACTACATATTTAGTCACTAACTCATCGATTCCAGGTTTGGTCATTTCCCTACCTTCTGGCTAGCTCACCAAATGCTGGAGGCTATTTTTATTCAATGCCAATTCCCTATTTGGTTTAAAGGTTTATTCTGGGTATCAATGACTCAAAACCTGGAATTTTTCCAAACAATAATACCTATATTGACTGTTAGTTACATTATGTACACGGTACAATAATACTTCTGATGTGAGATGCAACACTCAGCCTGTTTGGTTTCCCCAAGAGACAGACAGACAAATTGGTCGTTGGACTGCCTTCTGCCATTCTTCTGATTAATATCTGACCTAGTTATCTTCTTCCTTCACCTCCAGCAGCAATTGCCCCTTTTGGCAATAATGATCCTGAACTCAAGGAGGATTGTGCTGAAATAAGTCTCTGCTCCTTGTTTCTTTGTTTAAAATTTGCCTTTGAACTGAAAGACTTTCTAGGCTATTTCAGAGGTGAGTTAAGAGTCAATCCACAATACACATCTACAGAATTATTAGGGTGTATAAGTAGGCCATTTGGCCTATCATGCCAGCACTGACTCAATGAGCTCGTCTAGCTTTATTATCATGTGCCATCACCATGGATCTGGAGTTAGATGTAAACCAGACCAGATAAGGACAACTGATTTTCTTCTCGATAGAACATGAATGATCCAAATGGGTTTTTACAAAAACAAATTGACGATCATGGTCAGTATTACTGAGACTAGCTTTTAACTGTATACTTTCTTAACTGAATTTAAAGTTCACCAACTGCCAACTCTTGGTGACTGCATATTGGTCACATTTCTCTCTTGTTCCTCAAGCTCAGTCAACCTTTGCAAAAAGCTTTGTAGAAAGTATTGGTAAGGTACCTCCTTGAACAAAAAACACAGACCATCTGAATATAATCTCTGTAAACAGGCAAACAGGTTCAAAGTTGGGAGGATTTACCAAAGGTGAACTTTGAACTAAAATGTCGGCGTTTATAAACAGAGTGTTGTGACTAACAATTCAAAAGGAATCTATAACGTAAAGGGGGAGACACTTTATGACTGTGTGTAAAGAACAGTTCGCCTGTTAGGTGATGCACATTATAGTCTCTGACCTTTCCCAGTACTCGTTTTGTTTTATTAACGTTTTCAGGATAATAGGCAGCTACTGGTAGGTACAGAAGATCAAGGATCATGGTGGTTTGTTGAAACTGATTGTGACATGTTTCATGGATGAGCTGTTCATAACAACATAAGAAACAGGAGCTGAAGTTGGCCGTTCGTTCTCTCAAGCCTGCTCAGCCATTCAATAAGATCATGGCTGATTTGCCGCAGAACTCAACTCCGCTTTCAGGTTGGTTCACCATAACCCTCAACTTCACATTTTTTTGTATGACTATCCATTTGAATGTTTGGATAATTCAATCCATGATATATGCATGAGAATGTGTTTAGTACAATCACTCAACTATTAAATGTCCAATCTGAGCTGCAAATGTAGAAGGCTGAAGATCATGAATATCCCCCTCTTCGTGATTTGTTATTTTCTAAATTATTAAAAGTTCAATCTGTTTCTCTTTTCCATCTTGGTTGTAAGCAGTCACCCACCTTAATTAATACTGTCATACAGCACAGAATGAATGAGGTAATGGTTGTTTAAGGTTATAACTGCAGTGAGCTTTAAGGTGAAAAGGCAGATCAGACCTGGTTAAGAAACTGAAATGTGTGAAATTGATTTGTATGTTTTGCAAATGCTTTGTTACTACAACCATAAAAAGTAAAAAGTTGACAGAAGAATATTAGCTCTGATTTTACTTTCCCAATACAGACTAATGTTCATCTGTTTGCTGCCATTGAGAGATGTAATGGTGGCCCAATTTGATATGATGTGATTAGCCCTGAAGTTTGGAATACTATGCTGGATGGGACTGAAGGCTAGTGGCACTCTCCGTATTCCTCAGGAGCAGGGACCAGGAGTTGAAGAATTTTGCTTATTTGTCCACAATTTACATTTTCTTAGTTTGTGCAAAACATCGAGGCTCATAAGCATCGGTGTAAGTCAGCAAAATTACTGAAAAGTAAATCCATCAGGAATGAAAGGGGAAGTTTCATTTCTGTAAACCATTATTATTGGTAAAATATATTCTTCATGAGTCTCCCAGCTCCTCGACCCATCCATCTCTCTCCTCCACACTACCTTCTTTCCCTAGTTATCTTGAATGCCTGTCTCCTCTTCCCTTCCTTCTCCAGTTCTGCAAATTCATTACCAATCTCATTTCTATGTCCCCCAGCACCCCATTTCCTCTTCTCCTGAATTTTCTCTCTCCCTCTGTGCCTCCAACTTCTCTGGCTCTCCTGGGCCCAGCCAACCACCCCTAGGGCTCTGGATACTCAATCCACATTAGTCCATGTTGGCAGGATTGAACAGTTGGGGAGGAGTCAGCAGAGATTGGGTGCCAGGTGAATGTTTGATTCCAGTCTTAGGTTCTCCCCATGTCGGCGTGGGTTTCCTCCGAGTGCTCCGGTTTCCTCCCAGAGTCCAAAGATATGTAGGTTATGTCGATTGGCAATGCTTAATTGTCCATAGTGTCCAGGGATGTGCAGGCTAGTTGTCTTAGCCATGGGAAATGCGGGGTTACATGGATAGGGTGAAGCGGGTGGTCTGGCTGGGATGCACTTCAGAGGGACTGAATGGTCTCTATCTGCACTGTAGGGAATCAATGATTCTATCATTGGCCTGTGGAGGAGCTATGGAACTGTAGGATGGAGTAAGAGTTGCTGAGGGGAGCTGGGATGAACTAGGAATAGATAGTTTGGAAAAACAAACAAACCAACAGGGGGAAAGGAGCCAAAGGAAGTGGGAGAGTCTGTGGAGCCAAAGAGTAGCAGCTGACAGGTAATCCCAGGGACTTGAGCCAGCCCGAATCAGGTTAGTTGAGGAAGCAGGGATAGCAGGTGTGTGGAAGACCTGGTCTGTGGAAACAGCTTGGGAAGTTGAGCTGGGCAAATAGAAGTACAATCATAAGAGAAATAACTGCATGGTTTTGTGAAAGAGAAATCATGCTTGACAAATATATTAGAGTCCTTCAGGATGTGACAAACAAGACAGATAAAGGGCTAAAGAGGAATGTAATATTGTTGAATTTCTAAAAGACAAACAGGAATTGTCAGAGTCAGTTCTAAGTTCTGCAGTCATGTCACATTCAGTCATCAATGGTGGTGGAGAATTAAACACGCATGGGAGGAGGTTCCTCAGATATCCCCACCCTCAGTAATGGGGGAGCCCAGTACAAAGCTAATGGATTTGCAGCAATCTTCAGCCAGAAGTGTTGAGTGAATGACCTTTCTCAGACATGTCCAGAGGTCTGCAGTATGATTGATGTCAGTCTTCAGCCAATTCAATTCTTTACATGTCAAACAGGCGAGCAACAGTGTACCATAAAGGCTATGGGCCCTGACAACATTCTGGTTTGTGCCCCATAGCTTGCTGTACCTACAGCCAAGCTGTTTCAGTACTGCTACAACATTAGGGGATGGTTAGTTCAGTTTTATGAGAGAGACACCAACAGCTCAGGTTCAATTCCCATACTGGTTGAGGTCATCCTGAAAGTCCTCTGTTCTCTACCTCTCACCTCACCTGAGGCATAAAACTGGACAAATCTAACCCATCAGGACATTCTCAATCATCAGTAGAGTAATTGAAGGCGTTATCAACAAGAAAATGAAGCATTTGCTGAGCAAGAAGCAATTCATTGCCTTTCAACTCAGATCAACCAAGGCTGCTCAGCTCCTGACCTCATTGCAATCTTAGTCCAATCATGGACTATAAAATTTAGAGCTGTGGTGAGAGTGGATGCCTTTGAAAGCAAGGCTGCATTTGACTGAGTATGGCATCAAGGATGACATCATGCCACCAGCAAAACTAGAGTCATTGGGAATTAGGGATAAAACTCTCCTGGATAGAGTCATAGCTGGCACATAGGAAAATGATTGTGGTCGTTAGAGTTCAGTTATCTCAGCTCCGGGACATCTCTGCAGGACTTCCTCAGGGTAGCATCGGCCCAAACATCTTCAGCTGTTTCATCAAAGACCTTCCCTCCATCGTAAGTTCAAAATTGGGGATGTTTGCTGATGAATGCACAATGTTCAGCACCATTCATGGCTCCTCTCAGGCACTGTAACAGTCTATGTCCAAATGCAGCAGAACCCAGACAATATCCAGGTTCAGGCTGACAAGTGGCAAGTAACATTCATGCCACACAAGTCCCAGGCAATGATCATCTCCAATAAGAGGGAATCTAAACATTGGTCCTTGACATTCAATGGCATTACCATCACTGAATCTCCCCTTGTGTGTTACCAATGACCAGAAATTGAAATGGAGTAGCCATATAAATACTGAGTGCACAAGAGCAGGTCAGAAGTTGGGAATCCTGTGGCAAGTAACTCACCTCTTGACCCACCAAAGCTTGTCCATAATTTACAAGACACAAGTCAGGAGTGTGATATAATACCTGGATGAGTGCAGCTCCAAAAAACACTCAAGAAGCTAGACACCATCCAGGACAAAGCAGCCCCCTTGACTGGCACCACACCCACAAATGTTCATTCTCTCTACTATATGTAGTATAGCACCATCTATGAAATGCATTGCAGAAATTCTCCCAGGCTCCTTTGATAACACTTTTCAAACTCACGACAACTACCATCTTGAAAGAACGAGGACAGCAGATACATGGGACATCATCATCTGCACGTTCCCCTCCAAGCCACCAACCATCCTGGCTTGGGATTATGTTGCCAATGCTTCACCATCATTGGGCAAAAATCCTCAAACTCCCACCGAACAGTAATATGGGTGTTGCTACATCAAATGGACTGCAGTAGTTCTAGATGGCAGTTTGCCAGCTTCTCAAGGGCAACTAGGGATGGGCATTAAATGCTGGCCCAATCCGTATAGCCACATCCAAGAATTCATTTAAAACATTACATACAAGAAGGTACAACATGAAAGGCCATTGCACAAGATAAGAGTTTATGCTCAAGTAAAAGCAAAATACTGCGGATGCTGGAAATCTGAAAGAAGCACAGAAAATGCCAAAGAAACACAGCAAACCTGGCAGCATCTATAGAGAATCTGGTATGACCTTTTCTCTGAAGAGTTTATGTTGCTGGGATATGTTTCAGCACAGATAGAGGATTGGTGAACAGGAAACCAAGAGTTGGGATAAATACATAAATATGAGGTTGGCAAACTGTAACAAATGGATTGTCACAAGGTTTGTTATTTATGCTGTACAGTCGTGACTTAGATTAAGGGACCAACTGTGTTATAGCTCAATTTGCTGATAATACAAAGCAAGCTGTGAGGTTACAGAGTCTGAAAAGGGATATAGGGAGATGGAGTATAATGTGTGAAAATGTGAAGTTGTCCACTTTGGCAAGAATAATAGAAAAGCTGAAAATTAAACAAATGGCGAGAGGTTGCCAAGTGTTGTAGTACAGAGGGATTTGGGTGTTTTGTAACATCAATCACAAAATGTTTGTTAGCAAGTACAAACTTGCAAGTGATTAGGAAGGCCAATAGATGTTGGCTTTTATATCAAGAGGAATGGAGTTTCAAAGTGAAGAAATTGTGCTACAAATTCGTTGGTATTTGTGAGACTCCAGCTAGGTTACTGTGCAAAGTTCTGGTCTCCTGACTTAAGAAGCAATAAGACCAGCATTGGAAGCAGATCATGAAGGTTTACTGGGCTGATTCCTGGGATGAAAGATTTTCTTATGAAGAAAGATTGAGCAGATTGGGGTCACATGTATTCAGATTTAGCAGAATGAGAGATCAAAGTATGCAAAATTCTGAAGGGGTTGATAGAGTGAAGTGGTGAGAATTTGTTTCCCTATGTGGAGGCATTGAGAATTAGAGATTACAGTTTTAAAATGAGTCTCTGATTTAAGATGGGAACTGGGAGGAATTTTATTTTCTCTCAGTGGGCTGTTAGTCTTGGAAATTCTCTTTCCCAGAGACCAGCTGAGGTTGGGTAATTTAATCAAGACTGAGTTGGACATATTTTGATTGACAAGTGAGTCAACAGTTCTTGAGGGAGTGTGTCAGAGGGATGCAGGCAGGAAAGGGGAGCTAAGAAACAATCAGATTGGCTAGGATCTCTGAATGGTAAAGCAGACTTGGTGGGCTGAGTGGCCTACTCCAACTTCTATATCTTATAATCTATAAAGAAGGAGAAGTCAGGGAATCTTGTGTATTTGGGAATCTGGAGGAGTAAGGGAAGTCAGTGGAATCAGAAAAATCAGGAAAACAAAATCAGGAAGTTTTGGGGAAGAGACAATGTTACTATTACTGGAGGAGCAAAATCTGGCTGCTTTTAAAACCGCTGCATGAGCATAAAAAGTATTTCAATGTTGATACAGTATTAAACATTAAGATAAATTGCTTGGAGTATTCAAAATTAGTTTTAAAAACTTGCCTGCCATTGAGCTACAAACTGATCTAAATAGTTGTGCTTTCATCAGGGAACATGGTTACATCAACAGTACATCAAATGGGAAGACACTACTACTTGTTCTGACGTGAGGTCCTGGAAGAGAAAGTTGTCACTGTAGATCACAGAAGTGTTAAGGACAGATTTTGTTTTTGAGCAGTCAATACCGAATGCTGACACTTTGCACTTACAGCAAAGTTCAGACATTATGTTCAACATCAGCTCAAAGTGTTGAAAATTATGTCTTTTGTGCAAGAAAGATTACAGAACAATGGCAAGAGAGAATATTGATAAAAGACAGAATTGTTGCACAGCTTTGCATCTGCGACATTGTAATCTTGGCAAAGGAAGATGTTGGAACTGCTTCACAAAGAATAGAAAAGTCTCTCAGGAAGAATAATTGCGTAAAGCCTCTAATCGGGTTCAGGGATCTCAATGTTCTTAGTAATTCAAATGATCGCTTCTCGCAGCCCAGTGCTGAGTCTGCTGTTGAGTGGCTGCACATCTAACCCCAAGTTTGTGTGAGGCTAGCACCATTTATAGCATGTCAAGATGCCTAGATTGCATTTCTTCAAGGGGATGTGCAGCTGTCTGAAATAGTTAAGAGGGAGTCCAGGAGTAGAAAGAAGAAGCAGAACTTATGGAATACATCAAAGCACATCCATCGCCAAACTTTTCCAGTTCAGCACTGGGTACATTGCTGCGGAAGGTGGAGAGAAGAGTGGTCAGTATAAATGTGATTGGAGCAAATTGCCATCATCTTAATGCCATCAGTCAGGTTTGGGGGACTTGGTAACAGTGCCACAAAGTATTCAATAACCTCACGTGAGTGTTCAAGTTTAGTGAATGCATCTTGAAATGCAAACTTCATCTTACAAACAGCCTTGCAACTGCTCCATTCATCACACATACCTGCTACACACTTTACACATCTACCAACATTCTCGATCCAGTATGACCCACACTCAAAATTTATTGCCTCACCTCATTGTAGTGTAACTTCCGCAAACCCTCACACTCCCATCTCATGACTTGCACATGCTACCAACTACTCAGTTGTGGAAGGCACATCAGCCCAGATGTTGAACCACACTGACTGAATGAAATGCTATGGCTTTTCCAATTGGTGGTAAGAATGGCATCCAATCAGGTGGAATGGAGGTATGCCAGAATACCACTACTCTTCCATCTCCACCAGAATTACTTCAGGCCAGCAATGTCAGTGATTGGACTCTCCATCACACCACCAACAGAGGTATTTACAAAGATAATTAATTACCACTTGAGATTCTGAGCCCATGCCGCTGATTCCAGTTCAGATATTATTCAAAGGCAGACAGGTGTGTTGCCATGTCAGGTGAACTGTGCAGTCAACTTGTGCTTTCTGGGACTGGGGGTGTAGTGCAGCGGTGGCAGGGGAGGGAAGGAGGGCGTTGGTTGTCCCTTGTTCTAAGGTACCCTGTGCCTGACCATTTGCTTTGGTAATCAGTATAGGAGGCTGAAGATGAAAACAAAACCCTCTTGCCCATGCTGCTGACTTCCTTACACTTTTCTCACCATCACCCTCACCATTTCTTACCAGTGGCTTGGATTGTTCATTGAGCCTGCATCTCCAGTAGGTCTCTTTCAGACAGGAGCCCCACTACCTCCACAGTGACTCTCCCATTCAAATGAGCTACCAGTCACTGATAGGTCCGCAGTTGTCATAGACAGCATTTGACCCCTACCACCGCCCCAGAACACTTGAAGCCTGGGCAAGTCCACTGCTGGCTGCTTAACTGGTAGACCATCCTGTTGGAGACAAAATAGGTCTCTCCCTCGCTTTCCAGCCAGTTGGTTGGATTTCTGATGCTTCCAGGAAAAAAAAACTGACACACTTTCTTCTTTCATTCAGGACATGGTAGCTCATAAGGGAAGGCAGCAGAATGAAGCAGCAGGGAATAGGCATAGCTGCATATCTTAACCTTCATGGAGAAGCAATTCCTTTAGTGCATTGATTAGTGAGTCCATGACAAAGCCTGTGACCAGCAGAGTGATTGAATCCATAGAGAGTGGCTGGTATTTTTCAGCTCTCTCACCTGTCTTCAGTATATATTTCACCTTTTTCTAGCTACACTAGTTCTGATAAAAGGTCACAGGAACTGAAACATTGACTCTGCTTTCTCTCCACAGTTGCTTTTAGATCTGCTGAGTTTCTCCAGCTATTTTTCATTCCATCAGCCTTCCTGCTGCAACCTGTGCGGTAGCTTGCTGTGTTTTTGCACAAGTATCCCCAAGTCCCTTCGTGTTGCAGCTTTCTGCAGCTCTTCTCCATCAAAATAATACTGTTGTTTTGTTTTCCCTTCCAAAGTGAACAAAATTATCCCAGATTAGACTCCATTACCTGCCTTTCTCTATTCAGCCTGGCTGTCACTCCTGCCCTGTCTGCTCATTCAGTTTTTCGCTGTGTTGTGATGACCCCACTGAATGTGCTGTCCATGATAATCTCAGTATCGCGGGTGCTCCACCATGATTCTACCCATACCTCCAGCTTCAAAATACAGTTAGTAGAGTCGGTGCAGCTAGGCACATTTCCTGCAAACATAGTGGCCAGGAACACTGGATGTGCCCATACCATCCCACAAAGCGCAGGCGGAGCTTATCACAGATGAGACTTCTGCTGCCATGACTTCCCTTTAGATTAAGCTCATTAAAAGAGACTAATTGCAATGAGGTCCTTTTTTTTCAATCTATATATTCTCACTACAGTTATTTTGAATAAGCTAATAGATTAATGCAGTTTAATTACTACAAAGTAGAAATACTCACCTGACCCTACTCTGGCTGCCTCATAATTTAAACCTAGTTAAAGTCACCCTTTACCAATACTATTTCACTGAGTTCTGCATTCTCTTCACACACTGCTTTATACCGAGTTCACTGCCTTATACTAGCACTGCTATATACTACGTTGCTCTTTTATTACTTTGTTCTATCCTGATTCACCACACTCCTCTCAAATGGCTTTATATTATGTATACTGTTCTCATGTCATGCTGCTTTATATCAAGTTCACCACTTTCCTTTTGCACTGCTACATATTGAGTATGTATATACTTTTGGTACTGAACAGCATACATACTCCTGAAATCACGAGTGCTGCGGACCCAATAATACAGCCTCAGATTTATAATGACCACGATTCAATCAAATTTTGAATAGTGTTGAGGATTCAAATTTTGGAACGCACTGAGGCCAGATTTTATTTTTCAGGCTGAGGACACCATAGTGACCAATGCTGAAATATTGAGCAAGACCTGAGCATTGAATAGGTTGGGTGGTATGGTGGCTCAGTGGTTAGCACTGCTGCTTCACAGTACTAGGGACCTGGGTTCAATTCCACCCTCAGTTGACTGTCTGTGTGGAATTTGCACATTCTCCCTGTGTCTGTGTGGGTTTCCTCCAGGTGCTCTGGTTTCCTCTCACAGTCTAAAGATGTGCAGGTTAAGTGGATGGGCCATGCTAAATTGCCTGTATTGTTCAGGGATGTGGAGATGAGGTAGGGGATGAGTCTGAGTGGGATGCTCTGAGGGTCAGTGTGGACTTGTTGGGCCAAAGGGCCTGCTTCCACACTGTAGGAGTACTAAGAATGTGCTGAGCTAAAAGATATCCTCAGCTTTTGATGACATAAGAAGACTACATGCAAGGGCAAAGCTGGGGAATGGAACATACAACTGAGTTCAGTTTACACAGGATGCAGCAGTCACTCATTTTCCATTTTGCATTATTGATCAATACCTTGACGCCCCACATTTCAAAATTTTCACTGTTGTGTTAAAAATGTTAAACATGCAGCTTGTCAGACAAGGTTAATTAGATTGAGTTCTGAATTGGTATAACTAGTATTGTTCCTTGGAGGGAAATAATTATCGGTTTTATGCTGGGCTCTCCCGTTCTCTCTTGACTTGTGTGTAGTGGAGAAAGGCAATTATCATAAGCAGGCTCTTGATGTTTAACCAATGTTTTGTGACTTTTCTGTGATATGATTGAGTTAGTAGTCCAGAAAGCCTACAATTGTTTTTCCATTTTAGTTTACGTGAGATACACACTGCTTCATGTTCATTTTTATGGTGACACCACATTGCCAGTGAGTTTTGAAAAATCTCATATTAATATTGCATTTTTTTCAATGATACCTGCATCTGTTCATTGAAACCCATCAACTTAGTTCAATGCTCCTTCTCTTCTCGCATTAATTATTGTTTTAGTCATTTTTTTCAACTTTTCATCCAAATCGCTGTTAATAATTACTTCAAATTAATCTTCCAAGATATCCATTCTTTCTTTGGAATATGCATTGAAATCTGACCTTGATTGATAGAAATGAAGGACTTAATTTTTCCAATCCTGTAGTGAAAGGCTTGGAGTTTCTGGGGCTCTTTGGGGCAAAGGGAGGTGGGGGGGAGTTGGCGGATGGGCAGCTTGTTGTTAAATTGGTAGCGAATTGTCAGAATGGGTCCCATATTTCTTCACACTTCTACCCAAACTTCCTAGGTGTGATTAGGTAAATGAGAAGGAGATAAAACAACCCTGCTAACTTTAGACCAGTTAGCTTAATATCTATCATTGGCAACATGATAGAATGTATTGTAAAGGATGTAAAACCAGAGCATTTAGAAATACGTAGTACAAACAAGCCGAGTCAATATGGTATCATGAACAGGAAATCATGTCTGACAAACTTACTAGAATTCTTTGAGGAAACAAGCAGGATAGATAAAGGGAAGCAGTGGTTGTAATATTTTTTGGATTTTTAGAAGGCGTTTGATAAGGTACCACAATTAGACAACTTCATAACAGCCCATGTTATTGGAGGTAATAAACATATTACTATAGATAGAGGATTAGATAACTAATAGAAGACAGAGAATTGAGATAAGGGGGTATTTTCAGAATGGGAACCCATAAGTGTCGGAGAGTCAAATGCATTGTCACACCTGTCCTGTGACCATCTAAGTTTATTAGACTGTGTAATTTAAAATATCTGCCATCACACCAGTGTTCAGTACTGAGAAGGACAGATTTTTAATGATTAAGGAAATCACGGGTTCTGGCAAGAAGGCAGTAAACTGAAGTTCAGGATTATTAGATCAGCCATGATCTAATTGAATGGCGGAGCACACTTGAGGGAATGAATAGTCGAGTTCTGCTTCCACTTTTAAGAGACCTTGACTGTGCATGCCGGTGCTGGGAAGCAATTGCAATTATTAATCAGATGGTGGAAAAAGATTTTGCAGCAGTTTTACCATTTCCCATGGACATAGGGGATCCATACAGTGCCAACTTCTCAAATGAGGCATAATCTCAACAGCAAATACTTGCTGAAATGTCCAGTCATTAAAACTTACTGTATTACAATCAGGGCAGGCTCAGATCCCAGCAACAAAAGCTGAATATGTAATTAAGTCAGCCAGCTAGGCCTCATAGAATATGAGTTCCCTGATTGGGGCTGTTAATCTGGTCTAATCAAGGCGACCTGGCTGACGTAAAAAAAGGAGTGTCAGAGATGCTGACACTCTGGTACCTGACTCAAAATGAGGCAATACTAGAGTCAAAGGCTGTTCATGTGTAAATAAAGGGTGCCTTGGGGATAGATACTGACCTCTGTGGAGTTATTTTAGAGCCATTATGCCATCAAGGCTCTGAAGCTAAATGAGTGCTCTGCTCTCAGAGATTGCCTCCTCCAGCGAGACCAACAGCAGGATAGAGAGTGCATTCACAAAATGGAAAAGGCGAGCAGTCAGCTGAGATGCCCCAGCAGCATGAAACTGAAATGGAATAGAGGTGAGGAGAGCAGTTTGCTCCATTGGCATGATGACAGGGCACAGCATTTCCCTAGTGTCTCCCGACTCGGCTATTTGGAATCCAATCCTCCTACAATAAGAGAAATATACAGAGCCACACTTGTCCTGTGACCCATCAAGGTTGGTTACTCTGTGTCTCTGAAAAAATCCACCATCATGCCACTCAGAGGCTCGTGCTAAGTGACTGTTCACTTTTTCACTACAACGGGCATTCTGTGATCATCCGAACATTGGTCCTTGGTCATTCATTATGTATAGGTTAACCACCTTGCTTTGCATTTCACAGGAGCACCATAAAAATCATGAAAGACCTTGCCATTGTGCATTGCCACTCACCGTGTCAGACCTCACAAGACCATTGAGTCGCTTCTGGAACTGCACCCCATGCTCAAGCAAACTTCCTGAGGCTTCTGGCTTGTTCAGCTACCTTCAATAGGGACAGATCCTCACTCTATTCCTTCAATATCTGCAGAAATACGGAATTGATTGAAACATTGAGTTTCCTCTCACTGCAGTTATTGCTGCACAGGCTGGTGTATGTTATCTCTTTTCCTCTGCCTTCTACTTATGCAGCCTGTATGAAGGTTGAAGTCTGGCTTCTAAGCATGATGCTGGGGAATGACTAGATGGCTATCCGAGATGTGTAGTAGATTAGGTGGGTTATAGGGGGATGGGTCTGGGTGCGATGCTCTGAGGGTCGGTGTGGACTTGTTGGGCCGAAGGGCTTGTTTCCACACTGTTTTATATATATATATATTCTATATATTATATATATTATTCTATATATATATTATTGGCTGCCAACAGGAAGCAACAGGATTCTAAGTGGCTAAATATTGGAAGACTGCCAATGAAGTTTTGCCATCTACCTGTGACTGTTCCTCATATTGGGATGTTGACTCATTTGGTAGATTAAAGTATCCATTGACTATGATTGTAAGGATCTCAATGTAAATGGAAGTCAGTAATCAATTTCATTGATCAATTACACAGAGTGTAACCAACAAGCTCAGAGCCAGACGTTCCATCATTTGCTTTTAAAATGCAACTAAGGCCTAAAATAAAGTACTTCAATTGGTCTGAAATGTTTCTGATTGTTCAGCAACTGACACTATTTTGTTTTCTTTGTAGTTGGGAAACTTACATATATTAGCATTCCAAAGATGTTGGCATTTTCAGCGAGAAGCATCTTGAATCAATATCCTTTCCCGCCCCTGGATTTTCTAGATTACTTAGTTACTCCATACGTGAAAGTAAAGAATATTTTAGCTATTCTTTATAATTCTGTATATTTGAAGTCCCACTACCAAAACAAAAACATAAATCAAAAAATCTTGTTTCAGAAGTCAAAATCTTGTCCAAATGCAACAAGATCTCGATGAAATACAGACCTAGGTTGAGAAGTGACAAGGAACATTCGCACCACACAAGTTCTAGGCAATGAGCATCTCAAAAAGAAAAAAATCCAATTATCGCCCCATGACATTCAATAGCTTTACCATTGTCGAAACCTGCACTATCAACACCCTGGGAGTCATCACTGAAGCTGAACTATATCAGCCATGTAAACATTGTGGCTAAAGGAGCAGGTCAGAAGCTTGGAAACCTGTGGTATCTGACTCGCTGACTTCTCAAACTTTGTCCACAAGGCACAAGTCAGGATGGTGATGGATACAGTTTCAGTTTATTAAGCATCTCCTATCTTAAAAATTCACTTTTGTCAACCCTGCATTCAACCACCAACATCCGAAGCTGTAAAGTTCTGTCCCTTTATATAGTAGTGTCTCTACCACATTTTTCATTAAAACTTTGGTCAAATTTTTGTTACCTGCCCACTTATCATTTGCCTTGCTATTTCCTTATGTGGCTCAGTACCAAATATGGCCGGAGCTTAACCTTCAAATGTTTTAACAGGTTATACATGCATGTTGTTGTTGTAATATATCTAATTATCTTTGAGAGGTGAAGAGTGACAAAAAATGCTGTACACATTCCATTAAGCAAAGTACTGCAATTTGGGTTCATTGTTAAACATGGAACTGTTAACATTGTTTAACATTGTTAAACATTGTATTATTGTGTATAGTGCAAACACGAAACACATGAAAGTTTTGGTTCATAAAAATGCTGCAAGTTATATAAATTAGTGTTGTGTCTCCTGTATTTTATGATACGAAAACATTCACAACTGAAATTTCTAATTCAATTCTACCAGCAACAAAAAGAAGTCAGTTTTCTAATCTATTATCCTTCATTTTGGTTCATGCTCAGGTCCGAAATAGGTAAGAAACCAGACAAACTGGTTCTTCAGGAAAAGATACCTAACCAAATACAAGATAACAAGGTGTGGAGCTGGATGAACACAGCAGGCCAAGCAACATCATAGGAGCAGGAAAGCTTGACGTTTCGGGCCTAGACCCTTCATCAAAATATAACATTCCTTTCAAGTCAAGGTATTGTTACAAATATAGGGTACATTAGCCCTATTTTTCAGAGCACAATATTTAATTTTGGAATTTAAATGCAAGGTAAATTGAAAGGCTTGGTTAAGACACTTATGCATCTGACTTAAATTCAAATCAAACAAGGTTTATGTTGATTACATCTAAAGAATAATTTGTGTTTACTTTACAAGGTCAAAGTTCGAAGTGTAAAAACTTATCAAGGAATGATCGAATCTGAACATCTTGGTAGAGCCTGTATACTATAGTTTCAACAAAGGAAGTCAATGGCTTGCAGTTCTGGAAAAGAGACTGGTAAAACTCCATTTGAGGTATAAATTGTTCATTTGAGTCACAAGTAAAAATAATTCATTTACATTTCAATAAAAGCAAAATACCGTGGATGCTGGAAATCTGAAAACAGAAACTACTGAAGAAACTCAGCTGGTCTGACACATCTTTGGAGAGACAATAGCGTTAATGTTGCGAGTTTGCTATCACTCCTTTAGACCAGAAGTGTCAACTTTGCTTTTTCTCTCCACAGATGCTACCAAACCTGCTGAGTTTCTTCGGCATTTTCTGTTTTCATTTCTAATTCATATATTTGGTCGGAATATCTCAAGAACAACACATGGTCATTGAGATGGACTCTGAGTTAGAAGCTTCTGTTGCATAATTTATCTGGGCGTTTCTTACAATATCATAGAATCCCTACAGTGTGGAAGTAGGCCATTTGGCCCATTGAGTCCACACTGACCCTCAAAAGAGCACCCCACGCAGCCCTACCCCAACCCAGCATTTCCCATGCCTAACCCATCTGACCTACATATCCCTGGACACTACAGGCAATTTAGCATGGCCAATCCACTTAGCCTGCACATCTTTGGACTGTGGGAGCAAACCGGAGCACCAGGAGGAAACCCCCACAGAGACAGTCAAGGGTGGAATTGAACCTGGGCCCCTGCTGCTGTGAGGCAGCAGTGCTAAATGCTGCTGACAGAAGTCGGTTGTCGTTTTGGTCTTGTGTAGGCCGCAGCTCAGTGACTTAGTGGAGCAAAATGAAATAAATGCTAGTCGGATGTACACCCCAAGCAGAGAAAATATAAACCATAAAAGGTTCATCATATGTTGAAGGGAACTAGTTTGTAATTTGTGAAGGGGGACAGAAGCTGGAAGAGCTCCCTTGTTTGAAGCTATAAGAAGAAACATATAGTTGATTGGTTAATGTGAAAAGAGCTGTACAGAAATGGTGGGAGCAGACTAGGGGGAAATTAAAAACTTAATATAATGCCCAAGTTTGAGAAAACAAACTAAAAAGCCCGTAATTGAGAGGTTCTGGAAGAAAAATTGGAGGATCAGTTAGCCAAAAGCTAAGGGAATGATCCCTGTGAAATTTCATACCTTGGAACATTGCATACTGAGCAGAAACTGAAGTGAATTTTGGAGAATCATGGTATGTATTTAGGAAAGCAAGAGGACCTTCAAAGTTTTCTAAGTGAGATATTGAGGGTAAGGGAGGGACGGAGTAAAAAGTAGAACTGAGTTTATAGATTATAGATCGTAGAATCATAGATCATAGAATCCCTAAAATGTGGAAACAGGCCCTTCAGCCCAACAAATCCTCCCCAACCCTCAGATCATCCCACCCAGACCCATCCCTCATAACCCACCTAATCTACACATCCCTGAACACTACGGACAATTTAGCTTGGCCAATCCATTTACCCTGCACATCTCTGGACTGTGGGAGGAAACTGGAGCACCCAGAGGAAACCCACACAGACACGGGGAGAATGCGCAAACTCCACACAGACAGTTGCCTGAGGGTGAAAATAGCATTTTATTTCATAAATTATAGTTAAGTTAGCAGCACACTTTAATTGTTTTACATATTCAATAAAGTTTGCTTTTGTATAAAAATGCAAAATCTTGTGGAGTAATTTATTTAGGCTAATTGGGTATTCAAAATCTTTTAAAACTTTAATGGTACTGACTGGGACCGTAATAGAATGCATTCAGACTATCCCTTGCTCCCTTCTCATTGACAATTTCACAATTTTTTTAAAGCATCTCCTGTCAAAACACTTGAGCTGCAAGTCGGTGCCATTTATGTTCGCATTTGTGTTCATACTGCACAGGACCTGGAGTTGGGGTAACGACGCCTGTTGTGGAATTGAAAGTAGTGTACCTGCCATTGTTGCCTCTACCTCACCATCCTGTGGGTTACCCCACCCACTGCTTGCACCCTGCCCCACCCCCATTGTCGCACTGACTGTAGACTGGCTGTCTCACTTCTTGGAAACATTGAAAATAGCAACAGAAGTACACAATTTCACCTTTCACGCCTCACCCCCTATGCAATATGATTGTGGCTGATCATCCAACTAGGTAACCTGTTCCTGCTTTTTCACCACACCCTTTAGTCCTCAGAACTATATCTGATTTTTTTCTTGCAAACATTTAACGTTTTGATCTCAACTGCTTTCTGTGGTAGATAATTCCACAGGCTTACCACTCCCTGGATGAAGACACTTTTCCTCATCTCAGTTCCAAATTACTTTCCCCATATCCTGAGGCTGTGACCCTTGGATCTGGACTCCCCAGTCCACAGGAACATCCTACTTGTATCAAGTCCTGTTAGAATTTTATAGGTTTCTATGAGATTCCCCCTTGTTCTTCTGTACTCCAGTGAATGTACTCCTAAATGATCCAGTCTGTCCTTAAACATCAGTCCTGCAACATAGGAATTGGTCTGGTAAACATTTGTCGCACTCCTTCTGTGGCCAGAACATTCTTCCTTAAATACAGAGACCAAAATTGCACTCAGCAACCAGACGTGGTCTCACCAAGGCCTTGTACAATTACAAGAGGATTACAATTACAATCACAAGATTACATCCCTGCACCTTGTTGCTCCCTTACCATCCAGCCCCCCCAACCCTGTGCAAATATCCCTTGCTGCTGCTCAGCCTCTCACTGCTCCCCCTACTGTCTCAGAAACTGCAACTGCAAGACCTGGAAAACACAGCACCCCACACCACCACCAGCATCCCCTCCAGTCGCATGGCAACAAACATCTCTATGAAAGTTAGCTACGTATTCAATTCAGCTTTCTCATTGTTCAATGCAATCGGTTAGATTTATATTTTACTGCCATGTGTACTGGAGTACAGGAAGACAGGTGTGCAGTGAAAAGTGAACAAAGTCACCATTCTCCAGCACAATCTTGGTATATAAATGACAGGATTTAAAACAGAAACGGAAATAAAAGAAACAGCCAAAAGAAAAGGAAGCGTCTAGATCACTCCCCTGCCTCTGACATGCGTCCTCACTGTCAGGAAAACAAAGCTATTAAGTCCATTCCTCAGTCTGTGAACACTCAGGTACCCTGAGACACACATGCCACATCAGCTGGAATGCCACCACCTCTGGCATCAGGTACCACGGCCTGGAGCCGCACTGTAGCCACTGGAACCATGTCACCATTCTTCGTCGCCATCTTGCCTCCACTGATGTCATCCGTGCTAGACAAATCTCAGCAACGCAGCTGCCACTGAAGCAGCCGGGTCCCGAACTGGGCTCAAACTCGATGCTGGGCCTACCACATTGAAGCAACCAGTGCTTCTTCTGGCTTACGTTGCTGCTGCTGCCACCTCCTGGGACTGCCATTTCAACAAAGAAACCCGTCTGCTGGTCACCCCCCACTGTTGACATTCTGGGAAGGGGACCGCTCTTGCTGCTTCTGACACTCTGGAAAGGGGGACCTCTCCCGCTGGAAAAGGAAAGAAAAAGAACAAAAGTAAAAAGAAGATGGACAGAGGGAAATGGACAAGCCCTAAGCTCAGGACCTGGGCCCAAATGGTGCTGCTCTGCTGCGGCCATCTTAGAATTATCTTGGTTTGTCATCTCTTTACGTTTTCTTCAATGCTGATCAATTAATGGTACCATTAGAATTTTGTAGCAATGAAGAGAGATAATTAGTAATTGTGATCAGGAATTGATAGTTTCCTCTCATACTGCAATTCTGAATATGTCTTCAGTTGGCCAATCTTTCCTTCCAGTTGTCTCAAATTGACCAGTGAACAATTAGCCAGTTATAACTTCAGATAATAGCATTTGATCAGTCAACTCTTGTTCTGCCCTTGAGGCTGATAGTATTTATATTATTTCAATTCTGGATGTGCTAGACTTGTTTCCTCTCCAATAATTTAGCTAATGACAATAATCACAATACCTAGACGCAACCATATGTAGCACCTATCCTTATCCAATTATAAAGACTAGCCAACACCAGTATTTATAAAACTGATATTGGGGGCCCTCTTGTAGCACGGTGGCAGTGTCCCTACCCCTGGACTGGGAGGCCTGGGTTCAAGTCAGGAACAGGTTGATTAGAAAAATAAGTTAAATAAATAAAACTTTCTATTATTTTGCCATCGAGTTTGGCCTACTCAGTATCAATAATTTTACAACTGTAATTCAGGTGGATAAGAGTGCACCATTGAACAGCCACCCATCTAGATCTCAAAGGCCAGAATTCCATTGTTATATTTAGAATTTTGCACTTTCTCGAGGCCCTATAGTCTGTGCACTTGATTCTATTCTGTTTTGGCAGTTAATGTGACATATCTGGAAGAAGAATATATACCTGATGGATTGACTGTGTATTGCACAGTTGCTGGTTGACCTGCGTGTTTCCAAATTTTGTTTTATTTTTATTTAAGTATTCCAATTTTTCTTAGTAAAAGAGAGAGAATTCCATTTTTTTGTAGTAAAACAGAGAACTAACATTTGAACAGTGCATGATTTCAGTACAATCAGAGTACATACTGCATTTTAGAGCCACTATACGACAGAATCAAATATGGGTCTGAGCAATGTGGGCTGTGTGCGGCAGAAACAGATGAAAAGTTTGACGAGGCCCATCTCAACATCAAAATCATCTCACTCCATCTTTTACAGTTTTCACAAGTGACATAGTGAGATTCTTGACAGGCAGTTGTGAGGTGTGTCAATTGATGGGGATTAAGGCTTGCCAAACACCTTGTTAATGTCACAACTCCCTTCTTTAACATTCAGTTACCAATCTCACCAAACAAGCTCAATGTCAGGAAAACCCGACAATGAAATCAGATCACGGCTGATCCAGCTCTGAATAACCTCCATAATGCCTGCAACCAAGCTCCAATCCACATCATGATCAATGGGCACTAGCTGCATGCACTCCTCCTCCACGGACATTGGCACCCTGCATCTTCAACCCATCATAACTATCATGGCACCTCTCTGATGAACTAGCAATGTGTTCTGGAAGATCAGACTTGCGCACCAACAACTTGCATTGATAGGCTACAGCGGGGACCATTTGTGCACAGAGACAGGCATTCAGCTCACAGACTGGACTGTGCTGCATCTCAGGGTTACTCACTTGCTCTATTAGCACTCGCTAACATACCACCACCTACCTACATGCTCACAGCATACCTGCCAATTTGAGACAATAATAGGCAGTTTACTTGCTCCAATCTAGGGGCAGACATGGAGTCATACAGTCATACAGCATGGAAACAGACCCTTTGGTCCAACCAGTCCATGCTGTACATAACCCCAAACTAAGCTAGCCTCACCTGCCTGCTCCTGGCTTATATTGCTTTAAACCTTTCCTATTCGTGTACATATCTAAATGACTTTTAAATGTTATAACTGTACCCGCATCTACAACTTGCTCACGAAGTTCATTCCACACGAGAACCAACCTCTGTGAGAAATTTTGCCCCCATGTCTTTTTTTAAATGTCTCTCCTCTCATCTTAAAAATATGCCCCGTAGACTTGAAATCCCCCATCCTAGGGAAAAGACACTTCCCATTAACCCTGTCTCTATCGCTTTTGGTTTTATAAACCTCTATAAAGTCAGCTCTCAACTTCTATACTCTTGTGAAAAAAGTCCCAGCCTACCTGGCCTTGCTTTATAACTCATCTTGCTGTATGGTCTACTTCACACCTTCGCCATGTGCCAGCAGCTTACATGGCAGCCCGGAGGGAACAAAAAGTAAATAAACAGTTATACTTGAAAATGAATGTAAATCAAACGCAGCCTCTCAAACTAATCAAGGAAATGGGCTATGGTTGGGTGTCCAGATGAGGTGATTTTCAGTCAGGGGGTCTGTGTCTCTGCAATCCACTGAGTGGATCATGGTTACTCTGCTGACTCCCTGGTGCTAAGTCTTTGAGTTAGGGTAATACTCTGAAAAACTTAACGCAACTCTGATCAAGGCGAATACATATAAGTCACCATCCACATTTTTGGCTTCGCTGTTGTGGGGAAATAAGTCAGCCAAATTGCCCAAACAACAGTGAGATAAATGGTCAGATGCTCTGCCACAGTGATGGAGTGAATATTCAATGTGAGCCAGCATTTTGGCCCGTCAGTAGCACAAGACGTAGAAGGGGAGGCAATGGCCTAGTGTTATTATCGACGGACTGTTAATCCGGAGACCAGACAACATTCTGGGGATCCGGGTTCAAAACCTGTCACGGCAGATGGTGGAATTTGAATTCAATAAATATCTGGAATTAAGGGTCTAATGATGATCATGAATCCGTTGCTGATTGTTGGGGAAAAACCCATCTGGTTCACTAATGTCCTTTAAGGAAGGAAACTGCCATCCTTACCTGGTCTGGCCTACATGTGTCTCCAGACCCACAGCAATGTGGTTGACTCTTAACTGCCTTCTGGGCAATTAGGGATGGGCGATAAATACGACCTAGCCAGCGATGCCCTCATCCCGTGAATGAATGAAGAAGCAGAAATAGACCATGCTCCACCATTTAATACAATGATAGCTGATTTCAACCTTCAACTCCACCTTGTTGCCTGTTTCATACACTCCTTGGTCTCCTGAGACACCAAAAGTCTGTCGAATCCAGACTTAAATATACTCAATGATGAAGCATCCACAAATCCAGCGGTACTGAATATGTATGCACCAGGATTTGCCATGTCCCTGGCTGAGCTGTTCCAGCATAGCTGTAACACTAGTTAGCACAGTTGGGTGGGTGACTAGCTTGGCCAACAGTGTGGGTTCAATTCTTGTATCATCTGAGGTCACCATGAAAGATTTGCCTTCGCTACCTCACCTCTTGCCTGAGGTATGGTGACCCTCATGATGAACGCAGCATCAATCATGCCCCTCTCTCATGAGAGACAGGAGCTGTGACAACTTTATTTAATTCTTTTTAAATACACTGTAACATTTAAAAGAGTAAAGAAATTTGAGCACGCTTGTAAAGTACAAAGAATCGAATAAGTCAATATGCTGATGCAGCAAGCTAAAAAGCTTGCAAAAATTGAACAGAATTTTGATGAGATCATTGCTGAACTATTGTGTCGTGAAGGATCATGAAATTCAACCCTGGGAGGAGTATTTTTGTTTTAATCTTTCATTAGAAGTGGATATCACTGGCTAATATATCACATTATTTGCCCATCCCCAATTGGCCTTGAGAAGGTAGTGGTGAGCTGTCTTCCTGAACTGCTGCAGTCCCTTGTGCAAAGGTAGACCAGCTGTTAGGGAGGGAGTTCCATGATATTGACCCAGTGACACTGAAGGAATTGCAACATATTTCCAAGTCAGGATAGTCAACACATTGGAGGGGATCTTGAACATGTTGGTGTTTCCATGTATCTGCTGCCTTTGTCCTTCTGGACAGTATTCTTTGTAGGATTGTAAAGTGCTCTCTAAGGAGCTGTGAAGAATTTCTGAAGTGGGGGTGTGTAGATGGCAAACATTGCTGCTGATGAACATTGGTGGTGGAGGGAATGGATATTTCTTGATGTGGTGCCAGTCAAAGATGGGTGCTTTGTCCTGGGTGGTGTCAAGCTTCCTGAGTGTTGTTAGAGCAAAATCCATGCAGAGTATTCCATCACACTCCTGATGTGTGCCTTGTAGATAGTGCACAGGCTTTGAGTTGAAATGATGTCAGGAACTGAGTGCCTGTGGTGGAAGTTGATCTGAGTATTAGGGAGAAGGTTATTGCTATGTAAGTGCTGCTTAATAGTGATGTTAAAGACATCTTCAATTACTCTACAGTTACAACATTTAAAAGACGTTTGAACAGGTATATGAATAGGAAAGGTTTAGAGGAATTTAGGCCAAATGCAGGCAAGCAGGACTAGATTAACTTGTGCAATTTGGTCGGCATGTAAAGTTAGACCAAAGGGTCTGTTTCTGTGCTGTATGACTCAACCAAGTTTAGCCTGATGGGGTGGTAATTGGCCAAGTTGTATTTGTGCTGTTTTTGTGTACAAGGCAATATATGGGCAATGTTATACATTGTTGGGTAAGTTTAACCTGATGGTCACCATACCTCAGGGAAAAGGTGAGGTTGCGAAAGCAGGACCTTCATAGTGACCTTAGCTGGTAAAGGAATTGAACCCAAATTGCTGACATCACACTGCATCACAAACCAGTTGTCTAGTCAACTGAGTTAACTGGCACCTACTTACAAGCATCACACCTGTTACACAATATTCTGCTATTTTTATTCTTACAAGTAGAGTGAATAACTTCACACTTCCCTGCATACTCCATCAGGAGTGTGATGGAGTTCTCCCCACCTCCCTGTATGAGTGCAGTTTCAGGAATACTCAAGAAACTCGACATTGCGCGGGACAAAGCGGCTGCTTGATTGGCACCACATCCACAAACTCCCATTGCCTCCACCATCAATACTAAGAAGTAGCAGAATGTAATAGAGATATTCACCAAAATTTCTGCATTCCAAACCAATCTGGAAGGACAAAGACAACAGACACATGGGAACATCATCGCTTGCAAGTTCCCCATGAAGCCATACATCATCTTGTTTAGGAACGTATGCTACTGGGTCAACATTCTGGAACTCCGTCCCTAATGGCATTATGCTGTACCTACAGCACATGGACTGCGGTGGACCAAGTCGGGAGCTCACCACCCTGTGCTCAACGGCAACTACGTGCGGGCATTAAACGCCGGCTCCAGAGCAGCCCACATTCCTCGAATCAATAAAACAAATAAAAACAAAACACCCTTTCCCTCTGTGTGAACGGCCGAATGCAGGATTGGTGCAGTTGCTAAGCTCTTGCTCTGTGTGTATTATTCGGAGGAACACCGGCACACTGCATGCGGTGGCTCAGGGAGCAGAGCCACCGAGGAGTCGCAGGCAGAGGGCAGGAGAAGCAGAGAACTCCGGGTGTTGATGCAGTTGGCCCCTCTCTCCTTCACTTTCCTCATTATTTTGGATGCCGGGTTTTAGTTGTTGCTGTGACTGACGTGACGTCAGCTGCCCAGAAGAGATTTCCTTCACAACAGATCTCCTGTACCCAGAGCGACAGAGCCAGGGTATTGGTAATAGAGAGAGAGAGAGACTGATTCTGAGGAAGGCAACATGGGAAACATTCTATATTCTGGAAAGAAACAAAAAAGATGAGCACGGCAACAGAAACATTGTCCAACTAAGAGTGAAATAATAAAAGGAGAGCAAATCTTTTCTTTGGAAGGGACGACAAGAAAAAATCATCCTGCAGATCTCTGGAAACAGGTAGGAGGCAATGATTGTGATTTTCTACTGGTACAGTAGAGATTTCTTCCACGTGTTCACAGGGAAAATTGTATCAATGTCATTACATAAGTTGACACAATACGGAGAAGATTGACGGATGAGTGAAGTTTGCAAAATGCGTAGTGTCAAGTCACTTGAAGGATAATTTGGGAAACATTGTAATGGTTTAGCGGGAGCAAGCATGTATTGTAGTGGAATAATGACTTCAGAGTAACCCGGGGGCTGGCAGTGTTTGCAGTCGGTGGCGTTGTTTTACTGCGGGTTGCAACATTACACCGGGAGCAACTGGAGGCGACAATGTAGGCGACTTACAGTATGTCAGACAACAAAACGGATAAACAGCAAGGTTGTACAATACTACACAGCCAATCGACTTTTAAGCGTTTTAACCCATCAATGTGTGTCTGTTTGCTGTTCAGAGATACAAGGCAATCCGAAAGCTCAGTCGTGGTAAAAACAAGACATTTGAGTAAAGTCATATTTTATTCTCTAGTACGTGTCTTTTATGCAAAGTTATACATTGAACGCATCTTGGCAGTGTGAGTTATTAATGTGTTTTTTTAAACCTGGGTTGAGACTGTAAGTTAAAATGTAGAGGGACCCAGTGAGCTTTCGACAGAGAAAAAAGATTGAGGTTAGATATCGTCTCGCTGTGTGATTGCTTTAGATTTTTTCCTTCGGTATTGTCTGGTATTGTTATTCCATCGTGGCTTGTCCATTGATATTGAAGCCTGATTTAGAAAAAAATAGAAGTTCCATTTACATTGAAATGCATCACAGCATCAGGAGTGATGCCTATGATATCATTCAGACCACGTACCGTGCATCAAATCGTGCCTTTAATATTTGCGTAGCCCCTTTCGATCTTATCTGCCTCAAGCATAGTGCACTGCCCCGTGATTGTTTAACGAAATACATGTTGACCATTAACTTGTCAGTTTGTGCCTGTGTTTATATATGTACAAAAATGTAATGTCTATTAGTTTATACATCAATACGTATAGAGAATGTTCAGATATCTAATGTCTGTGTACATGTGTATGTATATATGCTTATGTGCATTTATAAGCATTTATGTCACTACATCTATATACACAGTACAAATGTGTATGTATATGTACATATTCCTCTGTGGATACATGGGTTTGTGAATAAACATATGCGTGCATGGATGCATACATTTGCATATACATGTTATTGGCATGTATGTAGATCTTCATGCATATAATGAAAGAAAAGGTTTTTATCTATCTATATATGAAAATGTGATATTAGCTAAATACATCTGTTATATATGCGATGTATATGTGTGTATGTGAAATATACATATGTACACATCTTTGTACACAAATGTGTATGCATTTATATTTGTGTATGTGTGTACATATGCATTCTGTATATGCATGTGTGCACATATTTGCAGACATCTCTATGTCTGTGCACTTATATACATAAAGTAAGTATATACATAAGTAAGATTTTCTCTGTGACAATTCAGGGTGAGAATTCTGACTGCAGCATTGGGATTAGCCTTATTTCTGCACTCATTATTACCTGCAAGGCGGAAAGCAATAAGAATAGCACAAAATAGTAACTCAAAGCAACTTAACTGGAATGCTGTTTGCTTTCATAATTTCATTGGGACATACTTGTATTTAACCAAAACACAAACCCATTTTGATTTCTTGCTGTTAATGGAATCTATGGAATTCATTGCCACAGAAGGCAGTGGAGGCCATGCCATTGAGTATATTCAAGACAGAGATAGATAGGTATAGGAGATACATCGGGGAAACCAAGCGGAGGCTTGGGGACCGCTTTGCAGAACACCTGCGCTCAGTTCGCAACAAACAACTGCACCTCCCAGTCGCGAACCATTTCAACTCCCCCTCCCATTCCTCAGATGACATGTCCATCCTTGGCCTCCTGCAATGCCACAGTGATGCCACCCGAAGGCTGCAGGAACAGCAAATCATATTCAGCCTGGGAACCCTGCAGCCCAATGGCATCAATGTGGATTTCACAAGCTTCAAAATCTCCCCTCCCCCAACCGCATCCCAAAACCAGCCCAGCTCATCTCCACCTCCCTAACCTGTTTTCCCTCTCACCCCAAGCCCCACCCCCATCTCCTATCTACTAACATCATCCCGCCCCCTTGACCTGTCCGTCCTCCCTGGACTGACCTATCTCCTCCCTACCCCCCTACCTACACTCACTTTTACTGGCTCCATCCCCGCCTCTTCGACTTGTCTGCCTCCTCTCCACCTATCCTCTCCTCTATCCATCTTCTATCCGCCTCCCCCTCTCTCCCTATTTATTTCAGAACCCTATTCCCCTCCCCCATTTCTGATGAAGGGTTTAGGCCCGAAACGTCAAGTTTTCCTGCTCCTATGATGCTGCTTGACCTGCTGTGTTCATCCAGCCCCATGCTTGTTATCAGAGATAGATAGGTTTTTGATTGTCAAGGAGATCAAGGGTTACGGAGAGAAAACAGGAGATTGGGATTGAGGAAGTTATCGGCCGTGCAGAGCAAACTCAATGGGCCGAATGGCCTAATTTCTGCTCCTATGTCCTATAGTCTTATGGTCTGATCTCTTCATGTTTGGATCTAGTAAGCAATGTGCAAATAAGTACACCTTGGTTTCTTTCAAATGGATAAGAGAAAAAAAATGTTTTCTCCCCTCCTCCCTCAACTCCATACCCCTCCCCCGCTCAACCTACCTTCACTCTCTGACATTAAGGCAAGGTAGCCATTCTGAATCCACACTTAGCTTATTCAAATGTAACATCGCAGTTCAGGAGTTCCATCCCACTTTGGGCAATGGTGTGATAAAACTTGATAAATTCATTAACATTGATTCATTGTAAGAGAAATTAGACTCAGACCAAAACATTTCCAAAGTTGCACAATATTACTTTATGCTAAATCTTTCAAGACAAATTACTCCAACACTGTTACCATTATTTGACAATAGGGGACAAAACAGCTTTTTTTTTTCACTTGAGATTTTCTCAAGGGTTACATTTTGGTTTTCACGGCCTCCTTTTTGACTTCTCAGACACTCCCTTTTATTGGTTGAGGCAGTAATGCAGTAACATTACCTACAGCGTTCAGTTTTTTTTAAAGGTTTCTTTCTTTGAGTAGACAATGTAGTGCAAAAATCAAAGTCTTGAATCATTAAATAACATGTTTTGTGAATCTATGGAAAGAAGTCTGTCACAAGACACAATATTTAAAAAAAACAGAATTTTTTGGAAAACTCAGCAGGCCTGGCAGCATTTATGGAAGAAAAGCAGAGTTAATGTTTCAGGTCCAGTGATCCTTCTTCAGAACCAATTTTAGTCAGGAAAAGGTTGGTATATATGCTGATGATGGGGTATGGGGAGCGGGGAGGAGTAAACAGTAGGTGAAGATGGAGCTAGTGATACAGAATGACAATTGCGCGAACAAAAGAATGGGAAAAGGTCAGCTTGAGAGATCACACACCGCTAATGCGACCATTTGTGGCTGACAGTGGGTTGTTGTATAGCAGTCCATGTGAGGACAATGTCTGGTGTACGGGGCTTCAGGGAATGACATGGGAGAAGTTGCCCTAAAACTGTTGAACTTGACAGCGAGTCCAGAAGACTGCAGTGTTCCCAAGCAGAAAATGAGATTCTATTCTTCCAGTTTGCACTGAGCCTCACTGGAGCACACTGACAAGCCTGAGACAGAAATGTTGGCTAGGGAACACGGTGGTGTGTTGAAATGGCAGGCAAAGGGTTATTTTTGTGAACAGAATGTAGGTGTTCTGCAAAGCGATTGCCCAGTCTGCATTTTGTCTCCCCAATTTCGAGGCTTTTCGAGGGTAAGTTGGTCTGCCATCTCAGTGTATTGAGAACCTTGTCTGACAAGCCTGTGATCATCTAAATTCTAATTTTGGACTGTTATTTCAATTTTCTTAGTCCAGCAGTCTTAATTAGATAATCTAATAATTCAGTTTTTTTGGGATTTAAGTTTCCAGCTTGTGGTTTTTCTGTTTCTTAATTTAAATTATTGCATATCTTACGCAGAAAAGAAAACTTCATATTGTCAGGAAAGTGTTTTCTGATAGCAAGTGAATTTGGAATGGCAAGTTCTGTAGTTGTGCTGCAATGTATTTCTTACAGTTCAAGTGGACATAATATGAAGATTTCTCACTCTAAGCGCTGTGCTTAACAGCTGTTCTATCAGTTTGCCATGATAGCAACTCCCTGTGGGGAAAGACAAAAACTACATTGTTATGTGAGCCTTTTAAAACAAGTCTTAAATTGGTGGCACCCATCAATCTGTCAGGTTCAAATACCATACATTGTGTGATGTGTGTTAGAACTTTCTGGATTAAGTGTCAAGGGAGGAATGGGTACCTCAGAACATCTCTGATTACATTTTCATATTTTTCATACAATATCAATTTCTCCTCAGTATCATCTATATAATCAGAGAAAGAAAGTTGTGACTTTATGGAGCACCTTTCATGACCAGCAAATGTTGCAAAGCATTTTTCAGACAAAAAAATTAAAGTTGTCTACACTAAGGTAATGTACGAAATGAGGCAGCCAATTTGTATGGATCAATCTCCCACAAACAGTATGAAACCAAATGACCAGATGATCAAGAGGTAACAAGGTGTAGAGCTGGATGAACACAGCAGATCAAGCAGCATCAGAGGAGCAGGAAAGCTGATGTTTCATTGACTCAAAATGTCAGCTTTCCTGCTCCTCTGATGCTGCTTGGCTTGCTGTGTTCATCCAGCTCTACACCTTGTTATCTCAGATTCTCCAGTATCTGTAGTTCCTACTATCTCTGACCCGATGATCAACTTTTGAGATGTTAAGGATCAATTTTTTTGAAATGATATCAGAAAGATCTTGCCTCCTCTTTGAATATAGTCAAGGGATCTTTTAATCAGTGTAAGCGGGTAGACACCTCAATGACACTTGCAACAGTGAAGTACTGTTCTATATTATATTATATGTCAACGTAGATTTTTTGCTCATCTCTCTGGAGAACTGAGGACCTTCTGATAGTATTAGCCCTAGATCATGTCTGATGTGGTAGAGAATAGAGTCCAAATCACAGTCCCCTCTTTATGTTCCGTCTAAGGTATGTTACTGTGCAATTATTTGGAATGTTGTTCACACTGTAATTGATAGCAAGCTCGAAATATTAGGAGTAGTAGATGTTCCCCAAAATAAGAAGACTGGAAAGCGAGGGGCAATCAAAGCCAGATCCCCATGATACGCTGAGCTTCAGAAAGTGAGAGTGCACATGAAAGGTCAAGAGTTATGGGTTGAGGGAGATTGCCAATCACTGGTACGCCTGTGAGGAGAGGGGAGGACAGGCTTGAACTGGATGAAAGTGATGGGACTCATGGACTGTCTAGCAGCCGACCCGGGGTGGAGATTGTAATCTGAGAATGCGCAAATCGACATATTCCTGTTTCCATACGAATCACAAATGGGGACTTCAGTTGACTTGCCTTCCCTCGATGCTATGAGTTTAGTTGTATTGCCCAGCTAACAGACGGCTGCAATCAGATAACTCTGTCCTGACTGGTGGCAGCATTGGGCTTTGGAAGTTTGCTTTTGCTGTGCAGCTTTCTGAACAGTTGTGTAGCTTTTATGGAGCCTATTTCTTTTTATTCAGAAAGTCAGTGGCTTATTCAAAAGGAGTACCAACTTCAAGCTCTGTGCAATGAACCAGCAGAAACAATAAAACCCAGATGATGCATTTTTTCATATATAGTTCCAGGTCTCTCAGGCATTTCACTGCTGAACCAAATGACAACGAGAAATCACTGCTGAATCAAGTGACAATGAGAAAACACTATTCATTTATTTGTAACTTTCTACACCTGATAACCAAATTCAGTAACCGTGGTCAGTTTGTCAAATTGAATGAGACAATTTCTCTTTTTTGATTGTGTGTTTTTTTTTATTGCCTGTTCTGGAGGTGGGGTGTTTGTTGAGTGAAGGTAAACATCCATTGCAGACTAGAGTGTACGTTAGTATTAGAGAGGGTGCAGAAACGATTACGATGATGAATCTTGAGATGAGACATTTCCACAATACAGGTTAGAGAAGCTGAGGTTGTTCTCCTTGGAGAAGCGATTATATAAAGGTGCAAAAGTGATAGGGATCCGGACAGAGCAAACAGAGGAAAAGCTGTTCCCATTGTAGCAGGGTGAGAACTGGAGGACTCTGATTTAACGTGACTGACAATAAAATAAATCATGACATGAAGAAAAGACTCAAAAGGGAATTTGATGATGATTTGAAGAGGAAGAAGAAAAACTTCTAATGCACAGTGTGGCTCCTGGAAATCTGAAAGAAGTCCTTTAGAAAATGTCTAGAAGAGTTTTTGAATGGTGGAGGGGAGGGGTCATGGGGTGGGAAAATTATTTTGATGCCAGAACAGGACAGGGTTGAGTAGAGTTATGACATTGTGGCTAAACTACAAATGGGTGTTTTGTTCAGGTGAAGATATGTCGAACCATTTTACTGAATGAGGATGTTGTTGCTTGTGGAGCTCTGCTGTGGTAGTAAACCGAGCTCAGCAGTGAGAATGGTCGGAAAGGAGAGAAAATGGGAGTAGGGACTGGATCGGCAATATATGGGAGACAGAAGGGTTGAATACTGTATTGTGCATTAACTGCATGAATAAAACAGTTAATCAAAACTAAAATCCAACCAGAAGCATTTTCTCTTGACTTGTCAAGGGACATGCACGAATGTGGGAGATCAATGGGGATAATCCAAATGATTGTCTGTTTGTAGTTGACGAGGAAGAGTTCACTTCACTGCATAATAATAAACAAAGATGGTTATCTAAGATCTTTTTCTGCCTTTAATCTTGCAGTATAATTTTATATGTCAAATTTGAGACATTTTTGTGGGCTAATTATGGAAAAATGAAGTTGGAGTATCATGCAATCGTAGGTGAGCTAAGTCCTTCTGAGGTCACAACATTATTTTGATGAAGAACAAAGAAAATAGCAATCTTGCATGTTCTTCTGTTGGAGGTTTTCAGATCAAGTTGGTGTGGCATTAAAGATGTTCGATTCAGTGCACCTTTGTGTCAGAGCAGTGACTCTGATAGATGTGAATTATGAGGTGTGCAGGAACCTGTCAGCTGTTTTGCTCCAGCAATGTTACAGCGCTGATATTATGCTATTGTTAGTGACACCACACTGCTGAATTAATACGTCAGAGACAGCACTGTCAGGACTGTGTTACAAGATTGTAACACATTGGAGTATTGAGATGACTGTCAATGTCCTTCAAACTCAAGTTGTGTGAATCCTGAGGAACACATTCTTTGGAAAATGAAATAACACCAAGGTGTTTATTCTTTGCTCCAGGTGCTAATTTTAGTGAAGCAAAAGCTGAAATGTGGGTGGGGAGCACTATTTTGCACTCGATAGTTATTAGCTGTCTTCCATATTTAATGCCTAATTTCTGTCTTTTTGGCTGGTAGTCACCACAGGCAACTCCTGCAGCTGCCAACTGAGTTCAAATTCATTTACTCATTTGAGTGTTTAATCCTAATTGACACCTTAACACAGGATCAGGGGTGCTGTGTTGTCACACTCGCTGTCTTTTAGATGTGATGGTGCATCTACCAGTTGGGGTCAGAGATACCATGGCACAATTGCACAGTGAGGAGAAGACTTCTCTTCATGCTTCAACAACATTGTTTTTTGGAGGTATGCCCAGTGTTCCTGAAAGTAGGGGATCTGTTCATTGAAGTAGAGAATTCCTGAAGCCAGGCGATGGCCTCCTTATTAACAAGATGGCGGCAGAGTAAGTCTCGTAAACTGGAGCTTGTCCGCTCCAACTCCTTTTTCTTTTGTTTATCTTTCTGTCCGATTTTCCTTACTTACCACTTGAACTCGGATGGTATTGGTGACGGATCTCATGGACCTTGAGTAAGCCTGTCGTGGAGGACAGTAGGCCCAGTGCGGACCTTGAGCATTCGCAAAACTGAAGTCATGGAAGCAGTGGTGGCGACGGAGCATGGCAGCGGCTGGGGTCCTGTGCGAGCCCGGATGGCGGGAGTGGTGATTGTCAGTGGTGGATGGCAGCAGCGGTGATCGGCAGTGAAGATGGCAGCAGCAGTGATCGGCAGTGAAGATGGAAGCAGCGGTGATCGGCAGTGGAGGATGGCAGCAGCAGTGATCGGCAGTGAAGATGGCAGCAGCGGTGATCGGCAGTGGAGGATGGCAGCAGCAGTGATCGGCAGTGAAGATGGCAGCAGCAGCGGTCAGCGACAAGGCAGTTGCAGCGAATAATAGCAGTGATGGCGATGCGGCTCTTGGGGCCAAAGCATTGCAAGCAGTAGCAAAGCCTGCCATGCCTGGGTGGGTCTGAGCCCAGTGCAGGTGAAAGCATGCCTGGTGTGGGGGGAGAATACGCCCTTTTGGGGAAGGCCAGCTTAGAGCATTTGCAGGCCCATGGCTCAAGAAAGAACTGCAATGTTTGACATTTTAACTTTATTTCTTTTTTTCTCTACTTCTTTACTAAGCAGACTGTAGGTCTGAACTTTTTAACTTATTTCTTTATTTCTGTAAGTGAGATTTTGGACCTGGATACTTTATACCTAAGATGGCGCTGTGTGTGGCGACTGTACGCTTTTCACTGTACTCTTGTATCCCATACTTGAGTACACGTGACAATGAAAACCTAAATTTAAATCTAAATCTAAATCCTTATTTGCTGAGTTTAAGCTGGTTATTTAACCAGTCAGCTCCCTCTGGGAGACAGTTGTTGGTTATGTGCAGCATTGTGTGTATCTTTGCACAAGTGTAGTAGAGTTTGTACGAAGGCCCAGTGGTGAATGCTGCCCGGGGGCCCTAGCCCAATCTGAAACTCTTGCTGTGATAGCTCAGGATAATCAATGAGAAGCATGAAAGGGAAAGGCATTAGAGAATGATAATTCCTGGACTTTAGGAAGAAAAGGTTTGAAGGTTAAATATCCTACTCTTCCTTTAAACAGTTTAATGTTTAGCCTTCAATGAGTACCGCTAAAAATAGATCAATTTTAATTCTTCTAATTACTGCAGGGGAGCCTTGATGTGTGCGCATTGATGACTGTGTTTGCTATGTAACAACAATGAATCACTTTGAGACAATTCATTGTACACAGAGCACTTTGGGGCATTCTGTACGGGACATTGGTGAGGCCACTGTTGGAGCACTGTACTCAGTTCTGGCCTCCCTGCTGTAGGAAAGATGTCATTAATATTGAAAGGGTTCAGAAAAGATTTATAAGGATGTTGCCAGGGTTGGAGGCTTTGAGCTATAGGGAGAGGCTGAATAGGCTGGGGCTGTTTTCCTTGCAGCTTCGGAGGCTGAGGGGTGACCTTATAGAGGTTTATAAAATCATGAGGGGCATGGATGGGTGTTTTTCCCCAGGGTGGGGGAGTCCAAAACTAGAGGGCAAAGTTTTGAGGTGAGAGGGGAAAGATTTGAAAGAGATCTAAGGGGCAGTATTTTTACACAGAGGTTGGTACGTGTATGGAATGAGCTGCCAGAGGAAGTGGTGGAAGCTGGTACAATTACAACATTTAAAAGGCATCTGGATGGGTATATGAATAAGAAGAGTTTAGAGGGATATGGGCCAAATGCTGGCAAATGGAATTAGACTTTTTAGGTTATCTGAGAGGCATGGACGAGATGGACCAAAGGGTCTGTTTCTGTGCTATATATCTTTCTGACTCTAGATTTAAAAACCTATTCTTCAGCTGTAGAACCCTGGTTGTTCAACTTTCTTTAGGATTATGATATATTTATAGATACTTTATCGACATGCAGTACCTCAGATTGTTGACCCTTCGGTATTGTCTGAGTGTGATAGATGAGGGCAGGAATATCACAAGCATTAATGCTAACAACCTGTGAAGATGTCACCCTCTAAATTTCCCACATTTCTGGATGTCCTTTCAGCTTTGTGCTTCACTGGCTGCTATTGTAGAGAGGTGTTTGCTTGGTGGTGACCGTACTACCTCCTTGAGCACTTCCATAGAACCAGCCTCTGCTTAGGGGTTACCAGAAATAGGGCCACTGGTGGAGAAAGAGTTGGGAGCGTGTTAAAGAGAGTGAGAGAGAGAGAGTTGGAGCTTGCAATGGTGTGGAACTGGATTGAAATAGAGTCACTTTATACACGTGGGAAAGGAGTTGGGGCTCAGAGGTGGTGGGATGGCGTTGTTGGAGGTTTAATGGAGATCAAGAGGCCAGAGACGAGGATTTTCATTGGAGGAAGGACGAAGGAAGTTCTTGTGCAAAGAGCTGTGAGACAAAAAGAATAAAAGAGAAGTACGGTGCAGGAACAGGCCCTTCGGCCCTCCAGGCCTGTGCTGATCATCATGCACTGACTAAACTAAAAACAAACCTTCTGCCCTTATTCGGTCTCTATCCCTCTATTCCCTCCCTATTCATGTAACCATCCAAATGCCTCTTAAATTGTCGCCAATGTCCCTGCATCCACCACCTCCTCTGGCAGTTCATTCCAGGCTCCTACCACTCTCTGCGTGAAAAACTTTCCTCACACATCTCCTTTAAACTTTTGCCCTCTCACCTTGAGCCTGTGCCCACTTGTAATTGAAACTTTAATCCTGGGAAGAAGCCTCTGACTATCCACCCTAGCTAACCCTCTCATAATTTTGTAGACTTCCATCAGGTCTCCTCTCAGCTGCCGTCTTTCCAGTGAAAACAATCCTAGTCTTTCGAACCTTTTCTCATGGCCAATGCACTTGAGGCTGGGCAACATCCTGGTGAACCTTCTCTGCACTTTCTCTAAAGATTGCATGTCCTTCTGGTAGTGTGGTGACCAAAACTGCAAACAATAATCCAAATGCGGCCTAACAAGGGTTTTATATAGCTGCAACATGTTTTGCTAACTCTTAAAGTCTATGCCCCTGGCCAATGCAGGCAAGCATGCCATATGCGTTCTTAATCAATTTGGCCACCTGTGTTGACACTTTTAGGGAACTATGGACCTGCATGCCCTGATCCACCTGTATGTTAATGTTCCTGAAGGTTCTGCCATTAACTATGTACTTCACAACTAAATTTGATCCTACAAAATGCATCATCTCACATTTGTCTGGATTAAACTCCAGCTGCCATTTCTGTGCCCAAGCCGCCAATCTATCTATATCCTGTTGTATCCTTTCACAATCGTTGGCACTATTAGCAAGTCCACCAATCTTCATGTCATCTGCAAACTTACTAATCAGACCACCCACATTTTCCTCCAGATCATTTGTACATACTACAAACAACAGAGGACCTAAGACTGGTCCCTGTAGGACACCACTAGTTACTGATTTCCATTCTGAAAAACACCCTTCCATTGCTACCCTTTGTCTTCTATGACTAAACCAGTTTTGTATCCATCTAGCCAGCCCGCCCTGAATGCCATGTGACTTTAGTTTTTGCGCCAATCTGCCATGTGGGACTTTATCAAATGCCTTACTAAAGTCCGTACAAACTACATCCACAGCTCTTCCCTCATCAATTATCTTTGTCATCTCTTCAAAAAATTCGATCAGTTTAGTGAGACATGACCTTCCCCATATGAAACCATGCTGCCTGTCGCTAACTAGTCCATTTTCTTCCAAATGTGCATATATCTTGTTACTCAGCATCTTTTCAAAGAGCTTCCCCACCACAGATGTCTGGCTCACCGGCCTATAATTTCCTGAATATCCCTGCTTCCTTCCTTAAACAAGGGAACAACATTGGCTAATCTCCAGTCCTCTGGAACCTCGCCTGTGGTCAAAGAGGATGTGAAGATATCTGCTAATGTCCCAGCTATTTCTTCCCCTGCCTCTCGCAGTAACCTGGGATAGATCCCATATGGCCCAGGGGACTTGTCTAACTTAATGCAATTTAGGATATCCAAAACTTCCTCCTTGAATATTGTGATATTCTCTGGAGTATTCACACACTCATCCCTGACTTCAACATCATTCATGACCTTCTCCTCGGTGAACACCGATACAAAGTATTTATTAATGATCTCTCCCACTTCCTGTGGTTCCACATATAACTTCCCTCCTTTGTCCTTGAGGGGGCCTACTCTTTTCCTTGCTAGTCTCTTTCTTCAAATATATGCATAAAACGCCTTGGGATTCTCCTTGACCCTGTTTGCTAAAGACATTTCATGGCCCCTTTTAGCCTTCCTAATTCTGCATTAAAGTTCCTTCCTAATTTCTCTATAATCCTCAAGGGCTTTGTTAGTTTGTAGCTGCCGAGACCTAATGTATGCTCCCTTTTTCCTTTTGACTAAGTTTACTATTTCCCTTGTCATTCACGGTTCCTGGATCCTGCAATTCCTATCCTTCAGTTTTGCTGGGACATGCATGTCCTGCACTTTAATCAACTGGTCTTTAAAAGCCTCCCACATGCCAGGTGTAGATTTGCTCTCAAATAACTGCTCCAAATCCACATGCCCCAGTACTTGTCTAATTTGGATGTAATTGGCCCTTGCCCAATTAAACACCCTCACCCGAGGGCCATTTTTGTCCTTGTCCATGACTACTCAAAATCTTATGGAGTTGTGGTCACGAAGCCTGAAATGCTCTCCTACTGGAACATTGATCACCTGTCCTGGCTCATTCCCTAATACCAAGTCTAGTATGGCCTTCTCTCTGACTGACTGTCAACGTACTGTCTCAAAATGCCCTCCTGGATACATGTAACAATTTGTTCTCCATCTGAGCCCGTTGGATGTTTCGTGATAAATGCAGGCCTCTTCTTGAAAACTGGTGGACAATTAAAAATGTGGAAGAATTACTCCAAACACACGAACAGCTGATAAAATGGACACTGGCCTTGGTGCATGCATGCACGTGTGGGGCCAGTGATGTCAGTTGGCCATGCCAGACCTCCATGCATGTGTTGATGATGTCACCACATTCCATGTGCAGTGAAATCAGTACCAGAGCAAACACAGACTGCAACTGCTCTATTTCATTTCACTTAATTTTAACTACTTTTAAGAAAAAGCTGCCCAATACCCTGCCTCGGTGGTTTCCCATGCTCCCTTCTAACTCCTTTATTGAGGCTGAAGCGAGAGCACATGTCACAGTACATTTTAGTCCCTTGTGCCATTTATATCCTTCCCTTTTGGTGCTTGTTTTTCCTCGTTGCTAAATATTTGAATTAGGTACCTGACCAATTGCAGTTCCCCAGTAAATACTCTCTCCTCTGTTGCCTCTTTGCCTAAATTTTGGGATTATTACTCTTTCTGACGTACTCAAGAACGAATGTCTGGGACACTACCAAAATTAATGGCGAAGTTTCCCAATTCGTTTGGAAAACTTTCAGTTACCATCATTATAAAAGCTTCCGTTGCTTCGGAATGACACAGCTTCCTCTTAAACAATTTGCACCACCTAAAAATCATTTACAGCCTTAAGCAACTAACAGGAGAAATAGACTCCACAACAATCCACAGCTTCAACAGTAGGGAATATTCAAAGTGCAAGTGGATGATTCATCTCAGCCTCCTCTTGAGGTCTCCAGCATCGCAGATGCCAGACTTCAACTAATATTATTCACTCCGTGGGATATGAAGAAATAACCTGAAGGCAGTGGATCGCACAAAGATTGTGGCCCTGACAATATTCTGACAATGGTATTGAAGCACTTGTGTTCCAGAACGATGAATGAATGATTTTACTCTCACATGTATCTAGGAAGATACAGTGAAAAGCGTTTTGTCACCACAATCCGGTGCCATTTTGAGTTACAAAAGGAATAAAAAGAAATTACTTAAAGTCGAGTTCATCTTCAGTTCAAATTGGGATCTCAAGCGCAGCTCCAGGGCTTCTGCAAGGTCTCTGCAAGGTGTTTGAGACCTAAAAGAGTCCCCACTCTGGGCGTGATGATACTGATGCCCCAAGAGACCCCAGCTCCACTGCCGCTACTGCCTGAGCGACACTGCCAAAAGTCCCCGCACCAGCCCTACCACAGCCAGGAGTCCCCGCTCCAGGCATTGCCATGGCTGCCAGGAGACCCGACCCACGTCACTGACGCTGCGGCCGCTATCTGCTGACGCCACTCTGGCCTCGAAAGTGAAGAGAGAAAAAAGAAAAAGAAGGAAGTTGAAAAGGAGAGAGACAAGAGACTGTTACCGGTCTGGAGTGCACAGGCTCAGAAGCCCGAGCACTACCTATTGTGCCAACGCTGCCCTCTTGAAAACCAGCTGCCCTCAGACAAACTATTCCAGTACAGCTACAACAAGGCATTTAAATGGCAATGAGCAATGTTGCCCAGATATGTCCTGTCCTCAAAAAAGTAGGACAGATCCAATCCAGGCAATTACTATTTTGCCAGTCTACATTCTACCATCTGCAAAGTGATGGAAGGGGTCATCGATGTGTTGTCAAGTGACCCATGCACAGCAACAACCTGCCCACTGATGTTCAGCTTGGTCTCCCAGGGTCAGCTGGTTCCTAACTTCATTGCAGCCTTGGTCTCAATGTAGGCAAAAGAGCTGAAGTACAGCGGTGCACATCAAGGCTGCATTTAACTGTGTGTGGCATCAAGGAGCTTAAGCGAAAATGATGTGAATAGGTAATGGTGAAAAGATCTGCTGATTGGAGTCATGTCCAGAAACAGGAATCTTGGTTGTGCCTGTTGGAGGTTGAGCACATCACTGCTCCAGCACATTTCTGCACGAGCTCCTCAGCATACTGCCCTTGGCTCAGCTGCCTCCTATTATCAAACAGTAAGAAGTGGGGATATTTGCTAACGATAGTGCAGTGTTCTGCACCATTTGTGACTCCTCAGTTACTGAAACAGGCTATGTCCATATGCAGCAAAACCTGAGTAATATCTGGGCTTGGGCTGAAAGGAGGCGAGTAACATTCGAGCTACACAAATGTCAGGCAGTGACCACCACCAAGAGAGGTCCTAACCACCAGCCTTTGACATTGGCTGAATCTCTCACTATCAATATCCTGGGGGGGTTACCATTGACCAGGAAGTGTGCTGGACAAGCCATATAAATGCTGTGGCCACACGGGCCGGTCGGTGATGAGGAATCTTGTGATGGCTAACTTGCTTCTTGACTCCCTAAGCTTGGTTCACTTTCTACAATGCATGAGTTAGGAATGTGATGGATGCTCCCTAGTTTCCTGGATGAGACTTCAGTGGCCAAGTGGCCCTCCGTTGCATTGTTTGATTCTCGGATTCTGTTCTTAAAGGATGGTTGAATGTGTTCCTAGTCTTCAGGTTTCCTGCTGCAACTGTTAAAGAGGTGATCACTGACAACCCAGGCTGACTCTGTCTGCAGTACTAACCTGCTATTTCCATCTGAGTCAAAGCAATTTCTACCACAGCACAAAACAGCCCACGACTTGTACGAATGTGCTGAATCCCCATGCCATCGTGCCACTATAATACAGTTAATCAGTAATTAGGACTGAAGAGTGAAATGCTCACTCGGGAATGTGTAAACATGTTGTTGTGCCACCAGCTTAGTAATTAGATCCAAAATAATCCATCTTTTTTCGAAAGAATGTGTTGGGATAGCAATGTTTCAAGAGACTGTTGTCATGACTGAGCTGCAAGGCAGACGAAGGGGAATTCGGGCTTCTTCTGAGTTTGCAAAGTTCAGCCAGGACACATCAAGCACTGTCCGTGCAGATTTCAATTTACCTGTTTGGAATGGGCTGGGAGGTGGGGAAAGAGTTGACGTTGGGGCGGGAATGGGTATATGTAGAATCAGGAGGCAAGATGCAGGGTGGAGAGTCCACCATGTTCTTGGATCCTTTGCCACAATAGAGTCAGAGTGGGAGAAAGGTTGAAGATGATGTTCCTGCCAGCACTTCAATCAATCCTGTTAAGCACCTCATTGATGGCTGCTTGATGGGCTCTTGCAGTATCGCATGCATTCTGTTTGATGGGAGTAGAGCAGAGAGGAGTGGTTGTAAGGGTGCAGTGAACTACATTGGGAAGTCACGCAGGAAAAGCTGCTCTATATGGACTTGGTGAAGTCCTTGAGATCAAACACCATCCTGCGATTCCATCCCCTCACTGTGGCTGCTATGACTGATTGCAGTGAGCCTCCCCATTCTGGGTGACATGGGATTGATCACAGTCTCAGCAGTGGCTGCCACTTCCTGGTGGTACAGCTGGACTGAAGAGCAGTCATCCCTCTGATTTGCTGCTGGAATTTCTGCCTTTTGTAGAAGAGGAAACCCCAATAACATAGCTACAATAAGAGCTCTGGGAATGGCCCCTCTCTTTCTGGCCATTGGGCTGAGGTGACTGTCGTGGCCATCAATTCCTTTTTAATTCATTCACACAATGTGTGTGTCACTGGCTAAGTCAGCATTTATTGTTCATTCTTAATTGGCCAGAAGGCAGTTAGGAGTCAACCCATATTGCTGGAGTCACATGTAGACTAGACCAGCTAAGGAAGACAGTTTCCTTCCCTAAAATCAATCTGACGGATTTTTTTCTGAAAAATTGGCAATAGTTTCATGTTTATCATGAGACTCGTAATTTCACATTTGGTATGAATTCAAATTCCACCATCTGTCATGGCAGCATTTGAACCCAGTTTTCCAGAACATTGCCTGGGTCTCTAGGTTAGTAGCCTAGCAATAATACCACTAGGCTGTTGCCTCCTGTCGACACCTATATTAGCCATTGAGTGTGGTTTCTCTTCAGCCAGATTACTATCCAGTTCTCCCCATAGATAGTGTTTGTGAGGTTGGACATCAATGTGTGGGGAGGCAATAATGTAATGCTGTTAATGCTAGTCTACTTAATCCAGAGACCCAGGTAATGTTCTGGAGACCTGGGTTTGAATCCCACCGTCACAGATAGTGGAATCTGAATCCAGTAAAAGAATCAAATGATAAGCACAACATCACAGTCAATTATTGGTGAAAAGCCCATCTGGTTAACTTATGTCCTTTAGGGGAGGGAACTGCCATCCTTACCTGGCCTTGTATATATTTGACTTCAGACCCACAGCAACGTGGTTCACTGTTGAAACATTGGCCTGGCCATATCCTGTGAATGAATTTTTTAAAAAATGGGGAAAGTACTTCATTTGTTTGAAATGTTGCACTAGTTTAACAATATGCAGTAATTGTAAAGATTACCACACACATACGTGCATAGAGGATGTATTGGTAGACACCCAAATATCGATAGCTTCAGGACAAGGAGAAGGTTGAGAATATGACGACGAAATGTCCTGGTCTCAATTTTAAACCTTCCTATGTTACCCAATTGGCAGGAGTGGTTTGGAGGAGGTGGGGTCATCATGGTGTTAAAATATCAAGATCAGAAACTTAAACAGAGTTGCTGGAAAAGCTCAGCAGGTCTGGCAACATCTGTGGAGGAGAAAACAGAGTTAACGTTTTGGGTCCGGACCGGAAACGTTAACTTTGTTTTCTCCTCCACAAATGCTGCCAGATCTGCTGAGCTTTTCCAGCAACTTTGTTTTTGTTCCTGATTTGCAGCATCTGCAGTTCTTTTGGTTTTTATTAAGATCAGAAACTTAAAATTTTTTAATTTTAAGGTGCTAGATTCAGGTCACAGGTGACATTTCCACAAAAGGCAAGCTGGGACGGAATTATCATCGGCAGTAGTATAATATAAATTTACCAGAAACTGAGGGTATGTTGTTGTTGGGGGAGATCTATGCTGTCAAGTGAATGACTTGAAGCAGGCTTTATTGAACATAACTATATGCAGAGGATCATAAGAGAGGACATCTTTCTTGGAGCCTCACAGACCCAGGCTGCAGTTCCAAGTGCCCTGACATCAACAAGATAGAGATCCATTCAGTTTCGATAGCCAGAATGAAGATCCAGTTCCCTTTACTCTATAGATACCTGACCTGTAGGTTTCCTAGCAGATAAACTGAGGCAGGAACCAAAGAATTTTGGAAACTGAGGACTTACTTACCACTAATGTTCCTCCTTGGATCCACTCCCCACACCTTCAGCCCTTAACCCCCAGCCCACAACCCTGGCCAGGCAGTTCTGTTTGATCACTGCCAGGTGGGAGGTGGAGCAACAAAATGTTAACAAGACCCTGCTGTTGAGATCTGTACGTCTTCAATGCACTGAGTTCTTTGGTCAGTTTTGGCCTAGCCACTTCTTGGAAACAGCTCTTCATCCTGATACAGTGCCAGTTCTTTATTGAAGAACAAATTATTCTGATCGGCCAGTTACTTGATAGTTAAAAAGGTTTTGGTCTCACCGTATAGCTGTGATTGCAGTGCAACATGAGAAAATGTGGCCTGTTTTAAAGACAATGGGAGACAACACAGCGTAATGGCAGTAAACAGGTTTAACCTGCCTATTCATTCTTCAAAGTGTCCTTGACAATACTCAAGGTTATTCTGTGAACCACTGGGAAAAAATAAATTATAAGAGAATTAAAAGTAAAATTGTGTTGCTTTCCTATTTTTGTCTTTTGCAAAAAATTTTTGAGATCAAGGGAAAAGGTTGGATTTGGTGTGATGGTTGAAATCAAAGTTTTATGAAACTCCAGGATTAGATGTTATTTCTTTGGAAGCAGTTCAGTGGAGGTTCACTAAGATGATCCCTGATATAGAGGGATTATATAATGAGCGAAGGCTAAACAGCTTGGGACTTTATTCATTGCAACTCAGAAGAATGAGATGAGATCTCATTAAAACATATAGGATTCCTAATGGGCTTGATAGGGTAAAAGATGAGAGGATGTTTTCTCCTCATGGGTCGGTCTAGAACCAGGGGGTATAGTCTCAGAGTAAAGGGATGCTAATTTGAGACTGAGGTGAGGAGCAATTTCTTCTCTCAGAGGGTTATGAATCTTAGGAACCCTTTGCCACAGAGAGCTGTACGGTCAGAGTCCTGTTAGATATTTAAGGCTGAGATAGATAAGATTCCTGATTGGTCAGGGAATCAAGGGTTATGGGGAAAATGCAGGAAAGTAGAGTGAAGAGTATCGATTCAGCCATGATCCTATGAACGGCAGAGCAATATTGAGGAGCCGAACAGCCTACCCCATTCCCATTTCTGACAGTCATTTATGTTCTTATGGAATACATACAGAATAAAATTGCTGACCCTAATTCTTTGCTGTTGAAATTTTTTTTTTGCAGTAACTACTATTGAAATCCAAGATAAAGAGTTATGGCTAATAATTGCTAAAGGGTAGCACAGTGGTTAGCACTGTTGCCTCACAGCGCCAGGAGCCCAGGTTTGATTCCACCCTTGGGCGACTGTCTGTGTGGAGTTTGCACATTCTCTCTTCGTCGATGTGAGTTTCCTCAGGGTGCTCTGGTTTCCTCCCACAGTCCAAAGGTGTGCAGGTTAGGTGGATTGGCCATGCTAAATTGCCAATAGTGTTCAGGAATGTGTAGGCTAAGTGGATTATAGGGGATGGGTCTGGGTAGGATGCTCTGAGTGTCGGTGTGGACTTGTTGGGCCAAAGGGCCTGTTTCCACACTGTAGGTAATCTATGATAATTGGGCATTTTAACTTTTGGCTTTTATTTTGTCCTGAGTTCCAGTCAAAATAGTTAAGCGGAGGAAATGTCTGTGGTATAGTGGGAGTATAACTGGACCCAGGTTGATAATTTGGCGATGTAGGCCAAATGGGGACAGAAGTCTCATCCTGAGGCCATTAAAGTTCTACTGAATGTTATAAGGCTGTGGGCCGCTTGTATTGGTGAGATGTGTACCATGTTGGCTCTTCGGGAGGCTGGGTTCCAGACCTCACTTTCCAGGAAATCTTGCCTTATATGTTTCAATGTAACCACCCCTCATTAACCTCAGCTCCAGAGAGAACGGGCACACTTTACTCAAAATTGTCATGAATTTGAGGCAAACTCTTCCCTGTAGTTAAATGAAACTACATGTTTGTAATCTGAAAGGTTTGTTTTTCAATTTGTAAAAGAAGTACCAAAATCTTATAAGTTATGAAGGATCACTGAGTGCTCTGTGTTTGATGGTTGACATGCATTATCAACTGCATTTCTGCGTCTCTTGAGCACCTGCCCAACAACTTGTTAAGTGATGAAGTTAACTGGAGATGTATTTTATAGTGCTGTCTGACCCGAGTGCTTCTCCACTGAAATGGGAAGAGCATCTGTGTCCTCATTTTTGTCGAAGCACTCAAAGACTCATGTTTCCAGGATTTATCAGGTTTAAATTTAATGTGGGATTCAGTGGTTTAGTGTTCAGTCGTTACATTTGATTGGCTTAGAGATGAAAAATGGAAGGCTTTTGGATAAAGCAAGCCACCACCTAGTTTGAGAAAGATACACTATAAATTATAAGGACTGCAAGGTTTGTGTTCCTGACAGCATGTGTAAATCAAATTGTACGTGTTGTGCCTGCTGACTACGATTGCATTAGAGTACTGAGCGTGCAGATGCTTGTTCTGTGATATGTTTCTCATTAATCATCTTGCTATGACTGGTAAACTTCCAGCCATTATATTACATCTGTTAATCATTCAGGTTAGGTATCATTGGCAACTGAATGGATTAGCACAACAATATTTGGTCTTGGACAAGATACTGAGATTAAGGATCGTTTAATAGAGGGAGTTGAAATTATGATACTTTTTGATGAGAAGAAGAAGAAGCAAGGAAGAAACTGTTTCCACTGATGGAAGGGTTGGCACAAGGAGACACAGATTTGAGCTAATTGACAAAAGAACTGAAGGAAGACAAGAATTTTATTTTTGCAATGGATTGCTGTAACCTTGAACGCACCTTGTCTGCAAAGATGGTGGGAATAGATTCAGTTGTAACTTGGAAGATGAAACTCGAAAGGATGATATTTGCTGATCAGAGGGGAATGGAATTATTTATTAGCTCTTGCAAAGCCGTGCGTTTGGGATGGAGCGGAGGTGTCAGAGAGTCATTGAAATCTACAGGAGAAAAGAAAGGACCATTTGGCCGATTGAGTCTGCACTGGCCAAAAGAACTATTTCTAATTACACATTCCAGTACCTGGCCTATAGACTCGAATGCTTTGGAATATCAAGTGTATATCTAAATACTTTTTAAATGATATGAAGTTTTCTGCCTCCACCATCCTTACAGGCAATGACTTCCACATTCCCACAATCTCTGGGTGAAAATCCTTTTTCCTCACATCCCCTCAGAGACTTTTGCCTGTTACCTTGAATCTGTCACCCTGGTCATTGAGCTTACATCAGATGGAAAAGTTTCTTCCTATCTATACCCTCATAATTTTGTACATCTCGATCATGTACCCATTCAGTCTCTTTTGCTCCAAGGTAAATAGCCACAGTCTATTTAATCTCTCTTCCTAACTAAAACTCTCCAGCCCAGGCAACATCCTGGTAAATCTCCTTTGCACCTTCTTCACTGCTAATCACATCCACCTTATAATATAGATTCCAGAACTGCACACAATACTCTTGCTGTAGCATAACCAAGTTTTTATACAGTTTCAGCATAACCTCCCCACTTAACTGCGTGTCTCAACGAATAAAGGCAAGTATTCCGTATGCCTCCTTGACCACTTTATTGACATGTACTTCTGCTTCTCCAGGAGCATTAACAAAACTATTTCTCAGTGCAACAGATCTTACTTACATTTTGTTGCAGGGGTTCTGAGCCCAGGAGAACTGAGTTGAAGCAGTACATTGAAAACAGTTTCATAACTGGGCTATGGAGACTGATTTAAATCAGTGAATTCTTTGTCTGCTTGTCCAACCAAGTACACTCACACAACTTGATATCTATGTCTTTAAGAATTTTTTTCCCCAGTTTAGCCACTTGTCCAGCTCACAATCATCATGATGAGCTCAATTCAAGGCCAGTGCTTTAGTCTTATTTGTTGAAAATAATTCATGAAAAGTTCATACATGCTGTGATGTAGAATCTATTCATGAGCTCAGTTGTTAGAACTAGTCAGCTACACAGACTGGGAAGGACCCACCTTCAATCTCTGCCCTATGATTTAAGATGATATGCACATTGTAGTTAGCTTTGTTGGCCTTTAGCCAGAGGAGAGGGAAAATTAACTTGGGATCTTGTTCTTGACTGCTATCCAGTCACCCTTGTTATACAAAACAGAACCGAGAACATGATTGGGCATGACTTTGACATTCCACTGCAACAGAATAGCCTGCAAACAATTTCATTCTTGTGATGAATGGTCATTTGCATGATACTCCCTATGGCAATGGCAGCTGTGACCATATGCAAGAGTGAATTGGCACAGAGAACCTGATTAATTGAATACGCACGTGCTTTCAGTCCTTTCAGTGGAGAAAATACAGCTTGACTTCAATGATTTGTGTTGCTCTATAATGATAATATTGGTATAAATGCCCCTTTCTGTGTAGCTCCCTTACTACACCTCGCAACAACAACCAGCACCACCACCACACCATGACTTGCAGCTCAGCTTACAGTTAATAGCTGAGATGCTTGATTTATTCTCAAAACAGAAGTCATTACTTTTTACAGACAGGATACACTGAATGTGCCAAGCACAGTAGAGCAAGTGAATAGGCCATTCAGAGTCTTGATCCTTCTTGGTCATTCAAGGTCATGCCTGAGCTGTACTTCGGTATATTTATAGGTAATTATCTACGATAATAATTTAAAATTTTACACATGATGGCTGCTCAACTGGAATCACAGCATTTGGTATAAGAGAGGCCTTTTGGCCCATTATGCATGCACTGACCCTTCAATTGAGCATCATTACCGAGTACCAATCCACTGCTTTTTGTCCATATTTTTGAATACTGTTTCTACCCAAATTATCACCCAATGCCTGTGAATTCCTCAAATGAGCCTGCCTCTACCACATTTCCACACGGTGCATTTGCACCCTAACTACTTGTTATGTGAACAAAAGATTTTTTTGCACATCACCCTTGCTTTGTTTCCATATCACTTTACATCTAAGACCGCTTGCTCGTTATACTTTTATGAGTGGGAAAGGCTTCTCCCACTCTAGTCTATCTAGTTCACTTATGATTTTGAAATCCTCAATCAAGTCTCCTCTCAGACTTATTTTTTTCTGGAGAAAAGTCCCAAATTCCTCAATCTATCCTCAAAATTGAAGTTCCTCATTCCGGAAATCATTCTTATGAATCGTTTAGACCATAAGACCATAAGACATAGGAGTGGAAGTAAGGCCATTCGGCCCATCGAGTACACTCCGCCATTTAATCATGGCTGATGGGCATTTCAACTCCACTTACCCGCACTCTCCCCGTAGCCCTTGATTCCTTGCGAGATCAAGAATTTATCAATCTCTGCCTTGAAGACATTCAACGTCCCGGCCTCCACTGCGCTCCGTGGCAATGAATTCCATAGGCCCACCACTCTCTGGCTGAAGAAATGTCTCCTCATTTCCGTTCTAAATTGACCCCCTCTAATTCTAACCCACGGGTCCTAGTATCCCCACCTAACAGAAACAACTTCCCAGCTTCTACCCTTTCTAAGCCATGCATTATCTTGTAAGTTTCTATTAGATCTCCCCTCAACCTTCTAAACTCTAATGAATAGAATCCTAGGATCCTCAGCCGTTCATCGTATGTTAGGCCTACCATTCCAGGGATCATCCGTGTGAATCTCCGCTGGACACGCTCCAGTGCCAGTATGTCCTTCCTGAGGTGTGGGGCCCAAAATCGGACACAGTATTCTAAATGGGGCCTAACTAGAGCTTTATAAAGTCTCAGAAGCACATCGCTGCTTTTATATTCCAACCCTCTTGAGATAAATGACAACATTCCATTCGCTTTCTTAATCACGGACTCAACCTGCAAGTTAACCTTTAGAGAATCCTGTACTAGCACTCCCAGATCCCTTTGTACTTCGGCTTTATGAATTTTCACACCGTTCAGAAAATAGTCCATGCCTGTATTCTTTTTTCCAAGGTGCAAGACCTCGTATTTGCTCACGTTGAATTTCAGCAGCCATTTCCTGGACCACTCTGCTAAACTGTCTAAATCATTCTGCAGCCTCCCCACCTCCTCCGTACTACCTGCCTGTCCACCCAACTTCGTATCATCAGCAAACTTTGCCAGAATGTCCCCAGTCCCTTCATCCAGATCATTAATATATAATGTGAACAGCTGCAGCCCCAACACTGAACCCTGCGGGACACCACTTGTCACCGGTTGCCATTCCGAAAAAGAGCCTTTTATCCCAACTCTCTGCCTTCTGTCAGACAGCCAATCCTCAATCCATGCCAGTAACTCACCTCGAACACCATGGGCCCTCACCTTACTCAGCAGCCTCCTGTGAGGCACCTTATCAAAGGCCTTTTGGAAGTCTAGATAGATAACATCCACTGGGTTTCCCTGGTCTAACCTACTTGTTACCTCCTCAAAGAATTCTAACAGGTTTGTCAGACACGACCTCCCCTTACTAAATCCATGCTGACTTGTTCTAATCCGACTCTGCACTTCCAAGAATTTAGAAATCTCATCCTTAACAATAGATTCTAGAATTTTACCAACAACTGAGGTTCGGCTAATCGGCCTATAATTTTCCATCTCTTGTCTTGATCCTTTCTTAAACAAGGGGGTTACAACAGCGATTTTCCAATCTTCTGGGACTTCCCCTGACTCCAGTGACTTTTGAAAGATCACAACCAACGCCTCTGCTATTTCCTCAGCCACCTCCTTCAGAACTCTAGGATGCAGCCCATTGGGGCCAGGAGATTTATCAATTTTTAGATCTTTTAGCTTTTCTAACACTTTCTCTTTTGTAATGCCTACCATACTCAACTCTGCCCCCGACTCTCCTTAATTGTTTGGATATTACTCATGTCTTCCACTGTGAAGACTGACGCAAAATACTTATTAAGTTTTTCAGCTATTTCCTTATCTCCCTTCACTAGCCTTCCAGCATCAGTTTGGAGCGGCCCAATGTCTACTTTTGCCTCTCGTTTGTTTCTTATGTATTGAAAGGAACTTTTACTATCATTTCTAATATTACTGGCTAGCTTACCTTGTATTTTATCCTCTCCTTCCTTATTTCTCTCTTTGTTACCCTCTGTTTGTTCTTGTACCCTTCCCAATCTTCTGATTTCCCAGTGCTCTTGGCCACTATATAGGCTGTCTCTTTTTCTTTGATTCATTTCTTGACTTCCTTTGTCAGCCATGGCTGTCTAATCCTCCCCCGGGTAATCTTTCTTTTCTTTGGGATGAACCTCTGTATTGTGTCCTCAATTACACCCAGAAACTCCTGCCATTTTTGCTCTACTGTCTTCCCCGCTAGGCTCTGCTTCCAGTCGATTTTCATCAGTTCCTCTCTCATGCCCCTGTAATTACCTTTATTTAACTGTAACACCATTACATCCGATTTTGCCTTCTCTCTTTCAAACTGCAGACTGAATTCTACCATATTATGATCGCTCTGCCCCCTGACAGAGTTTCTGCACTCTTTGCAATGCACATCTTTCCTATAATCTGGCGCCGAAAACTGTACGTGCCAATATTCAGCCAGCACTGAATATTAACACCGACTTGTGAATGATGTAGCATTACAATTTAAAGTCGCCCACGGTCAAAAATAATTCAGAATTCTTTGACTTCCTGTTGTTACAAATTTGTGACATTTTTGCCCATCGTAAATTTCTGTATGCCAAACATAATTCCTCAAATAGATTTAACCATCTAAACACAGGGTGCTGACTGTACAATCCAGCAATCAAAATTTCCACAACTCACTCAAAGCAATTTCAAGTTATTTTGATTTAGCGGTGATGTTTCCTCGGAAACTGAAATTTCTACTGTGCAAACAGTTCAATCCACTTCATGTAGGGACATTCACAATGTTGTAAGAGAGGGAGTTCCAGGATATTGACTGAACAACAATGAAGGAATGATGATATTTTCAAGTCAGGATAACATGATGGCGTGCCCACATATCTGCTGTAGATGGTAGTGGTCATGTTTGGAAGATGCTGTGTAAAGAGCATTGGGACTATTGCAAGAACCTTGTCAAGTTCCATAACCTTTATACTTGTTACAGTGTTAAATTGTAGCTTCTGTTTTGTGTCTTATAAACTTTGAAAGCTTGTAAATTCTATTTAATTTTAATAGCAGTTGAATTTTGAGCATCAGCCTGTAATTGTCACATCTGATTATCAACTTGTACTTCAACAATAGAAAATATAAATATTTTGCATTCTAAAAGCAGTCAGGAACTGACAAGGTACTTTTCTTCATTTGATGTTGCTGCTTTTCAGAAAGAAAACAAGCTGTAATTGTAGCCTGTAATTGTAACATTTATATTTTTATATTTTTTCATAGACATAAGATAGAGTACAAAAGAGAGACAGAAGGCAAGTGAATGATAAAGGCATATCAAGATGCACACCCAGGAACTAATCTTAAAACTGCAATTCAGTATTTAGAGATAGTTTCACTCCCAGCGCAGCATCTGTCAGCCACCTTTCACAACACCTTTTAAAACTAAGTGTCATTTTTCTTATTTTTTTGTGCACAAAACATATGCAAAGTTACATTTTGGCCACTCATTATGTGTAATCAATATATCCACGTTGATGTGGACAGCTTTTAGTTCCGTGTGCATGCCTGAAATCAGCACACGATATTAAAATCGTGATTGTTAGGTTGTGTGAGAATCCGTTTCTGAAATCTGCTCATCTTAATGCTTGATCCTTCACTTTTAAAAATTCCATCAGTAAATCATAGTGAGAACAGTTGATGAGTAGTTTGTACAAGTGCTGATTACCTGGATCCTGTATCATATCTGATGGACAGACTAAAAACAGCTGAAGCGTACAGAGGGTGAACACTGAACTAGGGATGCGTTTGTTCTTATCTTTCAAATGAATTTTCTCCTTCATCCTTATCTAAGGAAGGATTATACTTGCATTGGAGGCAGTCCAGAGAAGGTTCCCTCAGCTGTTACCAGGTACAGAGGGACTGCCTTATGAGGAGAGGTTGGGTAAATTGAGCCTGTACCCATTTGATTATTGAAGAATGCAACCTTATTGAAAAATACAAGGATTCTTACAGGATTTGGCACGTAGATGCAGAAAGGTTGTTTCTCTTTATGGGAGAGTACAGGAGCAGAGGGCATAACCTAAAGGTTTCCAGTGTTTAAAACAGAGATGAGCATTGATGTTTTCTCTGAGAGCTGTGAATCTGTGGAATTCTTTACCAAAGAGGGCTGTTCAGGTTATGTCATTCAAGTATGTTCAACGCTGAGACGGACAGTTTTTTTGATTAGTAAGGGAATCAAATCTTATGAGGAAAAGGCAGGAAAGTGGCATTGAGGATTATCAGATAAGCCGTGATCTTATTGAATGGACTTGATGGGTGAATGGCCTGCTTCTGCTCCTAATCTTATGGTCTATCAGACATGTCTGTCTCTGGTTTGGACCTGAACTTTTTTTAGGCACAACTTGTGCTGAAAAAACTATTGGCACTCCACTTATATCTAAAATATCCAATCCATCATATTCATTTGATTCTTTCCAGCTGTCCTCTTCATGAACCTCTGAAGGTAAAACTTGAACTACAGTACAAACAGAATCTTTCCATCTGCCTGAATATGTGTGGGGACCACACATGTTTACAAGTCTCCCTGTTAGCTAGCTCACCACTAATGATAATGTTTTTCATCTAAATCTTTTGGTTCAGCTTCAGATTACTTTTGTCCAGTCTTTCCCACTCATGACTCTGTCTCTGTCACTGTGTCACTTTCCTTCTACTGACTGCTAAATGTGGTTTCAGCATGGAAAGTCTCACTTTCTAATGGCTGCAAGAAACAATTCAGCTGGTGTTCTGTTGATAGTAGTGTGGGGTGTGTTATAATAAACAATATTTGTCGGTTTTTGATTCAGTAATATCTGATATTTCTTCTAGTTTGCATCTAGTATTTATTTGACTAGAGTGCTGTCAACGATTTTGCAGTGTGTGCTCTGCTGCTCCATTCAAAGCAGGATGACAAAATGAAACTTGTGTGATTTACTCCATTTATTCTTTTGAAATTAGAAAAATCTTCTGTCTGAAACTGAGGTTTACTGTTAGACACAGATTCCTTTGGGATCTAATAAGCTGCGATCAAAGTACACAACATCTCCAAAGTTTTGCTGGCTGTTCGATTCATTAGAAACACCTCAGCCCAGTTTCAGTGGCTATCTGTGACATATCTATGTTGCTACCTTTCAAATTCCACAAAAAAATCAATGTGCAACAACAACCTATTTCCTGCTGTCTATTTCCAAGCCTGTACTAATGGCAGCTTTCCTACAGCTTGACGCACTCAGCACTGTTTCATTGTCTTCTATGCCCTTGTCTAACCCTGGCCACCAAAAATAGCTTTGCACCGGACTCTTTGTCAAATTTATCCCTAAGCTTTCATCGTGAAAGTCATGTAGCAATTGTGATCCATACGTTTCCAGATTTATGATTCCGACACCCTGCATTATACATCCTTTATCGGCTAGCAGCTCAACTTAACGGATTAGAGAGAAGGCTGGCTCCTCGTCTTGATATTTGTGATCCTCCCCCCCCCCTCCATGTAACATAATTGTACAGTCGTAATGATACAGGGTCCCCTCAAGTTGTTCTAGCAATGTCATCTGCTGTAACAGGCAACTTTTCTACATGTGAGAAGGAAAACACGTCCATCCTTTTGGGATGTACGCCCGAAGGGTATTGTAATCTGGACATTGCATCAGTGTTGCGGTGATCTTCTGATCACTGTACTTAATGTCATGTTTATAAGCAGACAAAATCAAAGCGTGTCTGTTTATTCAGGCTGCAGAATAAGTGGGTGCTGGTGCTTCAGATTGAAAATAGCCGCCAGTGGCTTACGATCAATTTTTATCAAAAAGAATATATTTACTAAATCACCTTATTCCAAAAATCAAAGGCAATGCTTCATCTTCTGATTGAGCATAAATTTGTTCATTGGCACAGAGAATACTTTTGGCACATGCAATTAGTCTCTCCTTACCATTATTCAACAGATATGTAAGTCCAAGTGGTGAGACATCATATGCTATCTTAATCTTTTTGGTTACAAGCATTGTACCGTATTCTAAATTACTTGTACCCAACTTGAGAACTATGTCACACCCCTTTGACCAAAACCATGGAGTCCTTTTCTCGAAAAGATGCAGTAAGGTTTCCAAATTTGATATCAATTTACTGTAATGATTCACTCAAATAGGAAAAACTGAGCTCAGAAATGTTCTGAGGTGTGGCAAATTTCCTATGGTTTAGGATGCAGCAGGATGTCGACCATTGTTCTGCAGTGTGTAACCCAGATGGTTTACAAAATTATTTAAATTTAGTTATTTGAATGTGTTTACCAAATTGCCTCCTTTTCTAAACATTAGAGCACCTTTTTCAACCAGTCACCATGTGTCTGTCGATTCAGAACTTGAATAAAACAAAAAATAACTGCAGGTGCTGGAAATCTGAAACAAGGCCTTGTCATCACATGGGCCGTTTTTCAGTGCAGCCATTCCATGGAGCTGTTGGTATGTGGAACTCAGTGTGTCCTGATAGACCAACTGCAGCATCCTCATCTGTGCTGCTGAAGGGCTTCAGGAGGCAGTCTTAACGATGATCATTCCAATATCAGGCCATATGGGCAGAACCCAGGAATAAGAAAGTTGCAAGTCTCTATGATGGGGCCATTCTATAGACTTCTCTCAGTAGCTAGCGGGTAAAAATGGAACAGATATGTAAGCAGATCGTGGAAACAACTTTGGTGGTTTTAACTTTCTCAATATTGTCTGGGAATCCCTTTGTGCTTGGGGCTTGGATGGGACAACATTTGTTCAGTACCTGAAGAGAGTTGATGGCTGATGGAGCAAACCCTGATCTAAGTTCTGCTGTAGAGTCCAAAGATGGATTGATGTCTAAATATATCATTTTTCCAGCCACTCCTACAACCAACTCAGTGCAAAGTATGATGCTTTGCATTCATTTGGACTCACTTGGGAGGTTCAGAGGTAGACCCTGACATTTGGGATACACTTTACACAGGCTTGCACCCTGAAGAAGAACACAGAGTTGACCACAATGGGGCAATAAAGTGTTAGGCTACAAGAGAGTGACAGAACTGCCATTTGATGCAACACAGTTTAGAATCCTACATTCTAGCATTGACAGGATATACTATAGTTCTTAAGGTCACCCTGTTCCTTAATGCCTATGGCAATGGTTTTTAACCTGCATACCTTTTAGGCGAGAAGTGTGCTGCAAAAGGTTTAGGAAGCAGTGCTGTTTTATCTGAGTGCTGAGGTTGCTTTTGTACTTCTGATCTCCGTCAGAACCCCAGTGCCAATTATTGAAGGTGGTATCTACTGACACTAGGTGCCATTATCGACTGCACATACCCAAGCCTCAAAAGCGGGTCTGCCATGGAATTGTTTGTCTTATTGAAGTGTGCCTTGATACTGGAAATGTCAAGAACCATGGTCCATTCTGTGCTGCAACAGGTGCCATAAACATCGCAACCTTGGTTGTTGTCTCTTTCTGTATCAAGATACAAGGAGGCTCTGTCATCCACAAGCAACAGCTTCATTTTGGTCAACGCAAGTGAAGCAGAACAAAAGAGCATTGCACGTTCTCTAACAGTGCACAGAATAATAAATTGGACACACATTGCCTTGCGGGCTCCACATCAAGATCAGGGTATGGTTAGGAAGGAATTCCACTCTTTTTAGTGTGACAGCGTGCAGCAAATCCTACGTGTCTGTGCCCTTTATTCTGAGAGTAATCAAGCAGACATCACCCTTTTATTGTTCATTCTTGAGGTGTGTCAGCAGCATTTATTGCCATCTCTTGATAAGATGATGTTTCTGGGCCTTCCTTTTGAGTCACTTGATGAATCAAATTGTGATTTGATCATATTAGCATTGGACTGGCGTCATGTACAGAGCAGATTGGACAAGGATAAGAATTGTTCCTTAAAAAGCTTCGCAGTCATTTTTTTTTGAAAAAAATACACCCACTTATTATTCCTGGATTTAAATATAATCAAAATTCTCAAACTGCCATCGTTGCACTTGAACTTGCAATCTCTGGACTATTCATCACTATGTTTGGATTACTAGTCCAAAAAGAAAACTCCCATACCTAGCAGTCCTCATTATCCGATCTGTTATACTCAGACTGTCAGATTGCTGCTTAGGGATACGGTAAGCTGTGTATATAAGGCTCATAGCTCCTGCCTAAAATGCGATTGAGGATGGCACGGTGGCTCAGTGGTTAGCACTGCTGCCTCACAGCACTAGGGACCCGGGTTTGATTCCACCCTCGGGCAACTGTCTGTGTGGAGTTTGCACGTTCTCCCTGTGTCTGCGTGGATTTTCTCCAGGTCCTCTGGTTTCCTCCCACAGTCCAGTGATGTGCAAGTTAGGTGGATGGGCCATGCTAAAGTGCCTATAGTGTTCAGGGATGTGTAGGCTTTGTGGGTTAGCTATGGGAAATACAGGGATACAGTTAGGGGATGGGTCTGGGTGGTCAGAAGGTGAACTTGTTGGGCCAAATGGCCTGTTTCCACAATGTGGGGGTTATATGAATGCAGAAACTGAGAAGTGCCTGCAGCTATTTTACAAGGATTATTTTAATTCAAAAACTGAGTTTTCTGCCTCGGAGTATTCTGGAGGAATGCTGCTATACTTCTCTGTACTTACAGAGTCTGTAAATTTCTGGTTCTCTATTGCTCACTTCATATATTTATCCTTCTCAGGAGCCACTCCTTAGAAACACAGTCGGAGGAAGAATGCAAGAACAGGGGGTAAAAGATGAAGTTACCAGGGTCTTAGCAGACCATGGGACAGCTCACTCATGAGACGGAGCGATGGCTGGTGTTAGCTTAACCTGAGGACTGCCACTTCTCAGATGAGGGGAGAGGTTGACAACATGAGTCCTTCATGATAACCGCAGCCAGTGTGAGAATTGAACCCACAATATTGACATTGAACCACCACCCAACCAGCCAACTAATCTAACCAACCCCATGGAGAACAGTATATTTTGTAGGATTAGGAAGAAAATGGACAGGAAGGAATTCCATTGGAATCCACTTTCTAGGAGGGATGGGCTGGAGGACATTTACCAGGATGTTGCCGGAGCTGGAGAGTTTCAGTTCTGAAGAGAAATTGGACAGACTGGAGTTCTTTTCCTCAGAGCAGAGGAGACTGAGAGAGGACCTGATTGCAATGTATAAAATTTTGAGAGGCATCGATAGGGTAGACAGGAAGAAACTTTTCCTTTCAACAGAGGGATCGGTGACCAAGGGGCACAGACGTAAGGGGCAGTAGATTTAGAGATGTAAGGAAAACCTTTTTTATCCAGAGGATGGTGGGAATCTGGAACTCATTGCCCGTAGGGGTAATAGAGGCAGAAAACCATAACATTTAAGAAGTATTTAGATGGGCACTTGTGATGCCAAGGAACAAAAAACTATGTCGGAAGTCACACATGAACACGAGGTCACAGTCTGACAGGTTTATTTGAAATCACACAAGCTTTTCAAGCGCAGTCCCTTCATAAGGTGCAGTGAGGACCTGACGAAGGGGCTGAGCTTTGAAAGCTTGAGTGATTTCAAATAAACCTGTTGGAATATAACCTGGTGTTGAGTGAATTTTGACTTTGTCCACCCCAGTCCAACACCGGCACCTCTACGTCATAAAAGACTATGAGCCAAATGCTGGGAATTGGATTAGATTAGTTCAGTGGTTGTTTTTGACCAGTGCAGACATGATAGGCTGAAGAGCCTTTTTCTGTACTGTAGATCTCTATGACTATATGACCCTCTGCTGTCAGAGGTGCATTGCAGCAACTAATTGAGGGGTTTACCTGAAGAATCCTTTCCCTTTCCAACAGTACCTCATCCCATGTCTCCAAGAATATTCTTAAAGTCTATGCATACCCGAAGTAGGTTACAAGTGATGTAGAGCTTTGGAAAGAGTAGTGTAGGAATTAGGAGTCACATTTTAACAACCCTGGTTTGGCCATTAAACTTAGGCCAATGTTGTGATCAAGTCACCTCCCTCACCTCTTGCCAGTGCTGTGGAACTGTCTTCAGACCTTAGCAAGAGTAAGGTCTGAAAGTCCATTGGACTGACCTCTCAGAGATTTCTAGGGCAGCACTGAGAAACTCAGGGCCCCACAGCAGCTGCTTCTGATATTTTGTCGAGCATTTGGTTGTTTATAGTAACCAAAGTGCACCCTCTGTCTAGGGTGGCATGGTGGCTTAGTGGATAGTGCTAGTGCCTCACAGCGCCAGAGACCCAGGTTTGATTCCACTATCTGGTGACTGTGTGGAGTTTGTACATTCTCTCTGATTTCCTCCGGGTGCTCCGGTTTCCTCCCACATTCCAAAGATCTGCAGGTTAGGTGGATTGGCCATGCTAAATTGCTCCCATAGTGTCCAGGGATGTGCAGGCTAGGTAGATTAGCCATGGGAAATGTAGGCTTACATGGGTAGAGTAGGGGTGTATGTCAGGCTGCGATGCTGTTCGGAAGGTCACTGTGTAGTTGATGGGTGGAATGGCCTGCTTCCACATTGTAGGAATTCTGTGATCATGATCCTTTAAAGAGCTACAGAGGAGCCCAGTACCCCTGTTCTTCTTGCCATTGGTTGAGCTGCCAATGTGTGAGTCATACCAGAATGTGTTAATATACGCATCTATTCCTGGGATTGTACTTTTGCACTCCCCAAGGGCCTGGAACAGATCCAAACTTCTTTGCTAACCCCTGAGATTGTGAATCAGGCCGATCTGTTTTTATGGCCTTTTCCAATTGCCTTCTTCTTAGTCCTCCCTGCCCAAATAGAAGCCGAACCAGTTCGTCAGGAAACCTATCACTTAAACAGGTATGGAAACCCTGACTCAGACTGTACTTCGCCCTTTCATCTACGTAAACCCACTCCTGGTGATATTCAGGTCAATGCTTCAGGCTGATGCTGGGCTTTCATTAGAACAAGCTTTTAATGTAACATTATGAGGCAACTTTGGGTCGAAAGGAAGTCACACATGGGCAGCGTGAGGTGCAGAGCAGGAAGTAAAGCCATGTCGAGAAATTGTTTGGTAACAGTTGATGCATAAGGTAATTTAGGTTCATGATGGATTGTTATAAAAAGCTTATTTCCAAACCGTCAGGGGACAAAGCCAAGTAGAAGGAATAAACTTTGCTATTAATAGCTGTGATCTAAGTATAAGCATAACACAGATGTTCCAGCCAGGAAATAGACACAGTGATTTTATTAAATGGTGGACACGAGATGAATGATAGTTCTACATTCCATACACTTCTAGTGATCAGATAACAATCAAAATAAAACATTAACCTGGCTTCCTGCATCACACGTAGCAGTGAGCAAAATTCTCAAAGGGAGCATTAATAATACGATAAGAATCAATAAAAAAAAACATGATGCTGTAAGTTAACAGGAGCAACAGTCATGTAAGAACTTGGCACTGGATCAACCTCTTAACCTTTTCCACACAGAATTTCCATTGTCGATTTCTGAGACTTGCATATCTTTCGTAACACTGACCACGGCTTCACAGCAAACTCTTCCTCTCCCCGTTCCCCCTAAAATCCATTTGCTTTTTCAACATCAAGCAATAACAATGCACAGCTTTCATCAAAGGCATGATGAATTATTATTACAGGAAACATTAATGAACAAACAAAGAGAAAACAACATCACCCAGGTGCTGTCTAAGTTGTGTGTAATGTTGTGGTGCCTTGGTTTCCTGCCTGCTGTCCTGTGCCTGAGGATGAGGTGGAGGAGGCAGCCCATTCTCTTGTCTCTGCTCATGGTGGAGATGCCCAAGGCTTTCATACTTGCCTTGGAGGTGCCGAAAATGCAGTGCCATTGCAGGACAGCCTTAGTCGTGGAGCCTTATGGTAGGGATGGCAGAAGGGCTGAAGAGATGAGGGATGACTCTTAGAGGTGATCCCACTCATCAGTCTCTTCGACAATGTCAAGCCTTTCCTACAGTGCTGTAATGCTGGATGAGGCCAGCGACTGACATGATATCCAGTCCAAGCATCTCTGCACCATCAATGACACAGCGGTAAATGTAAATGTGACAGAGAGTCTCACTGTCCCTGCGTGCTGCTATTGAACTCACCCAAAGTGAACTGCATATGTCTTGCCAAGAACTTAGACACTTTCCATCTCTCTCTTTCTCTCTCTCAGTGAAGGAGCTTATGCTGTCAAATCTCTGAGCATATGACCTACCTGAATTCATCCATTGTCTATCTATGGCTTCACAATGCTTCACGCATCTCCAACATTTAGGATCTCAGTTGCCAGAAAACCCTCTCTGATTTTGATGCACTATGTCCATTACCTTTGCCCAGTGAAGTATCTGCCTGCTATCCCTAAGGGGCACTGCCCATTACTGATTCTGCTCTACTCACCACCACTTGACCTCACATCTCATGATCATCCAGTACTACCCTTTGAAAAGACAGGTGAATTTCTCCTTGCTGCTGGCAAGTCTGGAGGAATGATGTGGCGGTGGTGCCTTGGGGATCCCTCCCTCCACAAAGTAGGCTGGAAGTTGGGACACTGCTCCTCCTCTGTAACTGGCCTTGTGGAAAACGCAAGAACGTGGCAGTGAGAACTCAGGTTGCTCAGTTGGAGTCTCAGCCCGGTAGTTGTGTAGATACAACATGCATGATGCCAGAGTATGCTCCACACTTTTTTCTGCTAACACAGCGAGCGACTTGCCTTGCACTTTCCAGCCACCAGACTCATAACCGCTTTCGGTGGCAGCAATGCACAGTTCCCGAGCTACCTCCTCCACAGGGAACAGGGTGTTGGGCAAGTAGCCCACTGCCACCATCTGAATGTTTCCCATGAATTGTCCATTCACATTCCCTGCAGGGTGTGGAGAGAAAGATTTCTGTGAAGGCTGCCCTCCCTCGCCTATTCCTCTGTGACATCAGCTTGAAATGTAGCGCTCCTTCAGAGATGTGCATGTTTAATTATATACCGTGTGAGTATTCCACATGTCACAGCGATAGAACTGCACTCTTGGTCTGACACCTTTTAAGGAAAGTTTCGGGCACTCAGCTCACGTGAATACTCCCATGTACAGATGTAGAGATCAGTTCACCTGGACCCAATTTGCCCCTCATGTTTCCAAACCTTACCAGATCTTTGGATCTGTTTTTACACTGGATCCTCATCCTTCTGCCCTCACTCCTCAGCTGCTGCCCTCTGTCACCAACTCTATTCATAACCCGCCTGTGCGTCTGATTATGTTTCTCCTTTAAGAAGCTGGGAAAAGGATTTCCTTTACACATTTAAGGAGGTGGATGGGAATGATGCTGCTGCCTCTGGGTGCCAGCCTCTGCCAGCACTCTCACTTTGAGGTCTCTGCTGCTCCATTACCTCTGGCCCAGACATGGGTGCCATTGGCTTTTTGCAAAGGGCTCTTGGAAACAGTTTCCTGCACCAGGCTGCCCCAGGCATTGCTAATTGAGTGCAGAACTCCAGTCTCCATGATGTAGATTCAGGATCCAGAGTGTTTCGTGCATTGGGTTGCTGACTCTGGATTGAAGTTGTTTATATCTAAACCGTGGAGCAGAAATGCTGTTGCTCTAGAGTGAAAGGTTTTTTTTTTGAGCTTTGATCTGCATTTGGTTTTAAATCTCAACTATGGGCGTAGCTCAGCAACACAAAATAAACCTTTAGCCTGATCCCTAGAGAGTATTTAGAGTGAACAGATGGACAGCAAATTATGTTGGAATTTTAGTCATATTTTGTGATATGGATGGCAGATGTGCTCTCTGATATGGTTAAAAAAAGACACAACAGACCAGGAAGGATTCAAGTTGACTGTTGACTTGCTTCATTGCAGCCATGGCAACAATGGTTCCCTTTCATCCAACTTGCCTGATATGATTACTTAGAAGGGAAAAGAAGCCATAGAAATCTGTTGATACCAAATATTGCATGTTTTCAGTAAGAAGTTAGATATAGTTCTTAGGGTTAAAGGGATTAAAGCATATGGGAAGAAGATGGGAACAGGGTACTGAGGTGGATGATCAGCCATCATCATATTGAATGGCAGAGTGGGCTTGAGGAATGAGTAGCCTACTCCTCCTGGTTTCAATGTTTCTGTGGAAAACGCACCAAATCAGATTGCTTTGTGATGCCTGCTAGTGGAATGTGTACATGTGTAATTGAGGTCAAGCTTAGTCATGGCATCATCTGAAGAACTTGCAAGACCTTCACTGAATATGTACAAGGCTGAGTTTGATAGACTCCCTTGCTTATCAAAAAATCTAAGGTCACGGGGAGTGGACAGGAACAGAAGTTAAGGTCACAATCAAATCAGTTGTGATGTTATTCACTGATGAAAGTTTGAAATGCCAAATAGCCCACTGCTTCTCCTAATTCATGTTTCTTGTCTTCAAGTTCACACATTAAAATTACTCACTTGCTTGAGAAATAAATGTGTGCTGGTGAACATACTGTGGTTGAAGACAGGTTGCATATACTCTCTGAGGACAAAAATGGATATAACGAAAGATTCAGTTTGCTGCGCATCGTCATATATAGTAGTTGAAGTGTCTTTTGTCATTGATAGGAGATTGAGTACGAAAAAATAATTCACATGAAAGTGATTGATTGTATACCACTGTCTAATATTGGAAACAAGTGCCACACAAGTTAAAGAATGTAATACATCCGACACAACTGTCTAACCCTGGATATGTAGGGGCTAAGGCACAGCAAAAGTAACATGGAGATTATGAACGAGGATCTCACCATCTAAACGCTATCAGGTCACCTGGAGAATAAATTGCCAGCATGCCAAGAGAAAACATAGAAACATTGAAAATATGTGCAGGAGTAGGCTATTCAGCCCTTCGAGTCTGCACCACCATTCAATATGATCATGGCTGATCATGCAGTCTCAGTTTCCATTCCCGCTATTTCTCCATACCTCCCCCGATCCCCCGAGCCACAAGGGCCACGCCCAACTCCCTCTTGAATATATCTAATGAACTGGCCCCAGAAGCTTCTTGTAGGAGAGAATTCCACAAGTTCATATCTCTCTGAGTGAATAAATTCTTCCTCATCTCAGTCCTGAATGGCTTACCCCTTATTCTTAGACTGTGACCCTGAGTTGTTGTCTTCCCTAACATCAGGAACATTCTTCCTGCATCTTGCCTGTCCAATCCTATCAGGATTTTATATGTTTCAATGAGATCTCCCCTCATTCTTCTAAATTCCAGCAAGTACAAGCCCAGTTGTTCCAGCCTTTCCTCATTTGAGCTATCAGTATTAGACAAATAAGTGTAAAACCTATCAGGTTATGCTGAGCATCCACAAAAGATTGAGTGGAATCTCGTAGGGCCTTGAATGATGTGGGCTATGGTGAGAAATACGGTAGAAATGTGTGAAAAGTCTGGTGAGGCCTATGTTGACATCAGGAGCATCTCGCTGCATCTTTTATGCAGATGTTGAGCGTTGAGGTGAGATTTTCACTAGTCAGCAGCACTACGCTGATTTAAGAGGGATTATTACTTGTGAAGGACTCTTTGCAGCTTTTTATTTTGCGAATCCCATGAAGAATGTACGGCATGGAAGTCAGAGCAGGTACCTGGTGATTTCAGCTCGCCACTTGTTCCAAAGGTCCCCAGTGTTGGATCCTAAAATGTCAGGGCCTGCTCCGTGGGCATTGGCCACACGCATCCCTTGTCCATACATGTTGCCATCCAACATGTCATGAAGCTTCTTACAGGCTGTGACATGTCTCCAAACCAGTGAAAATGTGCTTCTGCACTTCAGTGCTAGACCTTGGGGTACAACAGTATGATTATTGTAATGCTGCTACAAGGACATCGTTCACAGGAACATATATTCAGCAAGGAGCAGACTAGGCTACACCTCTCAATCATTTACTTGGTCTCATAGCATTCACTTGGAGCCTGCCTCGATGCTCAGAGCCTTTGCCTTACCTTGACTTTTTGCACCTTGCCTCTTTTCCAGAAACACCAGGCTCACAGTACTGCTGCCTTCCTGTGTTGTTTAACGCAGACACATATCCAGGAAGCTGGTCATTGTTGTTAACAGGCCTCCGTCGAGTCGCATTGTCCCAATGTCCCAGCAAGGGCAGACTCTGAGACCAGTCCAGGGGGCTAGACATGATCAGTCAGAGCCGGGATCCTGCCCTCATGAGGGGTGAGGAGGCAAATGTCAGGCAGGTCACCACACATCCCGACTCCTTTTGCTCTTTTGTGGGCTGTTTTCCTCCTGGGAATATTCAAGGAGATAAAAGTGGGTGATGCAGCTGTTACTTTTGATGCAGGATGAAAAGGTATCCCATGTGAGTTTGTAGGCAGCACAGAAGGCTTGCAAGATTTGTGTTTTCAGGGTTTGGCATGAGTAACAATGAGCTAAAGAAGATGTTACAGGCCACAGGAGAGTGATAAAGCGTGATCCTTGGTGGGAGGTGGCTACATTAGCAGGAACACATGAGCATAAGGTATCGGAGAGAAGATGGCGACACATATGCTAGCAGCGTGGAGAACCTCCTTCCTACACTGTTCCAGATTCTTCAAGATGGCTGAGATTACGTTAACTGGGTGATAACCTCTGACCAGGCTAGCATGATCTGGTGCCTGAGGGAAAGAGGACGGCTCACCCCTGCCCAGTGACACACTTCCAGAAACAGAAAGTGATGGTCACTGCACAGAGAACCACTCGGGGAATATGTTATCTCTGATTTGGCACAGTATGGAATTACATTCAGTAAAGTGCTTACATTATTCTCATGCTGATGGTAGCAGGATCTCAGCCCTGATGCATTGCAGGTGGAAGTATGGAGACATTTGGATTTCTACTGAAGGTCATGGGGGAATAGCACTGCATATAGAATTCACGTTGAGTCCTTGGAGATCAAGTCTTCAATAATTTTAATCGCAATAGTTATTAGTTACAAGAGTGTAATCAGTTTGAAGCAAGTGTGACATTTATTGCTGTGGCTTGATCAGAGAAAGTGACTTGAGTCCAAATCAATCCTCTTAGTTAAATTATTTCTGCTTTGGGTAGTACTTAATGGTTGGCTGATAGCCATACTTGCTATTGGAATAATGAACTAATAAAATGGCTCAGCAATGCATTACACTTAAGAGTCTTATTGTGTATACATGTTATAGTCACAGTGAGATATATTGGGTTATCAAATGTACTACAATACATTTGTGTGAAATTTATGCTTATTGAAACATTTCACTCATCACTGCATTGTTTTCAGTAGTCTGGAGACATGTTGTCAATGATTGTTTGATAATTGTAACATGATTAAAATTGTTAAGATAAACCAAAACAAACTCATAAAGTTCCTGTGGTTCACTTGTTTTAAAGATCTGACTCATACAAATAGCTGGATCGCAGGTGGGAAGGCTTTCACTCTGCTTTAGCTCAAGGAGACTCCATTATTAAAGGGTTTTCCATCAATCCAATTCTCTTTCACTTATTTCTTTGCTTTTCCTGAACTGCTGATGCTGTTACGAATCATTTCCTTCACTGTACCTGTGTTCGAGTTATCCAAGAGTGTATTCAGACAGACCTGCTTAGCCTGCACAGCGCAAAGCCACAGCACCTGAAGTGTTATATACTAAAACATCAGTGCCATTGCTGTTTTCCTGTTTTGGCATGTCTTTATTGAGTGAATGTTACAACACTTCTGCTTATTTTCCTGTGTATTCATCCTTCACAAATCATCTGTCTATGACTTTGGTGCCTCCCTCCAAATGCTGAACTGAAGTTCAAGCAAAAACTCCATTAATACTGCAGCATATTATTGGACAGAGCAGCAGGTGAAAGGCTTTCACCTCTCACTGCAACTTTCCGTAGGGTGGGTTATACATCACTTTAGAAAATATTCACCTCTTTAATGTCAGAAACTCAATTTTCATTGATTGTTGCTTTACTGGTTGAATTTACCGATGAGCCGATGGAAGACTTCTTCAACACTTCAGTGTCAGCTGAGATTGTCAGCTTGGAATTCTGGAGTAAAGTTTGAAAACACATACTGACCTCTGCTTCAGAGGTCGGCAGAGCTGAAAATGAGAGTACTGCTGTACCTCTCGGCTGAGAGAAATTATTTAATGTGACTTTTCCCGGAATCTATCTCAATGGTATTGCCAGGAAAACCCGATTGGAGTGCACATATAGCCCACTTTGATTAGTTCTTTGTTAACATGGTCTAATGAGTCTCATCGGGCCCTGAATGCACATGCAAACACACAAATTATAAGCAGAAGTCAATAATTGGCCCTAGGGTGGCACTGTGGCTCAGTGGCTCGCACTGCTGCCTCATGGTGCCAGGGTCCCAGGTTCGATTTCACCTTTGGGTCACTGCCTGTGCAGAGTTTGCACATTCTCCCCGTGTATGTGTGGGTTTCCTTCGGGTGCTCCGGTTTCCTCCCACAGTCCAAAGATGTGCAGGTTAGGTGGATTGGCCAGGCTAAATTGTTCATAGGGTCCAGGGATGTGGGCAATGCCATTGAGGTACATTCTAGGAAAAGTTACATTAGACAATTTCTCTCAGCCTAGAGGTGGGTTAGCCATGGGAAATGCAGGGTTACAAGGGTGGGGAGGGTTGGGGGGGGTATGCTGTTCAGAGGGTCGGTGTGGACTTGATGGGCTGAATGGTCTGCTTTCATGCTGCAGGGATTCTATTCTTAAGCCTGCTCCACCATTCAATAATATCATGGCTGGTCAGTTTATATATTGTTTTTAATTCCACATTCCCATCTAATTCTGATAACCTTAACTTTTGTTCAGGACTCAATCTACCTCTGCCTTAAAGATGACACTGACTCCCCTGCCTTCTGAGGCAGAGAACTTATTGTCTGAAAAACGTATGCAGCCCAGTGTTAGGCTGTCACAAAAGAAATAGTGCCAACCAGAGTAGCAGAGTGAATGCGGTCTACTGAGCGCTGTATGTTTTAAAACTGTTGATGATTTCTATCTGGCAAGTTCAAATCTGTCGCAAAGTGTCCCCTGCCCCTGGGTAGTACAACTGAAATGTCCCAAACTGATTTACTACACTTTCTGATTGTTTCTTTCACAGATAATGTTCTTCTCTTCGCACCTCATAATCTCGAGCAAAAACAGCCTTTTGTTTAACAGTAGCTAGTTGAGAGAAAGAAGTTGCCTGTTCTTTTCTGTTTTATTCCAGCGACCATCCATGATCAAGATTAAAGCGGGAAAATAGATATGTAATGCCACAAAATTGCACAAATGACAAGTATTTTCTTAACAGTACAAACGTCAGCAAGTAACATCACATTGCACAGCTCATCAGCAGTTAGCCATTTTCTGGCACTCCTGTTCTCAGTTAGATCTGTTTTATCTGTGGAGATGCTCGTTAACAGGAACAGTACAAAGCTCCTCTGGAGCAATTATGAAACGAAGAGCTCAGGAAGCTTTAATGACTGTTTATTTACTGTATTCCAGGTGTGTCTAAACATTGTGAATTGGAATTCCAGATGATAAGGCCCCTGTTACATTATAAGTCGTGCAGGGAATTTGATAAATGGCTCATCCCATTGATAGCAGATTGTACAAAATAAGTTCAAATCACCTTCTTCAAGTCAAGTTTTATCTTTTAGTGCTCCTTCCAGAGATTGCAGTTTGTGCATGTGTTCATCTGTCTCACAACCTGAAAACTCCTCAATCCATTCTGATCAATCTGAGGCTGTTTGGCTCATCATATCTTCACCAGTGCTATCTAATTGGTCCTGTCGCTGTGTTTTCTGCCCATTACTCTGCCGATTATTTGTGTTCAAAGTTCTTTTCTGAGAATAGCAACTAAATCGGCTTCTACCTGTCTTGCAGGTGGTGCATTTCAAAACACTTGGTTTGAAGGAGAAATCTTCCCTCCTGGAGCAGGGTTTTTGCTGATTACTTTGGGTAAAGCTGCATTTTGCTTCTCTTTTTCTAACAATGTTGTGTTTATAAACAGCATACTTATAGGGATTGAAAAGAATAACAGCAAACGCTGAAAGATTGAAAAGCTAGCAGAAATTATTTTGAATGGTCAGCAGGCTCATTGGCACCTGACTGAAGACGTTCAGTGTTATTTAGAGGTCTCCTCCTTCACAATGGATGAAGGGACCCATTCCAGCAGCGAGTGGGTTGTTTATTTTTCAATGTTGACCAACTTGCAATATGTTTTGGTTCTTATTCATTTAAGCCTTTTGCTCTATACCGTTATGATGAGATCAGATGCAATTTCAAAGCTAAAATATACCAAGTAAATCCACCATACCCTCAAAAATCTCAAGTACGTTAGTAAGCAAATTATATTTATTTTAAAGTACAATTTAATGACAAATAATGTAAGTAAGGCTTGAAATAAAGCTATGATAACAACCACTATACAACTGTATTAGGAAGGTTCCAAAGCACATGGAAGAATGAGTGGAACGAGGAACCATTGCAGGAAATCCACGAGCCAAAATAAGTATACGACCAGGCAAAGACAAATCCCATTCATCTGAATAATAGAGAAGAGGTTTTGGAGGAGGATGATGTGGTCACCTGTGTTAAAGACTGGAGATCGGTCCGGATAGTTCTTATGGGACAATGAACCATGGTCACAGTTGTTTAGTTTTATGTTTATAAAGCAAGAATTAGACTCGATGTTTCTCAGTGTCCAGAGAATAGCTGCCCTGTGGAACAGGTTGCTGACTTTCCTTTTGTGCTGGATGTTGATCTGCTCCATTCCTTCAGGAGGGTGCAGTGGCAGAGATCTTATTGTTATTCTTATCCTATATTATAACATTTATGTAAACAGGTTGAAAATAAATTTTTCAGGTTAATTTTTTTCCCCAGGCAATTTTGTGGCATTACATATCTGTTTTCCCGCTTTAATCTTGATCATGGAAGATCGCTGGAATAAAATGGAAAAGAACAGGCAACTTCTTTCTCTCAACTAGCTACTGTTAAACAAAAGGCTGTTTTTGCTCTTGAGAACGCGTTGCCAGCAGAGGTGGTAGAAGCAGGCACGATAACGTCATTTAAGATGTATCTAGACAGATACATGAGTGAGCAGGGAGTAGAGGGATAAAGATCCTTGGAAAATAGGCAACAGGTTTAGACAGAGGATCTGGATCAGCGCAAGCTTGGAGGGCTGAAGGGCCTGTTCCTGTTCTGTAATTTTCTTTGTTCTTTGTTCTAATTATCAGGGGTTTTCAATATTTTGGCTCTCACAGGGAAATATATGCATTAACTTGATGGACCAATGTGTCATTTTCTTTAGTTATGTCACTTTGTTACATATGCCTTACTTCTGTACTTTTAACCCATCTATTAATTTATTCCTTGTCGTTCATCCTTTCTGATCACCATATTCTTTTCTGAAAACTAAAGGAAATTACTCTGCCATTGCTTCATCCTTGCTGTTATTTCTTTTTTGATCTTTAATCAGCTCCGCCATTTAATTAATTTACTGTTTAAGGTGTCTCAAATCCCTAACTAGCACTTTAGCAGAAACACTAAGTGGACAATTTTCACGTACTGAGAGTGTTGCATTGTTAGTGCGGCACTGCGTCAGAATGTGGTCCTTTGATAAGATATTAAATATTCTTCCACATGCTCAGATAAATATTGATGTGTCTTTTATGTTACTGTTGTGAGAAAAGTGCTTCCAATATCTGAGTCAGTACTGCTCCCTCATCCAGTACTAGCAAAATCCTTTAGCTTGGGGCTGATGCTATTTCAGAATGGAATGGCAGCCTCGTTCGCTAAAATAAACCAGTTAATGCATTCCAAAACCAAGTGTGAATGTTTAAAATGTGATAATAAGTTGCGCTGTGAGTGCAGCTCTGTAATCTTTCCATTATGTTCTGGTGTCAAGCAATCTGGAAGGTCGTACAATGCTTCTTTTGTGAGCATATGTTGCTTCCATCCTCTGAGTTGATCATGTGGCTGTTTGGATTGCTCCCTACATGGTCATGTTATCTAGATTCTCATCTCCGTTCAGTTAGGTCAGTAAATCAGCTTTTCAGTGCAGTGTCTATCGATACAAGGTATGTGATCCTTCTGAGTGTCCTTTTTACCCAGTGCAGAAGTGGTGAGTTTACCCTAATGTGTATGCAGTTATTTAGTTCTTTCTTCCAAATTCACTTTTTTTTTTCTTTGAAAATTTTGTCTTATTCTGCAGTACTGTTCTGCCCATGCCACTTATAACATAGAAACATAGAAATTAGGAGCAGGAGAAGGCCATTTGGTCCATTGATTCTACTTCAGCATTCAAAATGACCCTGGCCAATCCACTATCTATATGTTATACTCCTACTTTCTCCCTATACCCCTTGATATCTTTAACCTTGAGAAATCCTTTTATTACTTAAGACCACAATTATAAGATCATAAGAAGTAGGAGACAGGAGTAGGTTGTTTGGCTTCTCGAACCTGCTCCACCATTCAGTAGGATCAGGACTGATCCGACACTCCTCATATCCACTTTCGTGTGTTTTCCCTATTACCCTTGATTCCCCAACTGATCAAGAATCTATCTCTCTCAGTTTTGGGTATACACAAGGACTCTGCCCCCACACCTGTCTTTGGCAAATAGTTCCGAAGACTCTCAATGTTCTGAGGGAAGAAATTGCTCCTTTTCTCAGTCTTAAATTGGTGATCTTGATCTCAGTCTGACATAACAGCATAAAGCCATATTGTCTAGGAGCAGAATTAGGCCGTACAGCCCATTGAGTCTGCTCTGCCATTGGAGGAAATCGTGGATGATTTGTTAGTCTACACCTCTATTTTCCTGCATTTTCCCCATAGCCCGTGATTCCCTGACTGATTAAAAGTCTCAAACTTGACTATACCTAATGACCCAGTTTTGACAGCCCTCTGTGGTGGAGAATTCACAGCCCGTTGTGAGCATAAATTCCTCCTTATCTGTATCTTTTAATGTGTCACCCCTTATTTGTGTCTTCTAGTCCTGAACTCTTTCACAATGGATAACAACCTCGCCTCATCTACCTTGTCAGGGTCCCTAAGAACCTTGTATGTTTCAATTAGGTCATCTCTTACTCTTCTACATTCCATCGAATACAGACCAATCTACTAAACCTGTCCTCATAAGACAGTCCCTCCATACGCAACATGAGCCGAGTGAACCTTCTCTGGACTGCCTCCAATGCCAGTATAGCTTTCCTTAGCAAAGGGGCCCATATCATCTGTTCACTGTTTCAGCTGTGGTCTGACTAGTGCCTGGTGAAATTTTAGCAAAACCTCCCAACTGTTCGGCTCCATTACTTTTGAAATGGATTTGAAAGCCAGTGAGTTATATCAAATTCCTGTGAAAAGGCTGAATAAGCATGAAGCAGCAGGTGGAACCCTGGTCACTAATCCAGACACTGGAATTGACCAAGGTGGCAGATAATTCACCACATCAAAGGAAAGTAAATTGTGAATGGGGCATAAGGAAATTACAAATGCACGAAGATAGATTAAATGAGTGCTCAAAAAATTTGGAAAGTGGAATGTAATATCGGAAAGTGTGGAATTGTCAATTTTATTAAGGAAAATTTAAAAAAAACATAATTTGTAAATGATTGTGATTGCAAAGCTTTGAAATGCAGAGGGATCAAGGTGTCTAAGCACGAGTCACAAAATGTTAGTGTGCATATACTGTATGTAAGTAGCATAGCCGATGGAATATTATTGTTGATTGTAAGGTAAATTGAATACAAACGGGGTATGTTGTCTTTGTGGAGTCTGTGTGGAGTTTGCCCATTCTCCCCGTGTCTGCGTGGGTTTCCTCTGGGTGCTCCGGTTTCCTCCCACAGTCCAAAGATGTGCAGGTTAGGTGGATTGGCCATGCTAAATTGCCCATAGTGTTCAGGGATGTGTAGGTTAGGTGGGTGGGTTCTGGATGGGATGCCCTGTGGGTCGGTGTGGACTTGTTGGGCCGAAGGGCCTGTTTCCATGCTGTAGGGATTCTATGATTCTATTCTATCATTGCTAATGCATCATGCACATAATTAATCTCCTTATTTAAGGAAGGATATACATGTATTAGAGGCAATACAGAGAAAGTTTACTAAACTACTATTTGAATTAACAGGTTATCTTATGAGGACAGGTTTGACAGGCTTTCTGCTGGAGTTCAGAAATATAAGAAGTGACTTGACTAAAACATAAGGTCATGAGGGGTCCTTATAAAGTCCATGTGGAAAGGATATTTCCTGTTGTGGGAGAATCTAGAGCAAGGGGTCTCTGTTTGAAAATAAGAGATCATCGATTTAAGACTCAGATGAAGAGAAATATTTTCTCTCAGAAGCTTCGGAACTTTCTTCCTTGAAAGATGATCTAAGGCAGAAGTAGATAATCCCTGATGAGCAATATTGAAAGGCTGTTGAGAGTAGGTGAGAATTTAAAATGGTCAGGTCAGTCACGGTGAACAACGCAGCAGGCTCAAGAGCTAGAACTAGACTGAAGAGTTTGGCCTATTCCTGCTCCTAATTTGTATGTCCAAATAAGGCCATAAGACATATGGGCAGAAGTAGGCCATTCAGCCTTTTGCCCACCATTCTGTTTGATTATGGCTGATCTGATAATCCTCACCTCCTATATCCTGCTGTTTTCCCATAACCTTTGATTCCCTTACTGATTACAAACCTGTCTTTCCCAGCCTTGAATATACTTCTTAAGCCATCTTTTACAGCACCCCCATGGGAGCATTTTTGGCTCTTAATTATTTATCTCCATTTATGTCTTCCACTGTGAAGACTGATGCAAAGTACTTATTCAACTCTTCTGCCATTTCCTGGTTCCCTATTACTATTTCCTCCTACTGTTGTTGTTCTCGAAGGGACCTATATTAATTAACTCTGGCCTCTCTCTTCCTTTTTATATATTTAAAAAAAGACCTTGCAGTCTTTTGTGATATAATGTGCAAGTTTGTCCCCAAAGGTTATCCTATTCCTCGTCAGCTTTTTGGGAAATGCATAAAATGCTGTGGGTCAACAGCAGAATTTTCTTCAACCTCATGGTTGCTGTCAAGCTGAGAAATCAACAGTTTTTAAGAAAGCATGCCAAGGGCAGCACCAAGAATACCTGAAAATAAGCTGCCAACCTGATGATGCTAAATGATCAGAAAATGTGCACTCTTTCTACATGAATGGTGAGGAGAGACTCTTCAGCAGCTCAGACCTCTGCATTGAAACTAGAGTGTGAGTACAAATGACAGGGCTGAATTATTCACAATCATGTTCAGCCAAAAGTGCTGAGTTGATGATCTACCCTGAGGTCCTTAGAATCACAGATTCCAGTCTTGAATCCAGTTCATTTTATATGATGTCAAGAAATAGCTGAATGCACAGATGTAGCAAAAGGCTGTGTGCTCTGATAATGTCCTGGCTGCAGTAATGATGCCTTGTCCTTCAGTACTAGCTGTGTCTCCGGCAAAGCTGTTCCAGTATGTCCAAAATATAGGCATCTATTCAACAAGATGGAAAATAGCCCAGAGGTGTTCTGTCTTAAAAAAAACTAGGACAAATCCCATCTGGCCAATTGTTACCCATCAGTCAATCATTAGCAATTTAAGGGAGGATGTTGTCAACCAATAACCTGTTTACAAATGTGCAGCTAGCATTCTGCCTGGGCAGCTGGGTGCAGAACTAATTACTGCCAGGGACCATGTATGAATTAAAGATCTGAATTCCAGGTGTGAGGTTAGAATGATTGCCCTTGATATTGAGCATTTCATCAAATTTAAAAATTCAGAAGTTTAGCATTTTAAATCACCACTAGAGTTGTATCTAAACAATGGAAAATGGCTGTTGTTGTTGTTGGAGGCACACTCCAGGATTTCATTGCAGAGTTTCTCTTGTGTCTTTTATTTTGTACCTCTTCATCAATGACCTTTCCTCTACTGTGTTCAGTTCCTTTTGTAGCCCCTTTAGTAATGACCCCCGACAGCAAGAGCTGTACAGTTTTTGAGTTTGAACTGATTACAGGTAACCTTTACATCACACGTGCCAGGAAATGACTGTGGACCTTTTTGTCAGTGTTTAGCTGAGGGTCGTTCAGGAAAAGGTCAGTCAGAGAATGTTGACCTTCAGTGAAGGAGTTTAGACAGGTAGCAAGAGGTCGTACTGGAAAAGGATTTAAACACTAAGGTGAAGTATTGTTTTTGTGGGAGCCAATTTAGGAGTGCACTGATGGGTAAGAAAAATATGATGATATGTGGATGGTAGAGTGTTGGATAGGATGGTGCTTATGGAGGCTGGAGAAACAGAAGTTGATTAGGAGAAACATTGAATATAAGGGAGGCAAATATTTGAATGAGAATTTTAAAAGGAACTCTACAAGGAGTGTACGCAGTTGATATTGGGGCACAGTAGTCTTGTGATTGAGAGGATGTGGTGCTGGTGTTCAATATTGAGTTGAGTAAGATACTGAGGTTATTGACTGTCTCCTTCAGCACACACAAGTGAGAGAGGAAGGGAATGGGGTCAGTGTCAGGGGTGCTGCATTTCTAACCATGAATCAGTAGAGCTAAATGACATCAGCATATATGCAAAAGCTCGCCCTTTGTTTATGCTTGATGTCACCCAGAATTGTTACGTGGTTGACAGGAGGATGGAGATGTAAATAGATGCTTGTCACCTCTTGGTATGATGATGTAGGGTGTGGTCAGGAGTTAAAGAGAGATTGATTGAGGATATTTCCGTGGAACAGGAGGAGAACTGTTGAGTTCTGCAGGTGTATGAAAGCTGCAGGGAGGTTGTGAGGTACAAAAGGAAGTAATCTGTGGCCCAGAAATGTTATTTGTGATATCACTATTTCAGTGCTGAGTAGGTGAAAACCCAATTAGAGAGATTTAAACAGTCTTCTGGTGTCTAACTTGGAAGCAAACTTTGGACAAGGGCATTGATTTCGGGCTGAGAGAGGTTCTGAAGATCTGAGTGTTTTGAAGAGGCTAAAAAAAAGTTGTTTTGAATATGAAGCAAGAGTGATAGTTTAGAAATGAGCTTAATTTCAATATTTGCTAGTATGGAGGCCACAAAGGAAAGAAGAATGGTCAGGAGCCTATTGAGCTTATAATGGGAATAGATTTGGAGATGGCATGGAAGTGATAAAGTTCAATTCAGTTAGATATATCTGTTATCTACTGTGTGCTCGATCTTGTGCTGCAGCAGGCTTGAAAGTACATAATGGAATCTGATAGAGTTACTGCTATTATACAGCAGTCACATAGACCTCCTAACCTGCCCTAAAATATTTTCACTGCTACACCGTGATTTACTTATAATCTTGAAGGCTAATGCTGAAGAGCTTGAGAGAGGATGTTGCTGGCATAATTACAGTGCATCTATTTCATTGCTAGAGTGTCTGAATGCTTTCACCATAGTTCAAAGAAATGTGCTGTTGTTGAGCCTAATTGTGATCACTGAGGCAGAGGGAAGGTTACTTTAGACTGTTTTACAAATTGTCGCATTATTCCACGTACCCTATAGCTCAGTGTAAATTTCATCTCAACCATTGCATATAAAATGGTGAAAATGAATCACTTCTGCTGAGATTAATTCTACGTGGTCTGCACCTTGTATCTATGTAATTTTTTAGAGTTTCACTGTTTCCTTTATGAGAGTCAGAATACAAATGTACAAATTAGGAACAAGCATAGACTATTCAGCCCCTTGAGTTTGCTCAACCTTCTAATAAGAACACAGCTAGTCTGATTATTCAACATTCTTACCTGTGTCTGAGAAATTTCACTCCCTTGCTGATGAAGAATTTTTCTACTCCTGCTTTAAAAATATTCAAATACACTGCTTCCATTGCCTTTTGAAGAACAGAGTTCCAAATAGTCAAGATCCTATGTGAAAAAAAATTGTGCATCTGTCTTAAATGAGCAATTGCTTAATTTTAAACAGTCAACCTTAGTTTTAGACTCTCCACAAGTGGAAACATTCTATCGGAATCGACACTGTCTCGACCCCTCAGGATCATATGTGTTTCAATCAAGTCACCTCTTAGCCTTCTAAACTCCAGTGAATACCATCCTAACCAGGAGATGCAGAATTGAGAAAACAGTTAGGAGATCAGAATTAGAAAATAGCAAAGTGTGAAAGTTCAGAGAAACAGCTAAGAGTTTCTTAGTTGTAATTTAGAGTAATGCTTTAGATGTGATATTGAAACTTTAGATTCACAACATAAACTGCAAACTAATTAACATAACCAGTTAACAGAAACTGTCAGCCAGTGACTCTGGTAGTTAGCTATCAATAACTTGGAGTGCAGGTAGACAGGGTAGTGGAAGAAGGCATTTGGTATGCTTGCCCTTATTGGCCAGTGCATTGAATGTCGGAATTGGGAGGCCATGTTGCGCCTGTACAGGCCATTGATTAGGCCTCTTTTGGAGCACTGCATTCAATTCTAGTGAAACTTGAAAGGGTTCAGAAAAGATTTACAAGGATGTTGCCAGGGTTGGAGGGTTTGAGCTATAGGGAGAGGCTGAGTGGGCTGGAGCTATTTTCCCTGGAGTGTCAGAGGCTAAGGGGTGACCTTACAGAGGTTTAAAAAAATCATGAGGGGCATGGATAGGGTGAATAGTCAAGATCTTACCCCCAGGGTAGGGGAGTCTAAAACTTGAGGTTTAAGGTGAGAGGGGAAGGATTTAAAAGGGACCTAACAGTCCCTTTTAACGCAGAGGCTGGTGCACATATGAAATGAACTGCCAGAGGAAATGGTAGTGGCTGGTACAATTGCAACATTTAAAAGACATCTGGTTGGGTGTATGAATAGGAAGCATTAGAGGGAAATGGGCCAAATACTGGCAAATGGGACTAGATTAATTTAGGATATCTGTTTGGCATTGACGAGTTGGACTGAAGGATCTGTTTCTGTGCTATACATCTCTATGACTCTACGCCTCTATAATTGGCTGGGAACCAGTTGTTTGAATAGGTTTTTTTTATATAGCAGGAGCAACAATGACTTATATCACACCTTTAACATAATGAGAAGTCCCTGCCTATTTCAGGGGAACATTGTAAAACAAAGTACTTCATGACAGCAAGGTACACAAGGTGATATTTGGATAGATGATAAATCGCTTCATCAGGGGGTAGGTTCTAAGGACTGTCTTAAAGAAGAATAGTAAGGACAAAAGGAATATGGCAGGTTTTCAGGACAATTGAAGTTAGTTGTGCACAAAGGGTCAGGATTAGAAGAATGCAGATATTACAGAATGTGGGGGAATACAGAGATTGGGAGGGGTGATGCATGGAGGAATTTAAAAATGGATGGAATCATCTGGAATAACCAGAGGTCTCATCAATTGGCTGGACAGCTAGTGAAAGTCCTGCGCCACCATTTCCAGTGAAGGCTTTTTCCACACCAACCAGGCAGTGGTGAGATCAGTGTTGGGCTTTCTCTTGGACTATTTTTTTTTGCCCCTATTCATTTGTGGTTTGTGGGTGTTGCTGGCTGGGCAGCATTTCTTGCCCATCCCTAGTTGCCCTTGAGAAGGTGGTGGTGAGCTGCCTTCTTGAACCCCTGCAGTCCTCCTGTGTAGAGGCAGAAGTTCCTTTCATTGAGAGCTACGTCTGAGCAGAGTGTTGGCGTTGTGTAGATGGGAGAATGGGTGTAAGGGGTTGGAAGACAGGATAGCAGAGTGACTCCTAGCAGGCACTCTGACATGACCATGTTACCTTTGAATGAAGGATCCATAGCCCCAGCTCTGCAAGAGGTGACAAGTTGCCTGCATTTGTTGTGAATGTCACAATGTACTGTTTCTGTTGAACCTGCTTGATCCTAGTGTCTCTCAATCACATGCGTGACCCACCTTAAACCTATCTTTGGCAGAGGTGGGAAGGTGGCAGTGTTTAGATATGCCACCACCCTGCCTGGTGAAGTGCTCCCCATCTCCCCTCAAACTCACCACCACCAGGAGGATTACACCAAAGGGTGACGATTTTAAAATGAAGATATTGCTTTACAAACTGCCAGTATAGGTGAGGGAACATAGAGTCATTCTCTATGAGTTTGCGAAAGAAAGGTGATCCTTGAGCCAGGAGACAGAATCTCAGAGGAGAGCCACCAATTTATGACTGGGATGAGGAGCAATGTCTTCATATGGAAGATTCTGTGTCTTCAGACCTCTGAGGCAGAGAACTCCAAACAGTACAGGCATACCTGCACCAAGTGGATTGTGCCTTTTCTAGGAGGAGGCTCAATGCTACCTTCTCAGCGGCAATTAGAGATGGTGAATAAATGCTGATCTTTCCAGTGATGCCCACATCCCTTGAAAGATTCTTATCAATCATTGTTAATCTGAAAGGAAGCAACGTAGAATTCATAAAACTAGGAGTAAGCCATTTGGCAGTTTGTGTCTGCTCCACCATTCAATATGGTCGTGACTATCTCTCTGCCTTTAAAACCTAAAAGAAACTATCTCTTTCTTGAATGTATTCAGTGACTTGGCCTCTACTGCCTTCTGTGGTAGAAAATTCCTCACCTCAGCCCTAAATGGTCTACTCTGTATCCTGAGATTGCGACCGCTGGTTCTAGACTCCCCAACCAAGGCAAACATTCTCCCTGCATCTAGTCTTTTGTAGCCCTATTAGAATTTTATATGTTTCAATCAACATCCCCTCTGTCTCTGAACTCAAGTGAATATAGACCACTCCCTCTTTATATGACAATTCTGCCATCCTCAGTATCAGCCTAGTGAACATCCAACATCTGCTGCAGTCCCTCTGTGGCAAGTATATCTTTTGTTAGGTAGAGAGACCAAACCTGCACACAGTACTGTTGGTGTAGTCACACCAAGGCCCCATATGACTGCAGTAAGACATTCCTGCTTCTCCAACCTACTCACAATGAAGGTCAATATACCGTTCGTCTTCCTACTTACTTGATACACCTGCCTGTATGCTTTCATTTATTGCTGTCCAAGGACAAGCAAAACCCTTTGTACATCCACACTTCCAATAAATCACTATTTAAATAATGTCCTTCTTTCTGTTTTTCAGACCAAAGTGCAGAATTTTACATTTAGCCATGTGTTTTCTCAATTACTCAACTTACTTATATCACCTGAAGCCTCCTCACTTCAGCCTCAACTCATAATCCCATCCAGTTTTGTGTGTCAGCAGACTTGAAAATGTTACATTTTGTTCGGTCATTGCCATATATTGTCAATAGCTGGGGCCGCAGACACTGATCCTTCTGGTACCTCACTCATCACTGCCTTCAATTCAGGAAAAGACCGATTCAATCCCACTTTGTCTTTCCTGTATGTAAACCAATGCTCAGTCCATGCCCTTGGCCCATGTGCTTTAACTTTGTCCATTAATCCCTTGTGAGGGACCACATCAAAAGCCTTCTCAAAATCCAAACTCACGACAAGCACTGGTTCTCCTTAATATATTCTCCGAGTTACATCTTCAAAAACAAACTGTAGCAGGTTTGTTAAGCATGATTTGCCTTTGATAAACCCATGCTTGCTTTGTTCAATCCCGTTAAAGATTTTCCAGTGCTTTATTATCAATCTTTTATAATATCATCTAGCACTTTCCCTACTACTGATGTTGGGCCAGCTGGTCTGTACTTCTTTGGAGATGGTAAAAGAAAAATTAAAAAAAAACATCTGTAGGAACTGTTTTAAAATCTACAGAATTTTGACAGATGGCCACCAATGCATTCAATATTTCCAGGATTACTTTCTTTCGCATGCTGGGATATAGATTATCAGGCCCTGGTGATTTGTCAGCCTTTAACCCCATTAACTTCCTCAGCACTATTTTCTTACTTATATCAATTTCATTCAATTCCGCCCTTGCTCTCTAGGCTTTTTGTTCCTGAGCATTTCTGGAAAGTTATTTCTACCATGTTTTGTGAAGAGAGAGCTAAAGTACATGGTCAATTCTTCTTCAATTTCTTTGTACCCCATTGTAATGTTCCCACCTTCTGACTGTAAATGACTGCATTTACCTTTACTAAGCTTTTTCTTTTCATGTATCTATATAAGCTTTTATGATCCATTTCTATGTTCCATGCAATCTTACTCTCCTACTCCATTTTCCTCCTCTTCATCAAACATGTTGCCATAGAATCCCTACAGTGTGGAAACTGGCCATTCAGCCCAACAAGTCCACACAGACCCTCTGAAGAGCATCTCACCCAGACTCATCTCCCCACCTTATCCCTGTAATCCTGCATTTCTTGTGGCTACTGCACCTAACCTGCACATCCCTTGACACTATGGGTAATTTAGCATGGCCAGTCTACCCAACTTGCACATCTTTGGATTGTGGGAAGAAACCAGAGCCCCCAAATGAAACCCACACAGCCACAGGGAGAATGTGCCAACTCCACACAGACAGTCACCCGAGGTTGGAACCAAACCCAGGTCCCTGGCACTGTGAAGCAGTGCTAACGACTGAGCCACCGTGCTGCGCCATCTTTTGCTGAATTCTGAAATGCTCCCAGGTTTGCTGCATTTTCTGGTGATTTTATGTGTCTCCTCTTTGGATGCCTTCCCTTACTTCACCACAACTGTTTAGGGTCTTTAGATAATCCCCAAACATGTTTTCTGCTTCTTGGCATGAAAATATGCTGTAGGTGTATGTAGTCTGCTGTTAGGCAGGGAGTTCCAGGATTTTGATCCAGTGACAATGAAGGGATGACAATATGGATCCGTGTCATGATAGTGTGTAGCTTAGAGATGAATTTATACATGTTCCTATGTATGTGCAGCTCTTGTCCTTTCAGGCAGTGAAAGAAGATGCAATTGGAAGAGAGGTCACGGATCTGGAAGCTGCTATTAATACAGGTGTTGAGATGCAACAGTTTTGGAGCTTCCATTATGCAATGTGACAGGTTTAATTAATAACCCATAGCAAATGATCTTCTGGGGAAAGAAAGTACAACATAATTGAATTGCACACTACATTTGAGAGTAGCTACAGGCTAAGGTTGTTTGGTTAAACAGACTCAACGGTATGCTGCTAAATAGACCTTGGGAAACATTTAGAGGAATTATTCGATTGTTCAAAAATATATTCAATTAAAAAAAATTATATTGGAGGTCCATCTGTGATGTAGAATCCCTACACTGTCAAAGCAGGCCATTCAGCCTGACGAGTCTGCACTGACCCTGCAAAATTTTCCCACCCGGACCACTCGCCCCTCCCCATCCCTGTAACATTGCATTTCCCAAGGCTAATCCACCTAGCTTGCATGTCCCCGGACGCTACGGGAAATTTAGCAC
>JAHRHZ010000053.1:5007482-5035667 GCA_024137785.1 Ginglymostoma cirratum | reverse complement strand
TGCTTGTTATCTCAGTTTCACAATATGTTGTTCTTTATTCATAAGGTAAGTCGGTAGTCCTGTCCAAGATTGCATGTCATCTTCAATGATATGATTCTCATCAATAAGCCACAGTTCTGTGATAACTGTCCTTTGGTTTATCCAAATCCTGCTTGTTTAAACTTCTAGACTTCCTCTTCAAGCAAGCAACCAGTAACACCTTGGTGAAGTCACTTCTGAGCAAACACCAACTCTTAGCTATCTCTGAGCTACTGACACAGATTTTGAGATCTTACACTATCTTTAGCCAGCTCACGCATTGCTTTTCAGAACTCCTGTCTTCTTTTCCACCAGACAGAAAAAAAATCTCTTGCTGACTGATTTATATTGCTCCTCACGTGAATTCGATGTGTTCTTCTTCCCATCTGTTTTCTCTTTGTATCTGCATCTGAACATTCACCCTCCAGCTCCTCTCCTTGTCGTAATCCTTTATGCCTGGTGCTGTCCTTTGTGTCTTACCAGCTACAGGGCTGCTCGGTCTTCACTTCCCAGCAGCTGAAAATGTTTTCATTTCATTTCATTCAGTGGTCACGGGACCACTATTGCTCACTATCTAAGAAAATTGCACTTGACCCTTTGCAATTGATGCAAACCCTTAAGTTCATTTCAGACAACCAGAAAAATAGTTACAGATTCCATAGACATTTTGAAGCAATTACAGTTTTTCTTTATTAGGCTACTTTTGGGTCAGAGGACTTAAATAAATTCTAAGAACTTTTATTAGTATGTTGAAAAAAATAACATGGAGCGAATAATTCTTGCTCCTTTAGAGCCAGGACAGTTAGTGTCACAAATGAGCAAAAGGCAGCGATAGTGAGCAAATATATTGCTGAATTCACTGTAGAACAACAAATTACATATCAGAAATACGGGTTATCCTAGGGGTGAGAAAGAGTGAGACACTGAAGGTAATTAATATCAGCAGAGAAAATATATTGGAGAAACATAAACAACTAAGATTCAACAAAAAACCTGGGACCTGGTGGTCTGCACCCAGATGTTCTAAAATAGGTAACTATAGAGATATTGAATGCACAAGATATGATTGTCTAAAGATCCTCAGAATTTTGAATGGGAAAGTAGAAAATGGCACAACACCATACAAGAAAGGAGGAATAGAGAAAACAACAGAACTATAGGTTAATTTGCTCAACATCATTCCCAAGAAAAAGATGGAATATATTCTTAAGGAATTCTTAACAATGAATGAAGAAATTCATGATATGATTGAATGAGGTTGACAGGCTTTTACAAAAGGAAAATCAGGCGTGACAAATCAACTAGAGTTTTGTGGGATAAAACTAGTTAGGTTAAAAGGGAACCAGTGGTAGACTTATATTTCTAAAAAGTGTTCAAAAACATGCCACATACTAAAGGTCAGTATGCTAGACAATGGCACAAAGAGTTAGTGGGTGGGGATTATATTGTAGTTTGGATAGTCTGGATGGGGTATTGGCTCGCAGACAAGAATCAGAGTATGGGGCTAAATGGTCATTTACAAGTTTACAGGCTGTGGCCAGTGGAGCTATATGAATGGTTCCAGGGCCTCAGCCTATTTACTCGCAGTATTTTTGCCTGGGTATTAATATAGATTGTAACATATCTAAATTTGCTGATGATACAAGATTAAGTAGTGATCTAAACTGTAGGATACAATGAAGCTATAAAAAGATATTTACAACTTAAATGGGTGGGTGACAAGGTGGCAGATGGAGTCGATTGTGAGGAAGTATGAGATTATGGTCAGAAGAATAGAGTGCAGACTATGGTTTAAAGGTGTAAAGCGGCTAAATGTTCACGTTCAAAGTAGATTGGTCGTGCTTCTAACAAGGAACGTAAAGTTAGCGCACAGCTATAGCTGGAAAATAGGTGGGAAGCAACATGTTGGCCTTTATCACTTTTATAAGATGCTTGCTAATCTGCCCAATACGGAGTTTAGATGAACGAACTGTTATCGCATTGAAGCATACAAGATTCTGAAGAGCCTTGATAGAGAAGACTTTTGTTTCCTTTGACTGAGGAATCTAGAACACTGATGACACAGTCTCACTTTGTGCCTTTTCTGTATGAAGAGATCCTGTTGTCTGCAAACCAAAAGGATATGTTCAAGCCTCATGCCTTAATTTATTTACCCAGAAGCATAGGGAACCAATTATTTCCTGTTGCTTTCTCCATGGCAGGGCCTCAACCAATTGAAGATGTCATGACGACCAATTAACGCAACCTTTTCTCTTCCATTATAAATTGTTGTGACCTGACATTCTAGCATTTATCCTGATGAATGAAAAAGAAAAAGCTTTGATCCTTTTCCCAATAACATTCAAGTCCCGTAGTGTTGGATTGGAGTGAGAAGAAACTGTTCATGCAAAGGATTGCAGACCTTGATGAATTCTCCAGCCAGGGGTTTGTGGTTCCTCTGTCATTGACTATATTTAAGGCTGAGGTAGACAGATTTTTGGTGTCTTAATGAGTCAAGTAATTTGGGATCGAACGGAAAAGTGGGGTTGAAATAAAGGTTACCCATGAAATTCATGTAGAATGGCAGGGCAGACTCAAGAGTGCATACGATGTACACCTGCTTTATGACCAAGAATGAAAAAGCACCCTTGGAATCTAGGATCTAAAATGAGTTAAAAGTACAGAATTGGTAGTCACTGAGTTTGGAAATGACCTATTACAAACAAATGAAGAAAGAAATATGGATGACAACTAAATAGGAAAAAATTAAAGACTAAATAGAAATTCAAGAAATTTCAATATTGAAGAAATATTGAAAGAAGAAAACACTTTAAAGGAAAGAAAAAGCAAAACCAAAGTAACTCAGTCAGTAGGGCGAGAAATGATAAGTACATAGTGGAAACCCAGTAAATAGAGACTTTAAAAAAAGGAGGAATTTAGTCAAGAGAAGTTTTGTTTTTCTTACAAAGATAAGTAAATTTCAAAGAAAATGAGATAGGCACTTTCCTGTCTGCCAATTACTTTTTTTTAAACAGAAAACAGAAATGATTCATGTTTATGCAGCACCAGTCACACAGCGTGCTTAACAAGGTGTTCTCATACGAGATTCTCAATGGCGGACACTAATGTCATTTTATGTATTTGAAAGCCAAGGAAAATCTTAACTGCAGGCAGCATTTTGCACTTTGTACTTCTCAATTTTCATCCTACTTACAGGGCTACTTAGTTTTCTTTCTCTTCCTTTGTGGCATTTTTTTCCCTTCAATTTTTCTGGTTCTTAAATTCCTGTTCAGTTTTTAATTATGCAGCCAAGTGTCATCAAGATCCTTAATACATGTTTGTTCTGTTAAACTGTAGGTCTTTTGCAGAGAAGGAAGATAACTTAAGATTGCATATACTGTGGTGAAGACTAAGCTGATAGCTTTCTCTTGCACATAAAATAAAGCAGAAGGTGAATGTGAGATGAATTCAAATATCTGAATTTGTTGCTTCCAGTCAAGGTGAATGTCGATGACAGTCTCTCTTTATGCCACTTTTTTATTCTCCGTCACAGTTGAATGGTCACAGAATAACCTTGTAATTGCATCTACTTTTAGGGCAAGCAAACTTATTTTTTCCCTCCTCTCTCAGTTAACACTTTGATAACAGATCTGGAACTGCTTTCTCCTTCAATTTCTCCCCTCCGTTATACATTCAATTATGGATTGCTGAAGTATTTGCTTCCTTTCTGATCAGATATACTATCTGCTTAGAATCCTCTCTATGCCATCATTTTACTATGAATTGAACTAGTCAGTAAAATGATGAAACAAAAAGCTAGGAAAAAAATTGAAAGTGATATCACTAGAGTTGAAGATTTTTCCTGTCCTGAAATCATGGTGTCAATTATTGCACGAGCCACTAGTTAGTTCCTGCTCCTATGATGCTGCTTGACCTGCTGTGTTCATCCAGCCCCATGCTTGTTATCTCGGACTCTCCAGCATCTGCAGTACCTTTTATCTCTGATACACTAGTTAGTGTATCTATTTCACTGAAAACCCAAAGTAGATTTTAACTTCACATATTTGGCATTTTTGAAGAACTGTACAGTCATAAATTGAGATGTTATCACCAGATGCATGACCAAGAATAAACTTCCATGTCTAAACACAGGATATGCCTAAGACCTTAATTGTGAGTTGTTTATGAGCTGCTGTAATGCTGTACCTAGCTTTTGATCAAAAGTGAGTTTAGGTTGCTGAATGTTTACTAACTGGTATTAATACTAGATGTATTCAGCCAGATTTTTGGAGGAGTGACAGGTTGCCACTCTGGCCCCTTTTTATGAAAGAAGGAGGCTGTGCATTTCTGAGAGGAGATGCCACTTGGAACTCCCTTAGCAATGTGGGACTATCGTTCTTTCTTAGCGTAGAACTGTCAGGGAAATACAAATCATGTTCCCTTTACATAATAGTTAGCTACCGTATTCTGAAATGTCAATGCCCTGACAAGCACTTTGACACTGTTGTCAGATTCTAAGTGCATAAGGTACATGTCATGTTAGGAGGTGCCAAGTAATTGGGCTGCCATCTGGGAAGGGCTTAGCGTTATCAGGTGGGAAGGTTGTGAAGCTGCAACGTGGCAAGGTAAATGATGCATGAGGATACATGATGCATAGGGCGGCACGGTGGCTCAGTGGTTAGCACTGCTGCCTCACAGTGCCTGGGTTTGATTCCAACCTTGGGCAACTGTGTAGAGTTTGCACATTCTCCCTGTATCTGCATGGGTTTCCCCCAAGGTGCTCCGGTTTCCTCCCACAGTCCAAAGATGTGCAGGGTAGGTGGATTGGCTATGCTAAATTGCCCATAGTGCCGAGGGATGTTTAGATTAGGTGGGTTAGACATGGGAAATACAGGGGCAGGAGAATTGGTCTAGGGGTTGGGGGGTGGGAGGGGCGTGGGAATGCTCTTTGGAGGGGTGGTGTGCACTTGTTGGGAGGAATGGCCTGTTTCTGCACTGTAGGGATTCTATGATTCTATGATATTTTGGTGTGGATGGGAGAAATCGGGTTGGGCCAGCTTTCCTGGGCAGTGGGCAGTGGGTAGTGTGTGGTCATGCTTGGTAGCAGGAGGGTGTGAGGTGGGTGGGGGGTGCGTTGCTGGGCACCAGGGCTGTGTGGCAGTTCCTGTTGGTGTGGATCCCTGGATGATATATAGTTTTGGCTTCAGGTGTGTAAGTGTCCTGAGGGGAGGTGTAATTGTGGGTGTATGGAGTCAGTTTAACAGTTTGTGGATTTAACCAGATACTTATTAATCAAACTTTTTTTTTTGTATAACTACTTAATTTGATTTCATCAGCGCCATCTGAATTTTCTGATTTAAATGGAGACTTTCAGAGGGTGGCAGGCATAGACAGAGGGCCCAGCAGAAAATTTAACTTGCTGCACAATTCCCTTGAAGTGTATCAATGGGGATTATACATAGTACTCTTGCTCAAGGCCTATCTACAATGGACAAATGCCCTTCTGGCCAGTAGAAAATCTGAACCAATTACTTCTGTAGCTGTTACTTGATGATTTTTCTGAAGTGGATATATTCTCTTCCCAGGCTTGGCATTATTTGTGGCTGCATTACCTTTGACAGTATTGTGCCCACTTTTTATCTTTATTTTGTTTCTTATACGTTCAACTGACTACTTATTATACTTTACCAGTTGTATCTTTTGAATAACTGACAATGTAAGAAATGTGAAGCTTTAATTATTTACAGTTGAAGAAACTTTCTTCATCTACAAAGCAAACAAAGTGTTTTTTAAAAAAAGGTCAGACTGAGTTCACCAAGAGAACCACAAGGTCTGGTCAAGTGCCATTGATGTCGTTGGCTTCTGTCTTCCCCTTTATATAGAGCTGCAAACAGATCACTCTGACAAAAATGCATGATATTTGCTGAATATTTAGATAAGTTCAATTATCTATATCACACTACAATCATAGAATTCCTACAGTGCAGAAAGAAGCTATTCAGTCAATTGAGTCTGCACAGTTAACAACTTGAGGGAGCAAATAAGCACCTTAAGTACAAATATTATTTGGGATTTGCCCAGATGGCAGTATGATAGATATTTTGGATTTTCTAGTGAATTATTGAACTTCTGCTTGTCTTTGTTTACAGTTCTCTTATCTGATTTTTTTTATGGGATGTGTTATTTCCATGCCCATGGTCTCTTCTCTCTTGTGAATTGTCCTCGGGTTGGTTAGCCACTTCTTGAACTGCTACACGCTGTGTTGTGTAGGTATATTCACCATGTGTCAGGAATGAAATTGTGATATTTTGATCCAATGGCAGTGAAGAAACAGTGACATAGCATCAATTCAAAGTCAGGATGGTGTGCGATTTAGAAGGAAATTTGTAGGTGGTAGCATCTCCTGTAGCAGATGGTCTTGGTTTTTCATTGGTAGAAGTTGTGGGTTTAGAAAATGATGTTGGAAGGTTGCGGTACTACATTTTGTCAAACTCTGTTTGAGTTGTAAAGGGACTGAATGTTTAAGGTGGTGTTTGGTCTCCCTGTCAAGCTATTTCAGTGCAATAAGTACAATAAGTGGAGCACACATTCCATGAATGAATAAAAACAAAGTTTGGAACTGATCCACGATCACGTTGAATGGTGGAGCAGGCTTGGATGTCCTAATGGCTGACTCCTGCTTATAATTCCTATGTTCCTAATTTCGATAGCTCCAGGGTGACTAGGAACCTGACTTTCTCCTTGAAAGGATGTGAATGAATGGTGATGTTATAGAAGTATGTAAGATGCAACTACTGGAGATTGGAGGTCTGCTACCATGGGCTCTTTGTTTTAAAAGGGAGTGGGGGAATGGAACATATAATTACATTGAGTCTGACCTCAATAGTGGTCAAATTATTGGAATTAATTCTGACAGACAAGATAAATGGTCACTTATATTGGCATGGATTAACCAAGGACAGTGTGCATGGATTTGTAATGTGAGCTAGTGATTGTGGCAGAAACAAGAGAAAAGGAGATGCTATCTGTCCCTGAAAGCCATTTGAAAAGGCACCAGGCATTTCAGGTGATGAAGACCAAGTATATCAAGCGCTTGTTGATAGAAAAGAAGATGAATACAGAGAAGAGAAAACATCAGGTCTGGCTAACTTTATTGAATTTTCAAGAAGTAACAAAGAAGGTTGGTGAGAATAATACAGTTGACGTGGTTGAAATGGATTTTGGCAAAGATTTTCGCCAACGTCCCACATGGAAGACTGGCTAAAAACAAAAGCCCATGGGATTCAGGGGAAATATAACAAGCCGGATACAATATTTGCTTGGTAGCTGGAAACAAAACATAATTGTTTACTGGTGTTTTTGTGAGTTGATGGCTTTTTCTACAGGGATTCCATAGGGCCCCAGTACTAAAAATCCCCCTTCTTTTTTCTGGTGTGTATTAATGATCTGGATGTAAATGTAGGCAGTTTAGTCAAGAAATTTGCAGACGATAAAAAAAATTGGCCATTTTGATATGGCTGTGTACCGACGTAGACTGCAGGAAGATGTCAATGGACAGGTCAAGTGGACAGACAATTTGCAAATGAAATTTAACCAAGAGAATTGTGCTGAGTTGCATTTTGGAAGATTGAGTGCAGCAAAATGATATACAATTAATGGGAGAATATGAAGACGTGTTGAGGAAATGAGGGATCTTGGAGTGAATGTACACAGAGCCCTGAGGAGGACAGGTTGAGAAGTTAGTTAGTAAGGCATTCAGAATCGATCTTGGTCTTGCTAAGTTCTGCAATATTAGAGCAGGTTGGTTACATTGGTACTGTCGAAATCATTAGCTAGACCACAACTGCGTGCAACTAGGTCACGTCATGACAGAAAGGATGAATTACACTAGACATGGAACAGGGGAGATTTATAATTATTTTCTCTGAACTTGTAAAATGTGACTATTAGGAAACATGGGATGGGTTGGGCGTGTTCTTCTTACATCTGAGTCAGTTTCAGGGAGAAACAAAAACAGAAATTGTTGAACAGCTCAGCAGGTCTGCCAGCATCTGTGGAGACAAATCAGAGTTAATGTTTTGGGTTGAGTGATCTTTCCTCAGAACCCCCAGTTCCAGAGAAACTTGATTGGGATGTTCAAAATTGTGAGGATCCTGGTTGGAATGATTGGGAAGTGCCTCTCTACCACCTCGGAGAGATCATTGACAAAGGAGCATGGCATAGAAAGCTCTGAAGAGAGATGTCTCACAGTCGGTATGCCAGTATCCCTTTAAAAGATACAATGCATCTTTAAAAGACTACTCATGACATCATTGTGCCATTGTTTGTGTCCTCAGAGTAAACAGACTTCATACTCCATCTTATTCTTAAAACACTTGAAGACTGGCGCACTAAAGGAAGCACACAACTCTTGTAACTTATTAATATAGCATCAACCCAGACACTTTTGTGTCTAATGAATATGGTTGTATATAATATCTAGCTATAATAAATGCTTGTTGAAAACAGAAACATTGTTGGATCAGAGAAAACACCTTGTTTGAGACAAACTCACATCAAGATGAGGAAGACCTTTATTCAGCCCCGAATGTTGATAGGAGTCTGTATCTCATGCCCTGGAAGATTAGTAGATACAGAAACAACAATTCATTTAAATTCTGATGAAGGATCACTGGTCCTGAAACGTTAGCTCTGGTTTCTCTCTACAGATGCTGCTGGACCTGCTTTTCCAGCAATTCCTGTTTTTGTTCTTCATTTCTAGCATTCACAGTTCTTTCAGTTTTTATTCATTTAATTTGTGTATGTAGACATGTAGCTCATGCTTGTAACCTGCAGACCAAATGCTGTAGAGTGGGATTACTTAGGGAGAGAGATGGGCCAAGTAAGGTCTATCTGGGCCATAAACCTTCTGGTTCTGCAATTCCGGGTCCTGGAATAGAAAAGGCAAGTTCAGCACATAATTGAATGTTAAATTGGGAGGACATGAAAAATAACTTGGCTTTCATCTCGTTGCTCTCACTAGACAACTTGGCAGCCATATGTACCTACCTAACCAGTCTATCCATCTATGAGTGCTGTACCTGAGGGCATGTCCTTGTCTCATTATCCGCTGATGTTTTGGCTTGAGCCATTTTCTTTGCCAGTTTTTGTCAGTGGGTGTTGTGACATTGTCTGACGTTCACAGGTCTCAGGGGCAAGACAAGGATGCAGGTCAGACATCCTCAGCAGGGCTGGGAATTGAATCCATGTTGTTGGCATTATTGTGATCAAAATGCTAACCATGTAGTCCACTGTGCTCCTCACATAAAACTTGTTATGCCCCAGAATTATTTTACTCATGATGATCTGCACTGCGATCATCCTGGGAATGTGAAAGGTATCATATATATGCAAATAAATAAAGCAAAGAACTGTGGATGCTGACGATCTGAAACAAACAGAAACAGAAATTACTGGACAAATTCAGCAAATCTAGTAACATCTGTGGGAAAAAAAATCAGAGTTCTTGTTTTGAGTCCAGTGACCCTTCAGAATTTCTTTCAGAGTGGATTCAATTTATGCTATAGGGTGAGGAAATCCGGGGGGGGAAGAAAAGAAAGAACAAATCTTGGAAATGTTTCTGACAGTGAATCATCAAAACCTTGACTGGAGTCCCTGATAGAATAATGGAGGTCTTTTATCTAAATTGCCTGTCAAATGCAGAAACTTGTGGGCACAGATTGGTACCATATCAAAACTGAGATTTAAAGCAATTAGAAAATCCTATGTCAAACTCTCAGTTTGTCAAAGGAGCAGTCTCCCCTGTTGTAGTTCTCTGTTTTGCAAGATCTAGGTGATGTTGTGAACATAATTTCTTTTTAGAATAAACAAAATTAGTTGAAACGTAATCCCTGTTTCATATGGCAACTCGTCCTCAGTTCCATCCTTTGAACTTCAAAGTTAATCTATGAATTGCTTTCCCCGATCCAAAGTTCGAAGTAAAAGGTTAAAAAGAGGGGAAACAAATAGATATTCAAATTATCCACAAGGTTGGGCATTGGACAGAAATTGTGATTAAAGACTAGGGAGAAACAAATACAGGGGTCACTTTATGATAGTGGACAGTGAGGTAACCCAGTGATTTGTAAGCCTCTGGGTTGGATATAATTTATGGTTAAAATAAGGCGATGTGTCCTGAGAGAATAGCGAGGAATCAAAAGAAACATAATCACAGTGTTATCAGCATAGTGTTACAGTTGGAAGAATTTGCTTCACAAAGATATTGGAGTATTTTGAAGATATTACATACAGTTATGAGAACCAGACAGATAGTAACAAACTAAATTTCAACCAAATCTTTACATAGTATCATATTGGAGGTTGTACATAGAGCAGAAATGGTCCATCAATGAAAGTCGGTCACTGACTGAGATGATATAAAGTAATCTTTAAGGGATCAGCATTAGATTGAGAGGAAATGATGAGTGGTGCACCATAGAGATTAGCTCTGAGAACATTTTTGGGTCTTAGATGTATTAATGATTTGGTACTGTCGACTGTAACAAAAATGACCAACTTGTCCAACTATACAAAATTAGGGTGGATTTAATTAATGGAAGCAAGTGAACAGCTGTAGGAGAACCTGGATGTGCATTGGTCCCAAAAGGGAAAGAGGGATTTTCATGTAGAAAAATACCATGACGAAACCTTGGACGTAACACAAATATTAGGAGTTAATATGAAATGGGATGGGATTTAGAAATCAGATTTGACCTTTCAGTGGAAAATAACCTTGAACCATCAACTCAATATATTCCGGTGGTGAACAAATACAAATATGATAGCAAGCTGTGTAACTTTAGCAATTGAGATGAATTCCTTGGAGCAAATAAGTAATTTTAACAGTAAACGACTGAATGAATAATAATTATTTTTATATCCCTGTATGGTATTGTGTTCATGGGAACATTGGACCATATTCCACTGGCTGAGTTAGCTAAAGTATTTCCAGCAATACACTCTGAGTAACTGCAGCCTCTTAGAAGGTTTGTTCCTTAGGGAGTCAAGTAGCTATTTTCCAAAGATTTTCTTAAAGATAGCTTCTTGCTTTTCTTCTTTTTCCCATTTCCTTCTGGATGAATTATTGGATAACGTGAATATTATTATGATTTTCAAGGTTGCAGTGATGGTATTGTGAAAATACAGATGTTCAGTTAAAGACTTAGACAGGAGATGGAAATTCAGAGTTAATGGCAATGATGTCCTGCTCCTCCATAAGGTGTACTGCTGCAGTCTTCACAGATGCAGTCAGCATAGAAATCAGCAACTGTTTACATAGCATTCACATTATCAAACAAACATAAAGTTGTTCAGAGATAGTAGGCCCGAAACATCAGCCTTCCTGCTCCTCTGATGCTGCTTGGCCTACTGTGTTCATCCAGCTCTACACCTTGTTATCATAAAATTGTACACTGTTGTTAAATGAGATAGAACTGAGTTTAGTACAGTGCACTAAGTCATACCTATTGCTGACCAACCTGTCTTGCCCTGAAAACCTAATTAGCGAAGTCTGGAGTGTTACTCCTCCATTCCATGACTAAAAATTGCATAGATTTTAAAATAGAAATAATTTACATGAAGGGCAAAATGAAGATTAAGACATACGGATAGAAGCTGCGGGAGATGGAGGTTGGGGGAGTGATCGAGCAGCAGTAATGTCACTAGTCTGGTAAACCAGAAACCAAGGCTCATGTTCTGGGGACATAGCTTTGAATTCCACCGTGGCAGGTGGCGAAATTTGAACTGTATAAAAACTTAAATAAAATGCCATCTGTGTAATCGCTGTTTGATTGTTGTAACTATCCATTTAGTTTACTAATGCCTTTTCAGAAGGAAACTTTACTATTCTTGCTTGGTCTGGCCTACGTGTGATTCCAGGATCCTCACTGCCTTCTGGATAATTAAAAAATGGCCAGTAAATGCAAGTGTAGCTCTGACGTCTATATCCTTTGAACAAATAATGAAAAAGGGTAAAGGGTGTTGAATCTTGGGTCATGCATTGGCACTAATTTGGCATATTGTCTCGAATAGACAATAGTTAGAGACATAGAGTTATGTAGTACAGACTCTTTGGTCCGACTTGTGCATGCTGGCCAGGAGTCCTCAACTGAACTGGTCCAATTTGCCTGCTTTTGACCCATTTCGCTCTAAAACTTGCCGAGTCATGTACAAATGTCTTTTAAAAGATGTAATTGTACCCATATCTACCACTTCCTCTGGTAACTCATTCCACACATGCACCACCCTCTGTATGAAAAAGTTGCCCTTCAGGTCCCTTTTAAACCTTTCCCCTCTCACCTTAAACCTATGCTCTCTAGTTTTGGACTCCCCCACACTTGGAAAAAGACCTTGGCTATTCACCCTATCCGTGTCCCTCATGACCCTATAAACCTCCATAAGGTCACCCTTCAGCCTCTGACACTCCAGGGAAAAAAAAATCCAGCCTGTCCTTCTGACTCAAACCCTGCAGTCTAGGCAACATCCTTATAAATTTTTTTCAGGACCTTTCTAGTTTAGTAACATCCATCCTATACCAGAGCAACCAAAATTGTGTGCGGTGTTCTAAATGTGGCCTCAACAATGCCCTTCTACAGCTGTAACATGACATCCCAACTCCTATACTCAGCGTTCTGACCAATGAAGGCAAGCATGCCGAATGTCTTCTTCACCACTCTGTCTACCTGCGACACCACTTTCAAGGAACTAGGTCTGTCTGTTCAGCAATACTCCCCAGAGTCCTACCATTGAATACTACGCTAGAGATAAAAGGTACTGCAGATGCTGGAGAATCCAAGATAACAAGGTGTGGGGCTGGATGAACACAGCAGGCCAAGCAGCATCATAGGAGCAGGAAAGCTTGACGTTTCGGGCCTAGACCCTTCATCAGAAATACTACGCTAGTTTGCTTTACCAAAATGCAATTTATCTAAATAAAGCTCCATCTGCCTCTTCTCCACCCATCGGCCCATGAGATCAAGATCTTGTCGTACACTTCGATAACCTTCTTCACAGTCCACTTTAGCACCAATTTTGGTGCCATCTGCAAACATACTGATGGTACCTCCTATATTCTCATCTAAATCATTGATATAAATGATGAATAACAGTGGACCCAGAACTGATCCTTGCAGTACACTGCTGGTAACAGGCCTGCAGTCCTTGAGGGCGTGGGTTGGCATAGAGGGTATTCGGGACATTGGGGACGGGAGGAATAGGTTAACATGTTTTGGCATGGTGACTGAGTGGTTAAATGTTAAATGGCTGTGGGGCCTAATGTTTAAAAATACAACTAAAAAGAAGCTCAAGAAAACAAGACAAACATTTCAAACAGCCATGTTAGCAGTCAGCAGCCTCTGTGGCAGTCCCTGATCTACATGTGGAAATCATAGGGCAAACTTCATTCTGTACCCACCACCCACTGAACAGAAACCTCTCCACTTTTTCCCTGGAGGGTGTGGCGAGCCGGAAAATTCCGTGACTTTTGCGACCCAACGCGGGAGTTAGCATAGCCTCAGTTTTCAATACTTTTTTTCACTGGAGTGTAGAAGGTTGAGAGGTGACCTTACAGAGGTTTGTGAAATCGTGATGGGTATAGATAGGTTTAGTGGTAGATATCTTTTCCCTAGAATAATGGATTTCAAGATCAGGGGGTTTATTTTTAAGGTGAGAGAAGAGAGATTTGAAAAAAAGGCATGGGGGCAAAGTTTTTACAGGTGGTGGTTCACTTGCGGAATGAATTTCCTGAGGAAGTTGTGGATGCGGGCACAGTTACAAGATTTAAAAGATATTTGGATAAGTACATGAATAGGAAATTGTTGGAGGGATATGGGCCAGCGTAGGCTGGTGTGAGTAGTTTAGTTTGGGATTATGGTCAGTATGGACTGATTGGACCGAAGGGTCTGTTTCTGTGCTGTATTACTGTATGACTAACTTTAAAGTTGCAATATTAATTGAAACTGCATCCACAGCTGGCAATTTAACAGCTTTAAGGGTTCTATTGGATATATTGAAACATTTAATTAGTTAAGTTTATTGCAGTCAACCTTGTAATTTTCGGAACAAATCCTGGACTCACCTTTCTGTGTTGATGTGGGACTTGTTTCACCTCTTTTTAAAATACCTGCTCTTGCCATCAGGGCCTTGGTACGGTGTATGTGGTATTGAGGTAAATCTCGCCTGCTAATATTGCAAATCTGTTCACTCTGTCTTCAAATCATAAGTGCGAGATGATAGAGTTTAGAATTGGGTTCAGTTGCAGAAACTCCTTTGAATTTGTCTGCCCTTAAATAATGTCACAAGACTGTGTGAGATAAGGATTGCTGTTACTTGAGTCATCCCAGGTAATTCTTACACACTGGTGAAACAGCATAATCTGCCAATCAATTGCGACATGTCTGGACCAAAAAAAAAGTATCCCATCATATGCATTTTAGTTTTTACTCTGTTTCCCACAGTTTAACAGTACTGTTAGAAACAGCATATGATGCCACCCGAAGGCTGCAGGAACAGCAAATCATATTCAGCCTGGGAACCCTGCAGCCCAATGGTATCAATGTGGATTTCACAAGCTTCAAAATCTCCCCTCCCCCAACCGCATCCCAAAACCAGCCCAGCTCATCTCCGCCTCCCTAACCTGTCCTTCCTCTCACCTATCCCCTCCTCCCACCTCAAGCCCCACCCCCATCTGTTATCTACTAATCTCATCCCTCCCCCTTGACCTGTCCGTCCTCCCTGGACTGATTTATCTCCTCCCTACCCCCTCACCTACACTCACCTTTACTGGCTCCATCCCCGCCTCTTCGACTTGTCTGCCTTCTCTCCACCTATCCTCTCCTCTATCCATCTTCTATCCGCCTCCCACTCTCTCCCTATTTATTTCAGAACCCTCTTCCCCTCCCCCATTTCTGATGAAGGGTCCAGGCCCGAAACGTCAAGCTTTCCTTCTTCTATGATGCTGCTTGGCCTGCTGTGTTCATCCAGCCCCACACCTTGTTATCTCGGATTCTCCAGCATCTTCAGTACCTTTTATCTCTCATATGTAAGGTACTTTCAAGTTACTTCTGGAGAGTGTATGAGCGCAATGTAGAATCACACCACAATGTAAGAGGCTATTTTGGTTTGGAAACCAATGTTAGGCCTGAGTTTTCTGCTTGCAGTAGAGAAATATGTTACAAATCCTGCAATATTAAATAGAGATTTTCAACATCAGAATGCCCCAAAACATTTTATAGCTAATTGAGCGTGTTGAGGTGCAGTCGTTGCTGTATTTGGGAAATATGACAGCCAGTCTGTGCACAGCAAATTCTAAACAACAGCATTGCAACAATGGCTATTTCAAAAAAAGCTGTGTCTGTGATGTAGCCAGGAATCTGTCTGCTGTTCATATTCATTAGAACCACAGGATCTGATCAGTTCACCTGAGAATTTTTCGCAGCTCTTCAAAAAGGAGGCATCTTCCACAGGCCAGCAGATCCACAGCATTACACTGAAGTGCCACCGAAGTGGATTATATGCTTGATTACATTTAATGTATTGTGACAGGCTTTGAAACCTCGAACAGGTAAAACAAAAGCTCAATTTGCATGCTGATATTGATTGTGCAGCTTCCCAGTTGGCCCTGAAATAATGCAGCACTTGCCTGTGCACAACTGTTATTGTCCACTCGGGATATTAAGTTTCAGAGAAGTCATTGACAGTATTGTCGTTTTGGCTGCTAGTACACATTCCCATCTCATTTGATATTGTTCTTCTGTTCTGCTCTAACTCATTCATTCAAAGCTGCATGGAATTACTTATGTCCTCCTTGAAGCACAAAGACAGATGAATATTCTAGGATGGAGCTCTTCATCTAATCAAACAAATTGAATAGCTGCCTGAAACAGAGAAGGGAAAGTGAGGCCTGTTTCCCACTTTACAAGTGCTGCCAGACCTGCTCAGTATTTGTCCAAAGTTCTGGTTTTATTTCTGATTTCCAGTTTTCACGGTATTTTGCTGTAGCATTTTTTGATGTGTTTTCATGATATACGAGGGCACAATGTGTTGCCTCAAATAAGGTTTTCTGCTGCATGGACCTCCAAGATTCGAGCATGTCGCCGCTTTCTGAAGTGGAAGCCAAACAGTATATCCCTGAGAACAATATCAAACTATTTTCTTGAAAATATTCAATGTTTAGATTTCAACCATTTTTTGTGACAAAGAATTCTACAGGCTCACCACTCTCTGTGTTAAGAAATTTCTCCTCATTTTAGTTGCTTGGGTGTGCAGGGCCGAATTTCAAGACTTAAATATGGAACACATCTTGCCGGTCATAGCTGACAATCACTCGCTTAACGAGTCTGTTTTTTCGCTGAGGAGATTCCATGTCACTGGTCACAGGTTCAGTCACTTCTTGTGTGGCTAATGAGCTTAGAGCTGCAACTCCATCCACATTTGTCAGGTGATTCTGGGAGGCGGAATCAGTTGTTCACCATGAGATCATTGGTATGCCTCTCTGTCATTCCTTTCCATATTTTCTCTTGCCACTGGTTGTGCTCAAAGAATAGTGTCACTTCATATAGGAGTTTCCTCCAAGTCAGTTTCTTCTGTTTCCTATGCGTTGACATCCCTGTTGTATTTCTTGAGGGATACCTTCAGGGAGTCTTGAAATGATTCCAGAAGTTGCTGGAAAAGCTCAGCTGGTCTGGCGGCATCTGTGAAGGAAAAATCAGAGTTAACGTTTCGGGTCCGGTGACCCTTCTTCAGAACTGCAGTTCTGCCATCAGTGAGGACCGCTGCTGACATTTTGTCATGGAGGAGATGAACGATGTTGCTAAATTTCACTGGAGAGTGGACTTTATCTGTAGGGCTTCCTGACTGACTGAGTCAAATCCTTGGTCAGGTCAGTGAAAGCCAACTAGAGTGGTTCATGTTGTTTCTGGTATTTCTTTTCAACTATTCAGTTGCTGAGCAATGAAAGTCCTATATATAATTCTCCCATTTGTTTGGAAGTCACATTGATTTTCAGGTAGGATTTCCTCAGAGACTAGGAGAGAAGGTAACTCATGAGTATTTGGGCAGTTATCTTCCTGGTGATGGAGATTAGGGAGATTGCTCAGAAGTTCCCATAGCCTGCTTCGTCTTCTTCTTGAAAGTTGTGGAAATGGCAGTATTCCTGAGATTGACATAATTCTTTATTCCAAATTTTCAGAAAGAGTTGATGGAAGTGACATTCTACTCCTCTAAATTTGAAAATCCCTGCTGGAATCCCGTCGACTCCTGTGGCTTTTCCCTTCTTCATGTGTCTAATGGTAGCTTCAACTTCTGCTTCGCTAGGTGAGAGTCCAAGATCATCTTTGATAGAAGGTTGGCGGATTTCCTCAAATTGGTCCTCATCGATGATTTAATTAGTGTTTAGGAGTTCTTAGCCCATCAGAGGCTGACGGTTTCTCTGTGCGTCAAAATGGTTCCGTCCTTACTCTGAACCAGTATGAGATCAAGGGTGATGGGTCCCTATAGTGCCTTGGTGACACTGAAGAAACCTTGAGTGTTGTGCTTTTCAGGAAGGACTTGCTTAGCTTTCTCTTAATTTCCCTCCTTTTTCTTTGTAACTCCGCCTTTGCTATTTCATGAGTTCTCCTCTTTGCGTCATTGGTGATGTTACTTTGCCAGGTAATGAGAGCTTTCCTGTTCTTTTGGTGAGGTCTTGGATGATGTGCTTGTTCTGTAGCCAATGATTTCTTCACAGCATGTGGTAATGGCTGTCTTCAGCTCTTTCGAGATTTCTTCCACTCCACTAAAATGAACTTCTTAAGATTTTGATGAGACATTGTTGATCTATTGTATTAATTTGTACTGGACAAGCTAGCCACCTGATAGCAATGGATCCCGTGATATGGGAATCAACAGGCCACTTGAGACCATTCAGGTGTGACTGAAGAACAGTTTCAGGGTTACATTTAGTTGGAGAAGGAGACAGAGGGAGAGAGAGAAGCAAATTCCATGTTAGGTATAGCTGCCAATAGCTGTGCTACTCTAAATAACTAAACTACATGGGATTAATATGGTTGGGACTGGGGCAAGTCCTGGAGCAGTTGCATAGCTCTCTGTCATGAGGACTTCAAGGAGGCCCGAGGATCTGTGAAGGACTCAAAACAGCCAGATCATTCGAGAAAAGATGGAGGGAAGTCTTTCTCCACACAAAAGGCCAGTAGAGATTTGGATCTCTCTCCACAAAAGGTAGTTGATGCTAGATCATTTGTTAATTTTAAATCAGAGATTGTAAACTCTTTGTTAAACAATAATATTAAGGGATATGAAACAAAGGCAGGCATGTGGAGTTAGACCACAGATCAACTGCGATCTAATTGAATGGCAATGGAACAAGCTTGAGGGGTGAATGGCCCACTCCAGTTCTTATGTAAATATGCCCGAACTGTTGAACATGGCAGGTTAAATAAAATGGTTACAAACTCTTACATGCTAAGCTTTGTTAAAAGGAGGCTGAGGGTGCAGTAGAAATCCAGTCATGATGAATCTTTATAAGAAATTTTGTTCAGGTCTCAGCTGGACCGTTGTGTCCAATTCTGGACACCATATTTTAACAAGGATATGAAAATGTTCGAGAGGAGGTGAAGTAAATTTGAAAAGTTTCAGGGTTAGGAGACTTCAGTTACATGGATAGATTAATGAAGTTGTGGTTGTTTCCTTTGAAGAGAAGACTGAAAAGTGATTTGATTGAGGTGCTCAACATTTTGAGGGGTCGGACAGAGGAGATGGAAAGAAACTGTTCCCATTGGTGGGATAATTGAGAAGAAGAGGACACAGATATTGAGTAATTGGAAAAAGAACAAAAGTTGATTTGAGGATTTTTTTAAATACACCAAGTGGTTTTAAGAGCAGCAGTGCACTACCTGAGAACATGATAGAGATGTGTTCAATTGCACATTTTGAAAGGGAACTGGTTAAATACACAAAGGGAAAAAAAATTGCAGAATTTGGGAAGGAGATTGGTTAACGTGGCTTGCTAAATTGTTTGTCACCATGAACTGACAGCCCTTCCTGCGGGCTGTAACTGTTGTGCCTTTTTTAAAACATTCCTTTCTATTTATTGAATGCTCATCTGCTGATCAATTACAAAAAGATCAATTATAATATTTGACAAAGCAGATTACTATTTGTGCAGATGGTCATCCCCTATCCTTAAAGTATAGAGGACTACCTCAAAAAGTGTTGAAGTTGTGTGTGAAGTTAGAAAGGTAAATTCTCCAATTCCATGTTTCTAGTGATGAGACGCATTTGAATGGGGCACAAATTAGAGAATGCTACATTTGCATTGTTTTCTAGAAAGGTTTCCGTTTTGCAATAGTGGACTCATTGAACTTTCTTTTTTATATGTTTATTCGCTGGATGAAGGTGTCATTGACTAGCATAGCATTTATTGCCCATTCCTAATTGCCCAGAGGGCAGTTAGGAGTCACCCACATTGCTGTGGGTCTGGAGTGACATGTCAACCAGACCAGGTAAGGATGGCAGTTTCTCGCCCTAAAGGACATTAGTGAACCCGATGGGTTTTTCCGACAATCAACAATGAATTTGTGGTCACCATTCGACTCTTAATTCTTGATTTTTATTGAACTCGGTTTTGAATTCGATCCCCAGAATATTACCTGGATCTTTGGATTGACAGTCCAGTGATAATACCACTTGCCTCTCCGTACTGAATCTTCTTAGGTCCAGCCAAAAATGTATGAGCAATCAACCTATCTCCAGCAGAGAGATTCTAACCATCATCCCTTGACTTTAAATGCAATTACCATCTCTGAATCCCCCACTATCAACATCCTGAGACTTACCATTGACCACAAACTGAACAGGTTCATCTTTCTAAATAGCGTCTACCACACACTATGAGCCATCTTTGGGCAAAGTTTCCCAATTCATAGTGGAATCCGATAGGACACTTCAAACCATTAAGCTCTGGGTGAGGAGGATAAACTGGCTCCCCATGATTATTCACCATCTCAACCTCCGCTTCCCCTGTTGTTGTTGGTTGCAACAAGGTTAAATTTATTTAAGTATCACTTCTCTATGGATACGTATAAAAGGTGAAGTTGCCATAGTCTTATTAGACAATTGGGCTGCTTTCTCAGAGAGAGAGAGAGAGAGAAAGGGAAAGATGACTGGTAATGGCTTAACCTGAGGGTCACCACACCTCAGGAGATGGGAGAAGTTGAGAAAGACAATCTTCAGGGTAGCCTCGGCTGGTGCACGAGTGGAATCCATGCTGTTTGCATCTTGTCTCGTTACAAACTAGCCATCCAACCAACTGAGCTACCTTTCACCCAATCAATGTAACCAGTCTCTCTTGAATTGACAAAAAGAGTGTTACTCATAACACTTGAGAAGAAATAGTTACACAACCCATGTACAAAGATTTGAAATAAGAGATGAGTCCAAAAAGATGCAAGATCATAGCGGGAGGCGATAGCCTAGTGGTGTTATTTCTGGACTGTTAATCCAGAGACCCAGATAATGTTCTGGTGACCTGGGTTCGAATGCCACCATGGCAGATGGTGGAATTTGAATTCGATTAAAAAAATGTCTTGAATTAAGGACTTAATGATGACTGTGAATCCATTGCCAATTGTTGGGAAAAACCCATCTGGTTCACTAATGTCCTTTAGGGAAGGAAACTGCCATCCTTACCTGGTCTGGCCTACATGTGACTGAAGATCCACAGCAATGTGGTTGACTCTTAGCTAACAATTAATAATTAAGGATGGGCAATAAATGCTGCCTAGCCAGTGACACCTTCATCCCGTGAATGAATAAAAAAAAGTTAATACTGTTCAGCTTTTGACTTGTTAAAGAAGAGTGGATCACTGAACATTGCAGTGGAGCTTACTAATAGCCTTGACACCTTGATTTTAAGATCCTTGGCTTTGGAGGTTTTCTGAAACTTTTTTTTGTCCTGATTCCTTGTGGCAGTGGCTGAGCGGCAGTGCTGTAACAGAGTAACAGTCTTTCCCCTTTGTTTTACCTTCCAGACAGGGGTGTTTAAAGATGTTGTCAGGGCTGTGACATTCACAGATCACTATTTCACACACTTGGACGATACACATAGGCCATGGTTGAAGCTCATTTTTAACCTATGTTGCAGTGTTGCTTCTTTTTTTAACCATCATATACACAAAAGATATTATGATACTCCCATGAAAGTACAAATTCAGATTGTAATGCATTTTCTGTTTTTGAAACTTGTTTGACTCCTTGCTTAGTGTGACGTTCAAGGCTTTGATCTCCAGGAAATATTTGCATCTGCCGTTAATCTTTGGCTGTTTGTCCTTCTTAAAAAGAATGACAAATGTTGTAATTACAGTTTGCTATATCCATAGATGGATGAGGATTGTGATCCATGGTCATATCAAAGAACATATCAGAGCCTAGGAATTCTGTGGAAAGAAATTCACCTCCTGTCTCTTCAATGCACGCTCTCCCACCATCTGCAAGACATAAGTCATGTACGTCAAGGAATACTGTCCACTTGCCTGGATGGAAACCATAAGACCATCAGACATAGTAGCAGAAATTAGTCCACCCGGCCCATCGAGTCTGCTCCGCCATTCAGTCGTGGCTGATAAGTTCCTCAGCCCCATTCTCCTGCTTTCTCCCCGTAACCCTTGATCCCTTAATCATCAAGAACCTACCTATCTCAGTCTTAAATGTACTCAGTGACCTGGCCTCCACAGTCTTCTGTGGCAGTGAATTCCATAGATTCACCACTCTCTGGCTGAAAGTTCTAAAAGGTCTTCCAATTACTCTAAGGCTGTGCCCTCCGGTCCTAGACTCTCCTACCAATGGAAGCGTCTTCCCAACATCCACAACACTTCCACAATACTCAGGAAGCTGAACAGAATCTAGGACAAAGCAGTCCACTTGAATGGAAGGCCATCCACCACCTTCGACACTGACACCATCTACACACAGAACTGTCTACAAAATTCAATGCAGTATTTCACAAAGTCTCCTTCAGCAGCACCTTCCAAACCTGTGATTTGGACCATCAAGAATGTCAAGGATGGCAGAGACATAGGAACACAACCACTGCAACTTCCCCTCCTTGTCACATACCATCCAATCTTGGAGCTTTTTCACCATTCCTTCAATGTCAACAGGTGAAAACTCTGGACCTTCCCCCTTAACAACATTGAGTCCTGTACTCCAAGGACTGCAGGGTTTTAAAAGGCCACTCACCACCACCTTCTTGAGGGAAAATCAGAAAAGGGAAATAAATTGTGAAACCCACATCCAATGAATGAATAAAATAGGTATAATTTTAGTCAAAAGAAAGCCATGTACTGTCCAACATTTTAAATCCACCACTTATTTATCTTACTGTTTGTGGCATCTTACTGTGTGCAGATTGATGCATTTGCCTGTAACAATGGCTACCCTTCAAGAAAGAATCGGGCGGGAAAGGTAAGTATAGGCAGATTCATTATCAAAAATAAAGTATTCATTATCAAAATAAAGCGTTCAGAAAAGATAAGAAATTGAGATTTATGTTCATGAAATGCTTGATAACTGCCATGATCAAATTAAGATTTTTGTTAATCATGAAGGGAACCAACCAGGCTGAACTGGGTAAATTATTTACCATGTTGAAAGCTTCAATGATGAGAAAACAAGTTAAAACTTAAGTGAACAGGAATAAGGGAAGTCAAGCATAGCTGTTTCACAGAAAACGTAATAATAGCTGTGGATAGTGCCTGGAACAGCTGGGTCAGGGGGCAATCAGTTGCATTTGTGAACAAAGAAGGAATTGACACATTCATTGAGTGGGGCGTAGCAGTGATTGGCCTGTCAAATAGAACCAGTCTCAATAATTTGCCATCTGCTAAAAATTCTTCCATTTACATGATAGCGTGTTGAAGTGTGCTTTTGGAATGCTATTTTAGTCTAACCAGTGTCAAGAGGCTTCCACATCACCATAGCAACTTTATTTGCTGGCTTACAGCTTCTGTCAGGGAATCTGCAGAAAATCCCAAAAGATTGACCATGTCAAATTTTTTCAACAGAAGCATGGAGAAAGACAACACAAACTTCAAACTCATTCGTATCAGGTCAGTGACAATGAGATGGTCATCAAAGGGACGTATTGCAGAGCAACAGTAAATGGTTGATGTTACCCGGGTTGGTTGTGTTATCTTGATGTGCTGTCAGGCAGAACTGAACAGTGACAAAAGTGAATAGAAAACTCAGACTGTAAGTCACCCTGGGCAACCTGCATTTATCTCCCTGCACTTTTTCCAAGATAGTAAGTATCTATAATAACACAACGTACTGTGCTGAACATTTTGATTATGGAAATCAATGAAGAAAGAACAAAAGAAAATCACAGCGCCAGGGACTCAGGTTCAATTCCAGCCTCGAGTGACCGTCTGTGTGGAATTTGCACATTCTCCCCGTGTCTGAGTGGGTTTTCTCTGCGTGCTCCGGTTTCCTTCCACAGTCCAAAGATGTGCACGTTAGGTGGATTGGCCATGCTAAATTACCCATACTGTCCAGGGATGCATAGTTTAGATGGATTAGCCATGAAAAATGCAGGGTTACGGGTATTAGGTAGCAGGGTGAGTCTGGAATGCTGTTCAGAGAGTTGGTGTGGACTTGTTGGACCAAATGGCCAGTTTCCACACTATAGGGATTCTAAAACAAACCTGTTGCACTTTAATTGGACTAGCGACTATTCGTCACTATTAGGTGACCAATGTTGTCACCGCATGTCACTGACAGAACGACCATGTCCCCTAGTTGGAGATACCAGGAGGATGTATAGTGATAGAGCACCAGAGATAGCAAGAACTGCAGATGCTGGAGTCTGAGACAACGCAGTGTGGAGCTGGAGGAACACAGCAGGTCAGGCAGCATGAGAGGAGCAGGAAAGTCGATGTTTTGAGTCAGGACCCTTCTTCAGAATTGATTTCTGAAGAAGGGTCCCAAACTGAAACGTCAACTTCCCTGCTCCTCTCATGCTGCCTGACCTGCTGTGTTCCTCCAGCTCCACACTGTGTTGTTAGTGACAGAGAATGTCTGCTGACCCCAACACCTCTCGCCAATAAGTTTTCATTGTGCATTTGCAATACCCTGAAGCACAGCACCCCCACCAGTTCTGCCAATGACATAATCCCATCCCATTTGATCCTGCTTGTTTCTGTTATTTGCGTGCCGCCATGCTTTTTTTAAACTCAGGCATTCCACAAAGTGTGCATGTGCAGAAAACGTTACGAGTGCAATGTGAATATTTCAGGTGCATCAGGAGACACAGAAACAGGGTTGGAGGCGATGTGGTTTTTTGGAAGACATGTTGCTAATTGATTGAAGATTGCAAGAGGGCATGTGAGGAGCAACAGCAGACATACTTATCAATGAAGTGTCAACCTAGTGAAGCCAAGAAATAGGACTGCTGGCACAGTCCTAATATCATAAGCAGCAAGTAAAAGACAAGACTAAGTGATTCCACGACTAATGGATCAAATCAGATCTAAGCTCTACTGTCCTGCCATATCTAGCCATGAATGGTGCTGGACAATTGAATAATTCATCGGAAGAAGAGGTTTCACAGATATTCCTATCTACGTTGATGAGGGGAGCCCAGATCTTCCAGCTTCATCTCAACTAGAGGTCCCCAAGAGCACAGATGTCAGTCTTCAGTGAATGCAGTTCATTCCACGGTGATATCAAGAAATACCTAGAGAGTCCGAACATTGCAAAGCTTATGAACGTGATAACCGATAATGTTAGTACTGAAGACATGTGCTTCAGTACTTGTAGGCCCATTGCCAAGCTGTGCCAGTTCAATTAGAACATTGGCATCTGCACCATAATGTAGAAAATTGCCCAGTAGAGGACTGATCCAACGTGGCCAATTAGTGCCCCATCAGTCTACTCTCAATAATCAATGAAGTGATGGAAGATATCATGAACAGTGCTAACAAGCAGAAACTGCTAAGCATAACCTGCTCAGTGATGCCCAGTTTGGGGATTCTGCCAAGGCCACTCAGCTCCTGACAGCCTTGGTTAAAATTTGAAGAAAACAGCTGAATTCCAGAGGTAATGTGAGAGTGAGATCAAGTGTCACCCTTGGCATTTGGCTAAATGTGGCATCAAGGAACCCCTAGCAAAACTAGAGTCAATAGGAATCAGAGGAGAACTCTGAGTTTGTTGGAATCATTTCTGGCACAAAGGAAGAATTTAGTAATTATTAGAGGTTATCATCTCAACTTCAGGACTTCTCTGAGGAGTTCCTCAGGGTAGTGTCCTACATCCAACCATTTTCAGCTCTTTCTACCATGGATGAAGCTCCAACAAAAAATGGAGATACTTGACACCATCCAGGACAAAACAGCCAGCTTGTCTGGCACTCCATCCACCACATTCAACATTCTCTCCACCAGTGATGGTTAACAATACAGCAGTTGACAGATGCAACAGAGTCAACAACTCACCAAGGTCCCTCAATAGATAGCACCTTCCAAACCCATAATCTCTACCAGCTAGACAGACAAGGGCAGCAAATACATGGAAACAGTACCACCTGCAAATTCCCCTCCAAGCCACAGACCATTCTGACTTGGAAATATATTGTCTTTATGTATATGTATATGTGTATATCTTCACTCTCATTGGGTCAAAGTCCTGGAACTCGCTTCCTCAAAAGTCCTGGGGATGTCTATGCACCAAAATGGACTGTAGTCATTCAGAACATAGGAACAGGAATAGGCTATTCAGTCCCTTGAGCTTATTCCACTGTTCAATGATATCATAAATACTAACAAAGTGTTAAGATTGGCTCTGGTCCTATCTTGCATTATCCAGTGCATATGTACAGGAAGTGTGCAATTAATGTCAGAACTTTGTTGCTGAAAATTTAGTATTGTGCAACCTCATGAAGAAGCAATTTACAAATCAAGATTTATGTTCCAAGAGAGATACTTTTCCATCCAAACATGTACATTAAATTTACTAATAAAGGTGATGGCCTCCTGATATTATTGCAAGACTGTTAATCCAGAAACCTGGTAATTTTCTCGGGACCCAGGTTCGAATCCCACCATGGCAGATGGTGGAATTTGAATTAGTAAATATTTTGAAATAGAAGTCTAACGATGACCATGAAACCATTGTCGATTATCAGAAAAATGCCCTTTAGTGAAGGAAACTGCCGTCCTTATTTGGCCTGGCCTTCATGTTACTCTAGATCCACAGCAATGAAAGTGTACAAACTGTCAGCAATCTATTTACCCTACCATGAAATACTGAGAAAATAAAATGTGGGTATTCAACAAACTCTGAAGCCTTGTCTTCTTAATAAGATATTATTGTATAAAATCCCAATTGTTTCTTGAATATGCATTAATCTAAGAGGTGTGCACTGTTGAGTTTGATGTTCAATTTTAAAGGTTAGCAGTCTTCCCATATCCATTATAATTCTACTCTGATTAATTCTACTTAATTTAACAGCAGGCAAAGGATAACACTGTCAGTATAGCAACTTGTTTATCATATTTTTAAAAATTATTCTCACCATTGTTGCTGACAAGTCAAGAGCTAGAGTAAAACTCGCTGTATTTTCACCTATTCCAAAGTGCTTTATAATATCTAATTTCACTTCAAATGTAACATATTTTCACTGTCTTTATTCAGCAGAAAGCACTTCAGAATCACTAGCTCTCTTTTTGTATCATTATGAATGAATTTTACAGCTAAAATTAACAAACAATAGCACGACAATTCGAGGCAATCAAGATGGAGAGGCAAGATAACTGCTGTTTTGGACATTTCACAAAACAACACTCCACCCATCTGCACAAGGCAATTCAGCACTTTTTTAAGACGATGACCAGAGACATTGCAGATCAGTGCAACCTGGGCTAATGCTAATAAAAAAAAAATTGGCTACCTCCAATCTGAGGAGCATTACTGCCTTTAAAGTATACTTGCTTCTCCACCTTACCAAAGGCCAACTTTCACAGGCTCAATGTAAGAGACACTTGGGCAGGTCCAGGCACGAAAGAGCTACATTGCAATGCAAATGGAGGCCATTTGGAGATCAGAGTGAATACAATGTGCATTTTGTAGGTTGACATTAAGCAAAGGTTTCCTACATATGTACGGAGTGGTGCTAATGGAGTGGCAATGTCACTCGACAAGTTAATCTGTAGTTCCAGGTAAATGATTTGGCAACATTCCTTGCTAGAGTTAAACAGTAAAGAAAGATACATGGTAACAGAAAACTAAAAACTAAATGCCGAGTGGCATTTTTGAAAAGTAGCAGAAAGCAAGTCCATAGAAGCAGTCGGATGCATGAAATGGAAATGTGCCAAAAGGTTACATCTCTACCAAAGAGAAGACAGGATAAAGCTTCAGCTTTGTTTCTTCTTCCAAGGAGTAAAACCAAAAGGAAAATGTTTTGTGAGTAGAATGCACATCACTGGGATGCTGGTGAATATGTGGACCTTCTATTAGAGTTCATGAATGAGCCGTGTAAGAAAGATAAGTGCTGAATGCTGATGAGGCGTGGTCATGACTTGACAGATTTAGGAAAACAGCTAGTCACTCTATTTTAGGATAAATCATGGATTTTAACAGTTTTTAAGAAGGATTGCTAAAATTCAACTTCAGGATTCTGGATTGGTTCCATGGATGATCGATTTTAGCCACAAGTTTAGGTTGTAGAAACTGGTATTTTTCTGAAGAGTCATACTGAATTTGAAACATTAATTCTGTTTCTCTCTGCACAAGTGCCGACAGATTTGCTGGGTTTCTGTGTTTGTTTCAGACTTCCAGCATCCACAGTTTTTTGTTTTATTTGTGTGCACTGGTATTGTTCTCCTTGGGAAAAAAAGAGACTGGTTGAGGGGTGATTTGCTGAAGATATACAAGACTAATACAAGTGTAGATAAGGAAACTGAAGAAAAACTATTCTGAGGAGCTGATGGGTCAAAGATGGGGGACATGCAATTAAGATTCTGACAAGAGATGCGGTGAGCTGGGGGGAATGTGAAGAACAACCATTTCTGTAGTTGGGGGTAATGACCTGGAACTTATTGTCCACAAAGCCTGGAAGAAACAGAGACAACAAATTACTTATTAAAGCAAGAGATAAAAGGTACT
>JAHRHZ010000053.1:4993698-5007082 GCA_024137785.1 Ginglymostoma cirratum | reverse complement strand
GTTTCGGGCCTAAACCCTTCATCAGAAACCCTTCATCATTTCTGATGAAGGGTTTAGGCCCGAAACGTCAAGTTTTACTGCTCCTATGATGCTGCTTGACCTGCTGTGTTCATCCAGCCCCATGCTTGTTATCTCACTTATTAAAGCAATGCATGGCACTTCGAAGAAGTAAACTTGTACAGTTATGCAGATAGACCAGGAGAATGGGACTAACTGGATTGCTTGACAGAGAGCTGGTATGGGCCTGAATGGACTGACTGGCCTCCACTTTTTCCACTACAATTCTTTGCATCTTTAGTTAAGAATGGCAAATCAGAGCAAAAAAAAATCTTGTTATGAGTATGGAATGCACAGTTTCCTTTCATATGTGAAGGAATTTGTTGAAGATAGTCAGTGCCTGACATATGTGGTGAAATGTTTCTTTCCAGTTATCAGCCCCAACCTGTCGTCCAGGTCTTGCTACATCTGGACACGGGTCTGCTTCAATGTCTAATGAGTCATGAATGGTGCTGAGCATTGTACAATCACCAATTCTGACTTTATGATGGAGGGAATGTCGATAATAAAGCAAATGAAGAAGCTTGGTCTGATGATACCACCTTAAGGAACTCCTGCAGTGATTGATAATGCCATGATAATTGACCTCAAAGCAATCAGAACCATCTTCCTTTGTGTTAGGTATGACTCTGAATCCAGACAAATTTCCCCTGATTCCCATTTACTCCGGCTTTTCTCGGGCTCCCAATGCCACACGTGGTCAAAGTTTGCCTTGATGTCAAGGACTGTCGTTCTCACCTCACCTCTGCCATTCAGCTCTTTTGGCCATTGTTGAGCACATTAAACATTGTGACATTCAAGGCTTATGACCCAAATGCTGGAAATTGGGACTAGTGTATATTTAGACTTGTTTGGTCAGTGCAGATTCCAGAAAGGGTCACCAGACCAGAAACATTAACTCTGATTTTTTTCTTCACAGCTGCTGCCAGATTTGCTGAGCTTTTCCAGCAACTTCAGTTTTTCTTCCTGTATGATTCTATGATGCTGGAGGAGGCTATGATCAATCGTCCACTCTACACTTCAGGCTGAAGATCGCCACAAATGCAACAGCCTAATCATTTGTACTGATATTGTGAGTTTGCCCATCTTTGGAAATGGAGATATTTGTGGAACTGCATCTCAATTAATAGGAAGCATTTAAAATCCTGCAGAGGATAACTTTAAAAACAATCAATAAGAGGAGAGAAGATGAACTATGAGAGTAAGCTGGCTGGTAATATAAAAGAAGATTGCAAGAATTTATTTTCGGTATCTAGAAGGTAAGAGAGAGGCAAGAGTGGACATTGGGTCACTGGAAAATAAGGCTGGAGAAGTAGTAATGGAGAGCAAAGAAATAACAGAAGAAGTGAGCTGGTACTTCACATCTATTTTCATGATGGAAAACACCACCAGTATATCAAAATTTCAAGGAAGTCAGGAGACAGAGGTTAATATCATGGCCGTCACAAAGGAGAAGGTGCTGGAGATGTTGAAAGATCTAAGTTACCTGGACCAGATGGACTACACTCTAGATTTCTGAAAGAGAAAGCTGAGGAGATTGTAGAGGCAATGATTGTGATCTTTCAGGAATTACTGGAGTGAAGGAAGGCCCCACAACATTAGAAAATGTCTAATGTAACACTCCCATTTAAAAAGGGAAGAAGTCAGAGGATGGGAAACTACAGGCTTGTTAGCCTGACCTTGGTTTTTGGTAAGATTTCAGAGTCCATTATTAAAGATGAGATTGCAGAATACTTGGAAGTGCATGGTAAAATAGGACTGAGTAAGCATGGCTTCATCAAGGGGATGTCATGCTTGATAAATCTGTAAGAATCCTTTGAGGAGGTTATGAGCAGGTTAGACAAAGGAGAGCCAGTGGACCTGATCTATTTAGATTTCGAGGTGGCTTTTGGCAAAGTACCACAGAGGAACTGCTGAACAATATAGGAGCCCATGGTGTTTGGGGCAAGGTACTGGCATGGATGGAGGATTAGCTGACTGGCAGGAGGGAAAGAGTAGGGATAAAGGGGTCTTTTTCAGAATGGCAGTCTCATGGAGTTCCACATGGGTCCGTGTTGGGACCTCAACTATTCACATTATACACTAACCATCTGGATGAAGGAACTGACGGCGTTGTTGCGAAGTTAGAAGCTGACACGAAGATAGATGGAGGCACAGGTAATGTTGAGGAAGCAAAGATGCTGCAGAAGGACTTGGACAGGCTAGGAGAGTAGCAATGAAGTGGCAGAAGGACTACAATGTGGGAAAGTGTAAGGTTATGTACTTTGGTAGGAAGAATAGAAACATAGCCTATTTTCTAAATGGGGAAGGCTTCAGAAATCTGAAGCACAAAGTGATTTGGGAGCCCGAGTTCAGGATTCCCTTAAGGTTAACACGTAGGTTCAGGTTAGGATGGACAGCAAGTGGGGAAAGGTACCAATAGTCGGGCCTCAATTCCTGATAAGAGGAAACTACCATTTTGGTTTTCTTTACTCTTGGCAGGAATAATGGAGGTATGAAGAGTATCCCTGTGATTAGGAAACCAGAATTTCAATCTGTACTTCACAGCATGCTAGAGAAATGTTAACTTTTCTATTAAATGATGTATTGACTTAACCTGCCTAAATGATGATGTATTGCCCATCCAGTGGGTGCAATTTGTAATTGGACATTGGTTTTCTGTTGAATACGATTGCTTCTGCCATTATAATATATTTCTTGTTGACCTGTAGCAATGTTGGCAGTTTATTGAATTTGCAGCTCTTTTTCTATGTTAAGTTTCAGAACGTTAATATAAGTGTAGAAGAAGGTATCATTATGCAAGGGCTCCTCATCCAATCTGATTCATTCAATGCATTGGCCAGTTTTCCAGACTTGAGTTCACATTTTTTATCATGCTCCTGCTTTAGAATATCGTTTTGCTCCCTGTCAGATCTTCAATTCTGTTATGAATTCTCCAGCCAAGTCTCCAGTCACTGACATCAAGTCCCATAACACTTAAATTGTGCTCTGTGGAACCACTGCTACTCTTCAAGGGCAGCATCTGAGCAAATGCACATCTCAAATGTCCTCATTCTTCAAGGACCGCAACTTCTCCCCCACAGTGGTTGAGAACGCCCTCGACCGTGTCTCCCGCATTTCCCGGAACACATCCCTCACGCCCCGTCCCCGCAATAATAACCAAAAAAGAATCCCCCTCGTCCTCACATACCACCCTACCAACCTCCGGATCCAACGCATCATCCTCCGACACTTCCGCCATCTGCAATCAGACCCCACCACCAAAGACATTTTTCCCTCCCCACCCTTATCTGCCTTCCGGAGGGACCACTCCCTCCGCGACTCCCTTGCCCGCTCCACACTCCCCTCCAGCCCCACCACACCCGGCACTTTTCCCTGTAACCGCAAGAAGTGCTACACCTGCCCCCACACCTCCTCCCTCACCCGAATCCCAGGCCCCAAGAAGACTTTCCACATCAGGCAGAGGTTCACCTGCACATCTGCCAATGTGGTATACTGCATCCGCTGTACCCGTTGTGGCTTCCTCTACATCGGGGAAACCAAGCGGAGGCTTGGGGACCGCTTTGCAGAACACCTGCGCTCAGTTCGCAACAAACAACTGCACCTCCCAGTCGCGAACCATTTCAACTCCCCCTCCCATTCCTCAGATGACATGTCCATCCTTGGCCTCCTGCAATGCCACAGTGATGCCACCCGAAGGCTGCAGGAACAGCAAATCATATTCAGCCTGGGAACCCTGCAGCCCAATGGCATCAATGTGGATTTCACAAGCTTCAAAATCTCCCCTCCCCCAACCGCATCCCAAAACCAGCCCAGCTCATCTCCACCTCCCTAACCTGTTTTTCCTCTCACCTCAAGCCACACCCCCATCTCCTATCTACTAACATCATCCCGCCCCCTTGACCTGTCCGTCCTCCCTGGACTGACCTATCTCCTCCCTACCCCCCTACCTACACTCACCTTTACTGGCTCCATCCCCACCTCTTCGACTTGTCTGCCTCCTCTCCACCTATCCTCTCCTCTGTCTATCCTCTATCCACCTCCCCCTCTCTCCCTATTTATTTCAGAACCCTCTTCCCCTCCCCCATTTCTGATGAAGGGTTTAGGCCCGAAACGTCAAGTTTTCCTGCTCCTATGATGCTGCTTGACCTGCTGTGTTCATCCAGCCCCATGCTTGTTATCTTAAATGCAATAACCTGTTGGATGATATATTGCTGGACCATTGGTGATATACCGCAAACCCCTTTTGTTAACTACAATCCACAGATGTTAGTCTGAATTTGCATCACACCAAGCTGAGTATACACTCAGATATTTGGTGATCTCTGTGCTGCAGTGGAAACTGAGACATTGGTCATCAGATGCTCCAACATGGACTTGCTGCTAGTTCCTTGCTGGAAAGATTAGGCTCTCAACCTGTCTCATGTCTTTATTAGTTGGAGGTTCTTTGACTTGAAATCGTCAGTCCAAGAACATTGCCTCCCTTACTGTGCTATTTCTCGTTAAGTTCATTCATGTGATTTTAGCTGAATGTGTACAACTGTCAAACATACAGATGCTTTCAGTAAACAGTCAATTTACATGACTATAATTACACCATTACAGAAATATTGATATACTTTTAAAACATCACTTCTTCATGTGGAATGTTGCCTGACCATTAGCAACATGATCAGGCACTTTTAACTGTTCTGTCTTTCAGTTGGATCATCACTGATTTGTACCTCAACTCCAGCTATCTCCCTTAGTTCGAAAATCTTTACGATTCCAGCCCAAATTCCAGTTTTCTGAGATCAAGAATTCCAAATTTTCCATTACTCTTTGTGTAAAGAAGTGCTTTTTGACATTGTTCTGAAATGGCCCAGCTTTGAAGATCTTCCTGTTGTATCGACTATGATTGGCACAGTTGCTGTGGTTTCTGACCACAAGGTAGTATCCTGAGGATTTTTAAAATAGTTTTTATTGTTTAAATACAGCATCATATCTGTACTACATAACATGATACTATGACAGAAAATTTTTAAGTCACATTGGGGAGGGAAAAAGAAGCACTCAGAAGGTAAACCTCACAGAGATGTCCTTTTTGTTTTTTTTCTGATATCTGTGCCTTTTTGTGCAGTCGAATTATAAATTATGTTGTATTCTACAGAGTAAAGAGCACTGTAGAATGATGTATAACTGGATGAATTAGGAAAGAGCAAACAGTGCCTTGGGAATCAGAATCCCAGAGAATCAGCAGTAATGGAATCAATTTTGTCTGGTGACCTCAATGAATAGATCCATAAATGATGCTACTAATTTTAGGGTTAGTGAAGTGAAATGACTGCAGTCCTTAGTCAGTATCTTGAATGGATAAATGAATGTTAAAATAAAGTCTTCCTTAGTCATGTTTCCTTCAGTACGAATGGATATCCTACTGACGCCGTATTTTGCTTTTTTTGCCAAATAAGTGTTAACCATTAAGAGTTATATGCAGATCTGTTGAGGCTTGTCAGTTACACACACACTGTCTACTTAGCAATAATAGAATCATGTAATTACTGATGAAAAAGGAAACCATTTTGCCCACTGGGCATGTGTTGTCTCTTTGATACAGTTGTCTAATTATCCAACTGCTCTTCCTCTGTTGCTCTGTGATATTTTCCTTTATAAATATTTATCTAATTCTGATTTGACTGTTGCAATTGAATCTCTTTCTACCGCCCACAAAGTTGTGCATTCCAGAGCACAGCAGAAAGTCTTGTTTCTGGTCCTTTTGACCAACATCACAAATCTCTTCTGATGAGAGGCCACAGACCTGGAAGCTTTTCTCCACTGATGGCGCTAACCCGATGAATATTTCTAGCATTTTGTATTTTTTTTCTTTCAGATTTCCAACATAAGCATTTTCATGTTAATTTACAAGTTTTGTTCCCTAACTCTGACTTTTTTTTGATAAAGTAAGGACAAACTTTCTCCAGTGATTTTCAATGATTCTTTCTCCAGTCAGCAAAACATTTTCCCCCCATTATTTTCTGTTCCTTAGCAGCAGCATATGATAGTTGGCTACTGACTTTCACTGGGGGTGACTGTGTGCAGTGCTCACCCTAGAATACCCCACTTCAGACTATATCTTTGATATGGATGGTAACTGTCTGAGCTGGTTGGCTGATGGCAGCAATAACACACAGGCACTGGCAACGTGGCAGGTGTGGATACCTGAATGTTTTCTTGCTGAGAAGGGATGGGAAATCTGTGCTCTGTGGAACCACTGCTACTCTTCAAGGGCAGCATCTGAGCAAATGCAATAACTTGTTGGATGATATATTGCTGGACCATTGGTGATATACCACAAACCCCTTTGTTAACTACAATCCACAGCTGTTAGTCTGAATTTGCATCACACCAAGCTGAGTACACACTCAGATATTTGGTGATCTCCGTGCTGCAGTGGAAACTGAGACATTAGTCATCAGATGCTCCAACATGGACTTGCTGCTAGTTCCTTGCTGGAAAGATTAGGCTCTCAGCTTTGTGGATCACTCAGTCCCAAATTGATGCTGAATTCTTCTATGCCCCTTGACATTGATCGCAAGCGCATTCTTGCAGGCTTTTTAACACATCAGTTATTTTGGTGTATGGACCCATCAACTTTCTTCTGGAACTCTGATAAAGAGTCATACTGGACGCAAAATATTAACTCCATTTGCTGCTTCACATATGTGTTTCTCCAGCACACTCTGTTTTTAATCCGGCCTTCCTCTGAAGCTTAGCCCATTGCAATTCTTGTCTGAATTCTCAGCAGCAGAATTTGAGCATGACCTCACCCTCCTGAAAGCTGGGCCCTGCATTATTGTTGGCACTGCCTGACCTTAGCACACTTGTGTCCAGTGTCTGTCAATGCGCAGACATTTCTCCATGGGATTCATGTGTTGCCTGCTCCTCATGCTCCTCTTGCAGGATGTGGGAGGTAAGGGCCACTGCTGGTGTCCCCTCTGACTTCACCTGTGAGAAGTGCACCCAACTCCAGCTCCTCAAAAACTGTGTTAGGGAACTGGAGCTGGAGCTGGATGAACTCCGGATCATTCGGGAGGCTGAGGGGGTGATAGAGAGGAGTTACAGGGAGGTGGTCACATCCAAGGTACAGGAATAACTTAGCTGGGTGACTGTCAGGAAGGGGAAAGGGAATAGGCAGACAGTACAGGGATCCCCTGTGGCTATTCCCCTCAATAATAAGTATACCGTTTTGGATACTGTTGGGGGAGATGACCTACCAGGGGAAGGCCATAGCGGACAGGTCTCTGGCACTGAGCCTGACCCTATGGCAAAGAAGGGAAGCGGGGAGAATAGGAGAGCAACTGTAGTGGGAGATTCAATAGTAAGAGGCACAGACAGCGGTTCTGTGGACGCGAACGAGATGAAAAGAATGGTATGTTGACTCCCGGATGCCAGGGTCTGTGATGTCTCAGATTGTGTCTTCAAGATCCTTAAGGGGGAGGGTGAGCAACCAGCAGTCATGGTACACATCAGTACCAATGACATAGGTAGAAAAAGGACTGATAATGTGAAAAACGAGTACAGGGAGTTAGGTTGGAAGCTGAAGTCCAGGACAAACAGGGTAGTTATCTCTGGATTACTACCAGTGCCACATGATAACAAAGTAAGAAATAGGGAGAGAGTGCAGCTAAACACGTGGCTACAGGGCTGGTGTAGGAGGGAGGGCTTCCATTATGTGGGTAATTGGAGCACATTCCGGGGAAGCTGGGACCTGTACAGTAAGGATGGGTTGCACCTGAACCAGAAGGGCACAAATATTCTGGGAAGGAGGTTTGCTAGAGCTGTACGGGATGGTTTAAACTAGTTTGGCAGGGGGTGGGGAACTGGATTTATAATTCAGAGGATGAGGTATTCGGCCTTCCAACAGACACAACAGGGAATGAGGCAGTTTATAAAGAAATGCGGTCGATGGAGCGTAATTGCGGACACCAAGATGGTTTGAGGTGTGTATACTTCAATGCAAGAAGTATCAGAAATAAAGCAGATGAACTTACAGCATGGGTTGGTACTTGGAACTACGATGTTGTGGCCATTACAGAAACTTGGGTAACTCGGAGGAATGGATGTTGGAAGTTCCGGGATTTAGATGCTTTAAAATAAATAGGGAGGGTAGAAAAAGAGGTGGGGGAGTGGCATTGCTAGTCTGGGCGAATTTAGCAGCTACGGAAAGGCAGTTCGAGAATGATATGTCTACAGAGTCAATTTGGGTTGAGGTCAGGAACAAGAAAGGAGCAGTCACTTTGTTGGGGATTTTTTACAGACCCCCTAATAGTTGCAGAGAAGTAGAGGAGCGGATTGGGAGGCAGATACTGGAAAGGCGCAGAAGTCACAGGGTTGTAGTCATGGGTGACTTCAACTTTCCAAATATTGATTGGAAACATTTTAGTTATAATAGTTTAGATGGAGCAGATTTTGTCCAGTGCGTTTAGGAAGGATTCTTGACACAGTATGTAGGTAGACCAACACGAGGAGAGGCCACTTTGGATTTGGTCTTTGGCAACGAACTGGGCCAAGTGTTAGACCCGTTGGTAGAAGAGCACTTTGGTGGTAGTGATCATAACTCTGTTTCTTTCACGATAGTCGTGGATAAGGATAGGTACATACGGCAAGGTAAAGTTTATAATTGGGGAAAGGGTAATTACAATTCAGTTAGGCAAGAACTGGGTAACATAAATTGGGAACAGATGCTGTCAGGGAAGAGCACCACAGAAATATGGAGATTGTTTAAGGAATGCATACTGCATGTGCTCGATATGTTTGTCCCTAGCAGGCAGAGAAGATGCGGTCGAGTGAGGGAGCCATGGTTTTCGAGAGAGATCGACCGACTGGTTAAGAGGAAGAAGGAGGCTTATGTAAGGTTTAGGAAAAGAGGAATGGACAAGCTCTAGCGGGATACAGGTTAGCCAGGAAGGAGCTAAAGAAAGCGCTTAGGAGAGCTATAAGGGGGCATGAAAAAACCTTGGTGGATAGGATCAAGGAAAACTCCAAGGCTTTTTACACGTATGTGCAGAACAAGAGAATGACCAGAGAAAGGGTAAGGCTGATCAAGATTGTAAAGGGAATTTGTGCACAGAGCCTAAAGAGATAGGAGAAGTCCTTAATGAATACTTTTCTTCAGTATTCACAACTGAGAGGGACCTAGTTGTAGAGGAGGACGTTGTGAAACAGGCAGGTAGGCTAGAGGAGGTTGATGTTAGTAAAGAAGATGTGCTAGGAATTCTGAGGAAGTTGAAGATAGATAAGTCCCCCAGGCCTGATGGGATTTGTCCAAGGATTCTACGGGAAGCGAGGAATGAGATCGCAGGGCCTTTGGTGATGATCTTTTCGTCCTTACTGTCCACGGGTATAGTGCTGGAAGATTGGAAAGAGGCAAACATCATTCCCTTGTTCAAAAAAGGGAACAGGGATAAACCTGGAAATTACAGACCAGTTAGTCTTATGTCAGTGGTGGGCAAATTATTGGAAAGGGCTCTGAGAGACAGGATTTATGATCACTTGGAAAGGCACAGTTTGATTCATAATAGTCAGCAGGGATTTGTGAGGGGTGGATCATGCCTCACAAGCCTTATTGAATTCTTTGAAGAGGTGACCAAACATGTGGATGAAAGTGGAGCAATGGATGTGGTATACATGGATTTGAGTAAGGTGTTTGATAAGGTTCCCCATGGTAGGCTCATGCAGAAGGTAAGGAGGCATGGGATAGGCGGAAATGTGGCAGATTGGATTCAGAATTGGCTGACCCTTAGAAGACAAAGGGTGGTAGTTTTGCAGAAAATTTGGAGGCATGGGATTGAGGGTGATTTAGCGATTTGGATCAGAAATTGGCTAGCTGTAAGAAGACAGAGGGTAGTGGTTGATGGAAAATGTTCATCCTGGAGTTCAGTTACTAGTGTTGTACCGCAAGGATCTGTTTTGGGGCCACTGCTGTTTGTCATTTTTATAAATGACCTGGATGAGGGAGTAGAAGGATGGGTTAGTAAATTTGCGGATGACCCTAAAGTTGGTGGAGTTGTGGATAGTGCGGAAGGATGTTGCAGGTTACAGAGGGACATAGATAAGCTGCAGAGCTGGACTGAGAGGTGGCAAATGGAGTTTAATGTGGAAAAGTGTGAGGTGATTCACTTTGGAAGGAGTAACAGGAATACAGAGTACTGGGCTAATGGTAAGATTCTTGGTAGTGTGGACGAGCAGAGAGATCTCGGTGTCCATGTGCGTAGATCCCTGAAAGTTGCCACCCAGGTTGATAGGGTTGTTAAGAAGGTGTACGGTGTGTTAGGTTTTATTGGTAGAGGGATTGAGTTTCGGAGCCGTGAGGTCATGTTGCAGCTGTACAAAACTCTGGTGCGGCCGCACTTGGAGTATTACGTACAGTTCTGGTCACCGCATTATAGGAAGGATGTGGAAGCATTGGAAAGGGTGCAGAGGAGATTTACCAGGATGTTGCCTGGTATGGAGGGAAGGTCTTATGAGGAAAGGCTGAGGGACTTGAGGCTGTTTTCGTTAGAGAGAAGAAGGTTAAGAGGCGACTTAAATAGAGACATACAAGATGATCAGAGGATTAGATAGGGTGGACAGTGAGAGCCTTTTTCCTTGGATGGTGATGGCTAGCACGAGGGGACGTAGCTTTAAATTGAGGGGTGATAGATATAGGACAGATGTCAGAGGTAGATTCTTTACTCAGAGAGTAGTCAGGGCATGGAATGCCTTGCCTGCAGCAGTTGTAGACTCGCCAACTTTAAGGGCATTTAAATGGTCGTTGGATAAACATATGGATGATAATGGAATAGTGTAGGTTAGATGGGCTTCAGATTGGTTTCACAGGTCGGTGCAACATTGAGGGCCGAAGGGCCTGTACTGTGCTGTAATGTTCTATGTTCTATGGACAGAAATATTCAACATGATGTTCAGTTACGAGTGGGGTACCACAAGAATCTGTTCTGGGTCCCCTTCTATTTGTGATTTTTGTAAATGATTTGGATGAAGGAGTGGAAGGGTGGATGAGCAAGTTTGCGGATGATACGAAGGTGGGCCACATTGTGGACAGTGCAGAGGGCTGTTCTAGATTACAAAGGGACATTGATAGAATGCAGAGCTGGGCTGAGAAGTGGCAGATGGAGTTTAACCCTGAAAAGTGTGAGGTGATTCATTTTGGAAGGACAAACTTGAAAGCAGAATACAGGGTTAACGGAAAGATTCTTGGCAGTGTGGAGGAGCAGAGGGATCTCGGGGTTCATGTTCACAGTTCCCTGAAAGCTGTCACCCAGGTGGATAGAGTTGTTAAGAAGGCGTATGGTGTGTTAGCTTTCATTAATAGAGGGATTGAGTTCAAGAGCCGTGAAGTTATGCTCCAGCTATACAAAAGCCTGGTTCAGCCACATCTGGAGTATTGTGTCCAGTTCTGGTCACCTCATTACAGGAAAGATGTGGAAGTGTTGGAAAAGGTGCAGAGGAGATTTACCAGGATGTTGCCTGGAATGGAGGGAAGATCTTATGAGCAAAGGTTGAGAGAGCTAGGGCTTTTCGCTTTAGAATGAAGGATGAGAAGTGACTTGATAGAGATGTACAAAATGATCAGAGATATAGATAGAGTAGACAGCCAGAGACTTTTTCCTCGGGTGGAGGTAGCTTTTACGAGGGGACGTAGTTTTAAAGTGAGTGAAGGTAGATATAGGGGAGACGTCAGAGGTAGGTTCTTTACGCAGAGAGTGGTGGGGACGTAGAATGCATTGCCGGAGAGGGTAGTGGAGTTGGCCTCATTAGGGGCATTTAAGCGGCTATTAGATAGGCATATGGATGATAGTATAAGGTAGTGATGGAGGTTAGATAGACCTTAGGTTTCAGGTAAAAGTTCGGCACAACATCGTGGGCTGAAGGGCCTGTACTGTGCTGTACTGTTCTATGTTCTGTGTTCTATGTTCGATGTTCTATGTTCTATGTTGTCAATTTAAAGGTTAGAGAGTGTGAGTGTGAAAACAAGCATCAGTGTGTCTTCATCATCATCACTACCTTGGTTTTCCTTCACTGGCCAGGCTAGGTTGCAATTTGTGGGCATCTGAATGAAGAAGGGTCAAGGGTGAGTTGCAGGCTAGAGTGGATATGACTGTGGGATGAGGGGTCCTGGTATGTAAGATGTGGAGGACAATTAGTATGAGGTTACCTTCATTGTTAATGGATTGATTAGATGCCTTTCTGATAAATGGCCAATACCATTTCCTGCATTTGGGTTAGAACATGAAGTTAAGTTTGTCCCCTTCAGTTAATTCTCGCTGCCTCTGGTAGTTATGAGGCCTGTAGCAGTGCTAAATGTGTGAGGCAAAAATAAAGCTCATAAATATTAGGCATGAGCCTGACAAGTACTTCATTGGATGTAAATTCTCCAGCGATCATGAGAACTGTGATATTGATGCAATTTTTTGTTTCTTTTCTGACAAACTAGCTATTGTCCAAGTGAAAGTTAAAGATGTTAGGTGTGTCTTTGGAAGGAGATGTCTTTCTTGAAAGTAGTGAAAAAATGGTTGGGAGGTCTGCAGCTTCTGACTCTCCATCCCATGGTTGAAGTGTGGAGCTGTAGGCATTTCTGGGAACCACTGATACGGTCACTCCTAGCTTAGTAATTGTCCGCCCGGGGGAGCTGACAAATAAGGAGTGTGTGATATACAGACTAAATATAGTGTCGCAGTGCTTAAGCATTTTAAGCGAGTGTCAAAACTCTAAGTTTGCAAGTACAGCATTATAGATTATGTGCTAATTCAGCAATGTGCAATTTCCCTTTAATCTATGTTGGCATTTATAACAAAGTTGAAGGTGATTGACCAATATCTGGAGATTTGCATTGCAATTCATAATTCATAAAAATATGTCTCACCCCATCCAAAGGACACTTATGCGTTGAAATTCCTACTGATTTATCTTCCTTTTGCTCACTGAGGAGCTAATGATGGATAAATAGTACTTTTGTTATTTTATGAAACTTTAAATATTTTTAATGGTATTTCTGTTCCAATACTTATGCACACACAATGGATTATGTGTTTGCTGATGAATAGCTACCAGCATATATTTTTGAATTTAGAAAACAGCTTTTCCTTTTTAATTTTCTTGCTTGTTTTGAAAACAGTAGCATGCTGAATTGTGTACTGCTAGACCTCCAATGTTTCGAACAAACAACTAGATTAATAGCTGAATGGCCTGATCATGTGGGCAGCTAAGTTGAATCATTTGCTCCTTACTTGACTTTCAAAAATGGGCACTTCGAGCAGACCATAACATGTAGGAGCTGAGGCAGGACATT
>JAHRHZ010000053.1:4921713-4993598 GCA_024137785.1 Ginglymostoma cirratum | reverse complement strand
CTGAAACGTCAGCCTTCCTGCTCCTCTGATGCTGCTTGGCCTGCTGTGTTCATCCAGCTCTACACCTTGTTATCTCAGATTCTCCAGCATCTGCAGTTCCTACCACCTCCAGTTTCTTGCCTTTTTTCCTCTGATCCTTGACTCCCGTACTAATTAAAGATTTGTCTATCCCAGCCTTGAATATACATAATGACTCAAGCTTTTTAAGGAATTCCACAGATTTCATCTCAATGGGCGACTCCTTAAATTAGGCTTAAATTAGGCTCTGATTTTAAGCTTTTCCACAAGGGGAAACAACCTTTCTGCATCTACCCAGTGAAATCCCGAAGAATCTTGTATGTTTCAATAAGGTCGCCTCTCATTTCTTGAATGAGTACAATCCTAACTGATTCAACCTCACCTTATGACACTGTCCCTCTGTACACAGGATCAACCTAGTGAATCTTCTCTAGATTTCCTCTAATACCTATGTATCTTTCTTTAGGTGACGGGTTTTAACAAGTCCTTAATATTTCTACACATGATTCCCTTTGAAATAAAGGCCAACACTGCATTAGCTTTCCCTGTTACCTGCTGAACTTGTCTGGTTGCTTTGTTGTGATTGATGCACTCCCAAATCCCTCTGCAGTGTAGCTTTTGCTATTTAAATAATATTTAGTTCCTCTGTTCTGCCTGCCAAAGTGCATTACCTCACATTTTCCCACATTGTATTTCATCTGCCAAGTTTTGGGTGACTTGCTTAGCCTGCAGAGTTATCCTCACCAGTTACCTTCCAACTTGTTTTTGTTTCATCTGCATCTTGGCAATAGTACATCTACTTTCTTTGTCCAAGGTACTAACATATTGTAAATAATTGTAGCTCCAGCACAGATTCCCGTGGCACTCTGCTCCGTTGAGGTTGCTATCTGAAAATGCCATCCCTGCTTTATCCTAACTCTGAGTTCGGTTAGTTCGCCAATTCTCTATCCATGCTAATATAATGCCTCCAACACCACTCTGGCTTACCGCTAACCTATGCCACATTGTGAGGTTTTTATTTTAATCTAATGTGATCCTTAGCTTCTCTGGTTAACCTGGTTGGGTAAATCCTTTCCTAGAATTCTTCTTCCTCACTATATCTTTTCTGTGAGCTGTGAACTATTTACCAAAATATCTGACATTGTTCATGAACCGTCTTTGCTCCGAAACTCCTTTCCCAGACTACTGTAGTTAGCTATACCCTCAATTCTTGATAATTGCCTCTTACTAAAGCTTAGCACAGTTTTTCTGCCCCATATTGCTTCCTCTCAAACTGACTACCGTGTTATAGTCTATAACAGTATATAGTATATAATTCTACCGTGTTATAGTCGCTGTTTCCAAGGAGATTGTTTACTCTGACATCATTTATTGAACTGCCTTATTTATTATTCACTGGAGCCAAAAATAGCCTGATGCCTGACTGAATTCACATCATATTGGTCTTGGAAAGTTTTCAGAATACACTATAAGAATCTTCCTTATGGCTATCTGACAATCCCAATATCAATGAAAATTCAAATCACCCACAATTAATTCACTGTCTTTATTACATAGCCTCATTGTCTCCTGATTTATTCTTTGTCCCACAGGATCGCTACAGTTCAAAGGTCTATAGTTTACTCTTATCAGCATCTTCTTCCTTTTCTTATTTCTTGCCTCCACCCCTATGTATTGTGCAGCTTCCAATCTAAGATCAGGAGGTGTAGTACATACAACATAGAACTCTACAGCACAGTACAGGCCCTTCGGCCCACGATGTTGTGCCAAACTTTTACCCTAAACCTAATGTCTATCTAACCTTCACCCCTACCTTATATTATCATCCATATGCCTATCTAATAGCCGCTTAAATGCCCTAATGAGTCTGACTCCACTACCCTCTCTGGCAATGCATTTCATACCCCTACCACTCTCTGCGTAAAGAACCTACTAGAGTACGATTACCAGAAGCTTGAAATTCTGCCATGTCTTTTGTAATCCTGCTATTTTGCATCATCAGCTCACCTCCCCACTCTTCACACCTGCCCACCACTTCTACCTTAATTTCCGTATGATTGATTATAGTCAATAAAAACTAAAAAAAGCTGTGGACGCTGTAAATCAAAAAAAAAACAGAACTGGCTGGAAAAGCTCAGCAGGTCGGGCAGTATCTGTGAAGAGAAATCAGAGTTAATAGTTCGGGTCCAGTGACCCTTCCTCAGAACTGATGGCAGTTAGGAAACTGTATAAACCGGCATTTCCTAGCCACAATCAGTTCCGAGGAAGGGTCACCGGACCTGAACTGTTAACTCCGATTTCTCTTCACAGATGCTGCTGAGCTTTTCCAGCCATTTCTGTTTTTGTTTGTGATTGATTTTAGTCATTGAGTCACAGGCTAGAGTGAAAAAAAATCACACCAGTGATCGCAGTTGTGATCTTGCAAGTCTGTGTGACCGCATGCAGCAGTGTATGGCCTTGCTCCATTCTTTCTGTAGAAGGAAATCCATTCGCAGTTCAGAGTAAAACTGGAAGAACGTTCTTCAGAGCATTGATATTGGAACGTTTAACCCCCTTGAGTCTTTTTCATCATTTAGTGAGATCATGAGCTGTGATCCAACTGTTCCGACTCTGATCCCAGAGTTAATAGAAACGCCTGAATACCAAATTAAAAATAACTACCAGCCTAGCAACAGCTGCCATATTTGCAGACCAGTGTTCTGAACTGTGCCATCTGTAAACCAGTGGCTTTGTTCAGCTGGGAATTCAAGTTTTCAGGAATTACTGCAAGAGACTGTCAACAACTGACTCTCATCCAATACAATCAAAAGCAAAAACTAGCTGTAGCAGACTATGCACCCTCAGCCCACATCATCAGAAGCAAAATATCCATTATACATTAAAAAAAGTGAATGTAAAATATTTAACCATTTTTCCACAGCGATACCCTTTATAAACACTCAACATCGGTGAACTATCACTGCTACCTTTCAGTCTAAAATGTCTTACTCAACCGATGAGGTTACAAGTGTTTCCTTTTGGTGAATTTCTGCACATTTATCAGATGTGATTATCTCTGTTACTGACATAAATAAACACAGACTGACTCACTGACTCTTCCTCACTGAGTTTAAAGAAAAGCTTCAGGCTTTTTCTAGTCCTGTCAGCTTGTACTGCTAAAATATTTCAAAACTTCTTTCCAGTTCCAATAGCTTAGAGACTGCCAGAGTTAAACAAACAAAAAACAGAAGAACTGCTGATGCCGGAAATCATAAACAAAAACAAAAATTTTTGGAAAAACTCAGCAGGTCTGGCAGCATCTCTAGACGGAAATCACATTTAATGTTTCAAGTCTAGTGACCCTTCTTCAGAACACTTCCAGCAAAAAAAAATGAAATTATAAATCTACTGATGACTGTGAAAGCATTGCTAAGCTTCAATAAGAGAAAAGAAATGATTACACCTATAAGAAACAAATGTGAAAATAAACGCTTTAAAGTTGCATATAGAAAGGACTGTGATAACATGTAAAAATTAAGAGACTAACTATGAGGCAAGTAAGTCTTCTTAGGGATAAGAAAGGCTCTGGAAGATGAAGGTACAAATGCTAGTAATTCCTTTTGCAAAGGACAGTGGAATTGAGAAAATGATGCATTTAAGAAGAATATGGAACTAATCTGCTCAGTGAAATGGATACTTGAAACCTTTTCAGTGAGATATAAGCTCTTAATTGAAAGATTCATTTCTTAAGCTTTGTAGATACAGAACATTAAGGAGGGAGGAGAAACATCTCAAAGGCGAACTAGCTAATTGTAGTAATGTTGAGTTTACACAACATGGTAGATAAATGTAGTCTAAGGAGTGCCCTTGCTACTTGTTAAATGATCTACTCTTCTCCTGTACTTTGAAGCAAAAATTGGTCAGTTTTCAGCTGAACTGAGGTTGTATTATGTACATTTACAGTGCATCCAGTGTGTCAGTGACCAAGCGAGAACATCTTCCTGGTACCACCCTCACAATGTTAAATTACTCATCCTTTAAACTGATAGAGGGAAAAAGAAACCGCATTGAATTACCCTTTCCCTCGCTGACAATGGATTCTCACTGGACCATTCATGTTTATCAGTCCTTAGGACAGATTGGATAGGAACTTCTGTTCAGCATAACTGTTCTGCCAACATCACCTGAAGCACCATAATTTTGTCCATCTGCTGAGTTACAACTGTAATGTTTGTTTCTTTTATGTGGTTCTTTCACACATTGTTTCATTATGGTGGTGCAAAATCTGATGGCTGGTCTTCATACTAGATTCCTGTTTAAGCCAGTAGCTTCTGATATAGTTGCAAGATTGATGTCTGTCCCAGCATCCTCTTGATACCTTTAAATACACCATGTATCTGTAATGTTAACATACTGTAAGTGTTGTAATGTTTATGGATGCTTCCAGTATTCTGAATTGATGTGTATTCCAAGTGATGCTACTTTATAGTACTGAGAGAAACGGTGGTATGGTTCCCCTGCTTCAACTCCCTGAGTGCTGTAGCTCTCAAGAGCTGCATTATGATAGGTTTTCTTGTAAGTTTGAAAAAAAGAAATTTTTTTACTCAACACTGGAGATGTATACGTGACATACTCACATTGTCACATATGCAAAAGAACAGATGATTGAATAAGAGATAGCACACATATATAGGTTTTGAAAGTCATACTCCAAAAAAAATCATTGTTACATTTAAAAATATCCCCTCCCGCAACCGCATCCCAAAACCAGCCCAGCTGGTACCCGCCTCCCTAACCTGTCCTCCCACCTATTCACTCCTCCCACCTCAAGCCCCACCCCCATCTCTTACCGACTAGTCCCATCTCGCCTCCTTGACCTGTCCATTCTCCCTGGACCGACCTATCCCCTCCCTAACTCCCCACCTACACTCACCTTTACTGGCTCCAACCCCACCTCCTTGACCTGTCTGCCTCCTTTCCACCTATCTTCTCCTTTATCCATTTTCTATCTGCCTCCCCCTCTCTCCCTATTTATTTCAGAATCCCCTTCCCCTCCCCCATTTCTGAAGAAGGGTCTAGGCCTGAAACGTCAGCTTTCCTGCTCCTCTGATGCTGCTTGGCCTGCTGTGTTCATCTAGCTCTACACCTTGTTATCTCACTGTTACACTTGATTCTCTTGACTGAAAGTTTGAAGTATTGCAGTGCTGAAGACTAATTTTTGGTGTCTACTGAAAAGCTGGAAGGTGGAATATGATGAAGATGGATTCATAGTCACTTACTGCTTGTAGTATCTGGTTTCTCCAACTTTACTCCAGTTCATGTGCAATTGAACATCGGATGCAATCATCTAACTTGGTTACATGATGAGGTAGCTTAACTTCTGTACTGGGAAAATCTATAATCAAGGAAGAAACAGCGAGACATCTGGATAGAAATTGTCCAATCAGACATACACAATATAGGTTCATGAAAGGCAGGTCATGTTTAACTAATTTACTGGAATTCTTTGAAGACATTATGAGCGTGGTCGACAGTGGGGAACTAATGGATGTGCTGTATCTGGATTTCCAGAAGGCATTCACAAGGTGCTGCACAAAAGGCTGCTGCATAAGATAAAGGTGCATGGTGTTACAGGTAATGTATTGGCATGGATTGAGGATTGGTTAACTAACAGGAAGCAAAGACTGGGGATAAATGGGTGTTCTTCTGGTTGGCAATCTGTTGCTAGTGTTGTGCGTCAAGGAGCAGTGTTGGGACTGCAGTTGTTTACAGTTTACACAGATGATTTAGAGTTGAGGACCCAGATTGCAGTACGTCAGAGTTCACGATGACAGTAAAATGAATGGTAGAGCAAAGTGCAGAAGAAACTGAAAGTCTGCAGAGGGATATAGATAGGTTTAGTGAGTCGCCAAGGGTCTGACAGATGGAGTACAATGTTCGTAAATGTGATGTTATACATTTTGTGGCAAGAATAATAAAATGGGCTACTATTTAAATGGTTAAGAATTGCAGCATAATGCTGTGCAAAGGCATCCTGTGTGTCCTTGTGTATGAATCACAAAATGTTAGTTTGCAGGTGCAGTAGGTAATTGGGAAGTCAAATGGAATACTATCCATCATTGCTGGAGGGATGGAGTTTTAAAACAGGGAGGTTATGCTGCAGCTGTGTAGGATGCTGGTGAGGCCGCACCTGGAGTACTGTATTCAGGTTTGGTCTCCTTACTTGAGAAGAGATGTACTCATGCTGGACGGGGTGCAGAGGAGGTTCACTAGGTTGATTCTGGATTTGAGAAGGTTCCCTTATGAGGAGAGTTTGTGTAGATTGGGACTGTACTCATTGGAATTTAGAAGAATGAAGAGAATCTTATAGAAACAGATAAAATTAGGAAAAGACAGGATAAGGTAGAAGCAGGGAGGTTGTTTCCACTGGTGGTTGCAACTAGGACTAGGGGCCATAGCCTCAAAATAAGGGGGAGCAGACTTAGGACTGAGTTGAGGAGGAACTTCTTCGCTCAGAGTGTTGTGAATCTGTGGAATTCGCTGCTCCGTGAAGCAGCTAAGCTACCTCGTTTTAAGGCAAAGATAGATTTTTGAATAGTAAAGGAATTAAGGGTTATGGTGACCGGGCGGGTAAGTGGAGCTGAGTTCATGAAAAGATCAGCCATGATCTTATTGAATGGCGGGGCAGGCTCGATGGGTCAGATGGCCTTCCGCTGCTCCTATTTCTTACGTTCTTGCCTGCTTGGATTCTCTGTCTTCCCATGGGTTTTAATGCAGGTAACTTGCCTTTTGCTGGTCTGCATCTCTTATATTTTTCTTCCTGCTGCTCACAAAATGTTCCTGATTTTGCCCTTTCTAAGCAACCCGGTGTCTGTCAGGTGATCGAGTACCTGTTAGCCATGTCATCTCAAATGGTCCCAGATGGCATACATGTCTTTGTGATAAGATAGGATTCCTCTCACACCCATTCTTTCAACTCCCACTTGAAAGCAAGGAGGTCTGAAAATCCATTCTGACTGTGTTTCTGTAAATATTTGAATAATAGCAGCCGTTCATCCACACAAAAGGTTTTGTTGCACATTCATATCATCTTGCTGAAATGTCCCGTAAGGTAGTTTACATTTTAATGTCCTGTCCAGTCATGCTGGATATCTTTCAGGGCCTTGTGTAGTTACATGAATAGTGATTTTAAAAAAAAGCGGGGGAAAGTGTCACCTGACCTCTCAATGCCAACTCGCTTCTCCACTTTCTGTTAGAATTCATACTGCATGAGCATGACATTTAGCGGAATCAGATTTCAGCTTCCTTTGAAAGCATTTTATCATTAGTAGACGAGCAGAGGTCACTAAATTGTGCAGAGGCTGACATCTCTGGTATTCAACTTACAACATTTTATCATTATCCTCAAGTTAATTGATAGCAATGATCTGTACCCTTGCTAGCTCACATGTGTCTTATTTATATTTCACATCAACAATATGTTTTGTGCATGCTGACTTTATACATTGTATTATATCATATCCCCATTAATTCCTCCACATCCTGCCTGCCTTTGCTATATTTCCTCAGGTTTCCTTTACAATCCTATAAAGGAAACCGGTTTATTTCAGGCACAGATTCACAGACACCATCAAAATGTTTGGTTCACGAGTACAAGTGAAAATTTGTCAAGTGTTAACAAGTTTCAGTGGTGTCTGATGTTAGGCTATAATTTCCCAACTTTGCTTGTTAATAATTGTATTCTTCAAGCCATCACTTTAGTTTGTCTTTGAAACTCATCCTGCTTGCTATTGGCTGTAGCATACTGTATGAAAAGACCTTTCTTATCCATTCAGAGGAATATGACAGAATGATGGAAACAATGCATGTAGATTGTCAAGATGTAACACAAGCACAGTAGACAACTGGCCTACTTTTACATTATAAATTTTGTGATGCCTGCGCAGCATTTAGGGAACTGATTGCTTCATTGCCGGTCATGTTGACATGCTGATAATGTTTCTTTGCTGTAATATTTTTCCGTATAGGTTGTGCAGCATCTGAATGTATCCTTAGAATCATAGAAATGTTCTGGCACATAAAGAGGCCCTTCAGCCCATCATATCAGCACTATCTGAACAAACTAGCCACTCATTTTCCAGCACTTTGTCTACAGCCTTGCAGGTTACAGCGGTCCAGGTGCAGATCAGAGTTCCTTTCAAATGAGATAACACAGTGTGGAGCTGGAGGAACACAGAAGGCCAGGCAGCATCAGAGCAGCAGCAAAGCTGATGTTTCGGGTCGGGACCCTTCTTCAGAAAAATTCTGAAAAAGGGTCCCAACCCGAAACACCTGCTGTGTTCCTCCACCTCCACACTGTGTTATCTCTGACTCCAGCATCGGCAGTTCTTACTCCCTCTGAGTGAGTTATAACTTCCTTTTAAATGAGTTCATGATTGCTGCCTGAACCAACAAACTGGGCAGTGGATTCCACACATCATCACCCTTTGGATATAAACACTTTCCTTCATGCCTCCTCTGATCTGTCTGCTGATTACATTAAATCTGAGATCTCTGCTAAATGATTTCAGTGCTGAGGTGACGGATCTTCCCTGCCAAACCTGCCATTATTTTGTTCACCGTCAGACTCCTCCATTCTAAGGAAAACGGTGTTGGTCGATTGAATCTTTTCTCTTGCTGCAGTTTTCAAGCCCTAGCAAAGTTCTTGTAGATAGAGGCCATCTGGCCCATCAAGTCTGTGTGGAACTTCTGAACAGTATCCCACCCAAACCCGTGCCTCCTCATATTATGCCCATAGCTTCACATTTATCTTGGCCAATCCACCGAACCCATACATCTTTGGACTGTGGAAAGAAACAAAAACACCTACCAGAAACCCCACAGACACGGGGAGAACATGCAAACTCCACATAGTCGCCCAAGGCTAGAATTGAATGTGCGTCCTTTGTGCTGTGTGACAGCAGTGCTAACCATGTGCCACCTGTTGACCATCACACTTTGGTTCATGTCACAGAGATAATTTTGGATCCCGCTTATCACTTTCGCTTGTATTCTGTGTGCTTTAGTTTTCCAGAGGAGTATGCCATGTGGAATCTTACCAAATGCGTTTCTGAAATCCATGTAGACAATGTCTACTGTAATACCCTTATCTATATTCCTTGTTTACTTCCTCAATAATTTTAGTAAGACATAGTCTTCCCTATTGAGAGCATGCTGACTCTTCCTGATTAATCTGCTCCTCTTCAAGGAACAGTCTCCTAGAGTCAAAGAGTCAATATTGATTCTTGTAATTTTCACACCATTGAGCAGACTGACTGATGTATAATTATTTGGCCAGTCCCTTGCACCCTTTTTGAATAATAGTACAATAGTCATAGAACCCCGATCCTCTGGTGCCGTGCCTCTATCTAATGAGGATTGGAAACACAATCCTCAGAGCATCTGCTATTTCCTCCCTGACAGCTTCAGATGCAATTCATCCAGCCCTGGTGATTTATCCACCTTCAAGGAGGTCAGGCCCCTCAGAAACTCACTTCCCCTTTTGCTTATTTTGTTTAGTCATTCAAGCACATCCTCTTTAACTTGGATGTCTGCATCATCCGTCTCCTTTGTGAGGCAGAGACAAAATTCTTTTTGATAGTTTTGCCCACATCTACCATGCACAAGTCAGCCTCAACATCTTTGATAGGTCCTACCTCTTCCTTAGTCATCCCCTTGTATTGATGAAACGTCTTTAGATTTTCCTTTAAGTTAGGTTGGCCATGTGCTACATTGTGTTTTTAGTGTGCCAGTTGCAGTCCTGATATATTTCTTCTGACTTTCTGGTCAGTTACACCCCAATAAGAGTCCTGCCTTGATGTGGAGAACAATTCAACTGTGGCATTGAAAAGGAAATTGCATTAGTTCCTGAACTTGATTAATGTGGAGGGTTTGGGGGCTGAAGGTGGACGAGTGGGGCCAACTGAATTGCTCTTACAGAGAGAGGTGTGATCTCAACATGCCAAATGGTATTATTTTGTGTTGTAACTACTCTGTGCTTCTGATGGAATATAGATGTGAACAGAGACCATTTATTGTTGATGCCTGCTTATAATTTATGTAACAGATGCAAGAACCTTCTGCTAGAAACAGGTGGTATCTTAGAAACACTTATAGTGCGGTGGAAATCGTAGTCTTCAGAGCTCCATGCTATTTCTTTATTCAGAATATGCAGTAAGTTTTTAAATGCCCATACAAAGCAGAGCAGCCAAATATTGGATATAGAAATAATGATCTAAAAGAAAACAGTATTATTTTTCAAGGAAGCTTTGCAAGTAATTTCATGCACTGGTTTTTTTTTATTCTGCTCGAGCACTGATGCTCTGTATTTTATAAATGTCTTTGGAAGATTTGGATAACGGGTCTTCTTGTAGAAACGTAGCAATATCGATTGCCCAGAGGAACAGAAGGAGAGTATACAAAGGAATATAGGGGAGGTGAGATTGCACTCCAGATGGATGTGTTTGTGGCTGCCAGAGGAAGTGGTGGAGGCTGATACAACTACAACATTTAAAAGGCATCTGGATGGGTATATGAATCGGAAGGGTTTAGAGGGATATGGGTTAAATGCTGGCAAATGGGACTAGATTTATCTAGGATATCTGGTTGGCATGGACGAGTCGGACTGAAGGGTCTGCTTCCGTACTGTACATGTCAATGACTGTATGATTCTAACCACAAAGGATTTAGTGTCAGAATTGTGCTGTCTCCTAGTAATTTGATTTGTAGTTAAACACCGCCATGAGCAAAGCATTTTGTGAAGATTACAATAGTCCTTACTTTTTAAGCCTGGGGATCATGGCAGGGATTTTGCCCTGCTGCCTAGCTCCCAGAAGGGCGAAGTACTGAAAGGCAGCCTATCTTGCATTCACAGAGTACGTTATATAATCTATAATAAAATGGGGATTAGGTGCTGTCGACCAATTGCTAATGCGAAGGTAATGCAAAGAATTGTGCTGTCACGAGAGAAGCCCTCTAAAACATGCGAGTGGGTGGAAGATTTGCAGTCAGATTCTTCAGCATGTCTTCCTGTCGTTCGGAATGCTCATGAGGGACTCTGTTGTAAAGCTCAATTTACATCTTCTGTTCTGCCGTTCAAATATAATCTATCATCAATTGTTAATGGAGCACTTGGATAAGTATAACTTGATCAAAGACTGCAAACATTGAATCATAGAATGAATGTAGCATTTGGCTCATTTTCTCTGTCTCAGTACTTTTGTACAGCTATGCAATTAGTCCCACCTACCTTGTCTTGCGCCATAGCCCAATGATTGTGTTCCCCATCATGTATCCTGTTATATTTAAATTTATCCCTTAGTTTGGTTTTGAAAGTTATTAATGAATCAGCTTCTACTCTCCTTTCAGGCAGTGCTTTCCACATAATGACAACTTACTAAAGAAAAACATTTTTTCATCTCCTCACACTTTAGGAAGGATGTGATGATCCTTGAGAGGGTGCAGAGGGGGTTTCCGAGAATCTTTGTAAAGATGTGGGGTTTAAACTACAAGCTTGGGTTCAAGAAACTAGAGCTGTTCTCGTTGGCACGAAATAGATTATTGGCAGATATGACAACAAGGCAAAAGATGGTAGAATCATATACACACCACCCTTTATGTAAAGTTGTCCATCATTCCTTTTAAATTTTTCCCCTATCACTTTAAAGCTATGCCCTGTAGTTTGGATTCCCCTACCCCGGGGAAAAAACCTTGGCTATTCATCTTATCTATACCCCTCATGATTTTTTAAACCTGTATAAGGTCACCCCTGCAGCTTCCTACATTCCAGGGTGAAGAATCCCAGCCTGTCCAGTCTCTCCTTATAACTCAAACCCTCCAGACTCGGAAACATCCTTGTAAATCTTTTTTGCACCCTTTCCAGGTTAATAACATCCTTCCCATCGCAGGATGACCAGAATTGTACGCGGTATTCTGAAAGTGACCTCACCAATGTCTTGCACAGCTATAACCATTCCTACTTGGAGTTTCACACGCCAGTGTTTCAAATTGAATTTATACTTTCTACAGGTGATAGTACGGGTACAAAAAATAAGTTTGTTGTAGGAGGCATGTGCCTCAGGACTCAAAGAAATGGATGTGTAAAACTCAGCAATTATGATTAGGTCAGAAAGGTAGATTGCAAATTGGCATAAATTGTGTTGGAAGACAGGGAGGTTGTAAGGTGGGAACTCAAACAGATGTAGAATTGGAGAGCGGCGGAGGAGGAGATTGAGATTTGGAATGGATCAGGAGAAAGTAGGGAGACTGGCGACTGGGGATCTGGACTTGAATAGGGTAATGAAAATACAGATATGGAGGAGAAAGAAACCAGATTGGATGTGGAGTGAATACTTTGTGAGGAGCTGAGAGTAATAACAAAAACTGAAAGAACTGCAGATGCTGTGAATCAGGAACAAAAGCAAATTTGCTGGAAAAGCTCAGCAGGTCTGGCAGCATTTGTGAAGGAAAAACTGGAGTTAACATTTCGGTGACGCTTCCTCAGAGTGTGTGTGTGTGTGTGTTGTGTGTGTGTGTGTGTGTGTGTGTGTGTAATAACAATGTGGTGAATGGCGGAATGTCAGTAAATTAAAGAATCTGTATTATGATCTGATAATAATACTGGACAAGTCAGATTCTGGAGTGAAACCTGGCTTGATAGATCATAAGTTATTTTTTGAAATTTCTTTACTGTGGTAGTCAATCAGTGAAATATGCACACGAGGCTGTCATTGTATTTTAACAAACAAAATGATTTTATTAATCAAAAACAACACATCTGTGACAATTCATAAAGATTTTGACAGCAAAAAAAATTTCAGTTTTTTTTTCCCAACGATATTCTTTGCTAATACTCAACCCCAGTGAAATATTATTCTTACCTTCTCTTTAAAATCCCTTACTGAACTGAAGAGCTTGTAAGCATTTCTTTTCAATGACTTTCAGCACATACACAGGATGTGATTCTTTCCATTAATACCTCCTGAGACACACAGTCACCTTTGCTAACTCACTGATTTTCTCACTGAAAGCTCACTGTAAGAGCTAATCTCAAGGCTTTGGTTTTTAACTGTGGGTTAACACATTTGCTAGTATGAATTTTTCTTCTGAATTGAAACCTGCTGCTCGCCTCTGAAACTCAAGTCAAAAATGACAGCGATCGTCTCTTCATTTAGCTTGTTGAGCCTTTTAGCTTAAGTCACATGATTTCTTGAATAGGCTATCTTCATATCATTCTTCTAAATGGTTTTCTAACCTAGTTCTTCAGAAAATAAGTCACCCTCACAGACCTAAAACCAACAACCCCTTTTTGGATTCATTCATGTGATGTGGTCATCACTGGCTAGGTAAGCGTTTATTGCCCATCCCTAACTGGCATGATGGTAGTTAAGAGTCAGCCACATTACTATGGGCCTGGAGTCTGATGTAGGCCAGATCAGGTAAGGATGGCAGTTTCCTTCGCTCAAGGACATTAGTGAAACAGATGGGTTTTTCCGACAATCAAGAATGGATTCGTGGTCATCATTAGACTCTTAATTCTGTATTTTTTTCCCATTGAGTTGAAATTCTACCGTCTGCCATAGCGGAATTTGAACCCAGGTCCCCAGAATATAACCTGAGTCTCTGGATTAACAGTCCAGCGATAATACCACTAGGCCATCACCTCTCATTTACTTCTAGAATTATGACCTTTGAGCCAGTTATTGCGTTTACTATTGTTAATAAGAAAAAGCTGAGTTCTATGAATGTTACTATATGCTAGAGGTTCACTTTAAATAAGGTACTATTAACAATTGGTAGAACAAATTTCCAGTTGAGAGTCCCTAATCCCACACTTGGTTTCCCTCTTTCATCTATTTATGGGCATTTTCCTGGAAACATGATGAAGATATTCAACTCGAAGAGCTCAGAATAAGACAGCATAGACAGGATATGCTCAGCTGTTATATAGTAAGGATGTCATATGTTTAACCCACAGGGATGCCATCAGCAGAGGTGGTGAGCTATTGTACTGATTTAGAATTTGGGTAAAAAGCATTTTCAGATGAAAATTAACAATGCCAGAAACTGGATGTCTAAACCTCACTTGAATCTCAGATTTGTGACTTATTTTCATCACTGTAGTACACTGTAATATGTATTGTGCCTCCAAGCAGAACTTACTGCTTTGTTCTAACTTGGAACAACTACCTCATTATTAGTGGCTGTGAGGCATGCCTTAGGAATGGGAAGGTAGAAGAGTCTGTTTAGTTCATGCCTTGCAATAGTTAACCAAAAATGTATTCTTATGTTGCAGGGTGTCTATTCATAGTTGCATTCAGTGTGATCATTTTTATCCCAGAACATGCTGTCATATATAGTCTTATATGTAGTTGTTATAATAGTGAGCAGTTGTAATCTATTTAAAGGACACTTTTTACGGTATGGTAAAATTTTATATCCATTTTCCTTTCTTTATATATATGACCAAAAATGAATTCAGTTACTGGTGGAGAATTTGATTTGCAACTTGTGTTTTTGTTAATAAAAGGGTATGACTAATACACGATTGCAAATGTTTACTATTGGTGTAATAGTATAGAATGATATAATGGGCATTTAAGTAATTTAGTGAAAGACACACTCCCTGAATCAGTAAGTGCATCATTCATGACGTTTTGAACCAACAAGGTGTTAGTTTTAAGTCTGTACTGAGTTATCTGATTTATATCCAAGGTAACATAGGACTAATGCATATCGCTTTAGTACTGGTGAGTAAGCAAAGGAAATGTGGGAAACAAATTAAGTTTTCTGCTCCTGATCAATGATCTACTTCCGTCTGTGAGTATTTACTGACTGAGGGCTTGAAGGTTGCACTACAAAATGTCCTATTGTGAAAAGTCTTACTGATCTCCTCCCCTTGGCCTGCACATGAAAAATCTTCTTTTCAGATACCGATAAGCTACTGGTTTCCGTGCGACTGTACAGTACGGAACCTTGAGTCATTGCTTTGTGAGAAAAATATTGATAAGGGTACGTAATGAATGCGTTGGGAGATAGAGCTTACATAGACAGCATTTAAGTTCATTGGGAGAATGGATGGGTTTAGACAGAGAACAAAGTGTATTCTGAAAAAAAACATACAAAATAACAAAAATGGTCAATGACCCATCGTCAGCTGCTAATAGTCCCCATTAGCAGCTATTCATTCTCCCAGGCTGATCCTTCACCACTCCTTTGTCTGTCCAACTGTTTTTCTCTCTTTTTGGTCTCTATTTCCATATACCATTTAATCGTCCCCCTTCTTCTCACCCTATCTTCTGTGTAAATACCAACCTTTTCCAAGCAACCATCAGTTTTGAAGAAGAGTCACTGGACCTGAAACATGAATTCTGCTTTCTCTCCACGGGTGCTGCTAGACCTGATGAGTTTTTCGGGCAGTTTCTGTTATTGTTTCTATTGCTGTGATAAAATGGAACCGAGAGAAATAAGAAAAGAATGCATATTTTGATTAGTGCAGTGTTTTAAATGTTACTGAAACAATTCCTGGATGTGATGTAACTTGTTTTCTGGTTTCTTTGCTTTCAGGTGATGCTCTGGGACGGATCATGTCTGAAGTACAAGGAACCGTTGAGTTTTCAGTTGAATTGCACCAGTTCTACAATGTCGATCTCTTTCAGCGAGGGTGAGAGCTCTTTAAACTGCTGCACTTTCATGCAAGGGTTGTTTTCTGTTATTTGCTACTAACCAGTCACACTACTCACCTTGTGCAGATTGCACTGTTAACATACAATGCACATAACTAGCCAGTTGATGTGATACATTTGGACTTTCAGAAAGTGTTTGACAAAGTTCCGCATCCAAGATTATTGTGTGAGGTTAAAGTGCATGGCATTAGGAGAAGTGTGTTGAGATGAATAGAAAACTGGTTGGCAGAGAGGAGACAAAGAATATGGTCCTTTCTAAATTGGCAGGCAGTAACTAATGGGTGCCACAGGGATCGGTGCTGGGGCCCCAGCTATTCACAATATATATTCATGATTTGGATGAGGGAACAAAGTGTAACATCTTAAAGTTTACAGATGATCCTAAGTTTGGTGAGAAGGTGAACTGTTACGAGGATACAGAGATCAGAGGTTATTCACTTGGAAGCAAAAACAAGAAGGCAGATTACTACGTGAATGGCTGTAAATTGGGAGAAGGGAGGGTTCAGTGGAACCTGGGCGTCCTTGTGCACCAGTTGCTGAAGGTAGGCACGCAGGTGCAGCAGGCAGTAAAGAACGCAAATGGTATGTTGGCCTTCATTACGAGAGGTTTCGAGTACAGGAGCAGGGACGTGTTGTTGCAGTTATACAGGGCTTTGGTGAGACCATACTTGGAATATTGTGTGCAATTTTGGTCTCCGTTTCTGGGGAAGGATGATCTTGCTCTTGAGGGAGTGCAGCGAAGGTTTATCAGGCTGATTCCGGGGATGGTGGGACTGACGTATGAGGAGAGATTGACCAGGTTAGGATTATTTTTGCCGGAGTTCAGACAAATGATGGGGGATCCCACAGAGACTCATAGAATTCTCACAAGACTGGGCAGGATAGATGCAGGGAGGATGTTCCCGATGGCGGGTGTGTCTAGAACAAAGGGTCGCTGCCTGAGGATTCAGGGTAGACCATTTAGGATGGAGATGAGGAGACATTTCATCTTTAAAAGTGTGGTGAGCCTGTGGAATTCATTACCACAGGAAGTAGTTGATACCAGAACTTTGAATGCATTCAAGAGGGGGCTAGATATAGCACTTGGAGCAAATGGGATCAAAGGTTACGGGGAGAAAGCAGGATTAGTTTATTGAGTTGGACGATCAGCCATAATCGTGCTGAATGGCAGAGCAGGCTCGAAGGGCCGAATGGTCTCCTCCTGCTCCTATCTTCTATATGAAAGTACAATTCAGTGGTGCTGCCCTTTTCATCGGCATCTTGTATTCAGCATTGTATCCTCACTGCTGGTTAATAACAATGGCATAAACCACCACATCAATGGTGGAATCTCCTTGTGACTTGAACTGGGTATTGTGTAAATTCCTTGCTTCACATTGTAGCTGTGCTGCTGTAAAATGCAGCTTCAAGTGAAACACTGTTAAGTGAATCAGCAGCCAAAGGTTCTGTAGGAGCTTTTACGCTCAGAAAAAGAAGTGAACTATTACATCCTGTAAGCCTAAACAGTGTAGATCACTATATGACTATATTTGGAAAAAAAAAATAGCCTCAAGAAGTCAACTGCAATAAATTAATCGTCTGGATGGCCAAAAAGCACCTCCCCCTCTGGGTTCTTGTTTTTCAACTTTTAAATGCCTCAATGTTCGAGAGAAGGATAAAAAAAATGCTATAAAGACAACAGAATCTCTCCTTGAAAAATGATAGCATTGACATGAATGACTGGGTCAAGCTAGGTTTTAATTGTTCAAAATGGAGACAACTCTTCCTTCAATTTGTGTCAGGCCTCAAATGTCTTAATAAAAACCGAAAGAACTGCGGATGCAGTAAATCAGGAACAAGAACGGAAGTTGCTGGAAAAGCTCAGCAGGTCTGGCAGCATCTGTGAAGGAAAAAAAATCAGAGTTAATGTTTCGGGTCCGGTGACCCTTCCTCAGAACAAATGTCTTAATGATGGTTTGGAGCAGCGGATGAGAAGGAAAGAAAATGAAGCAAATCCTGCACTTAGCACTCCACTGCCTCATGATTTTAAGGGGGATGTTAAAGAAGGAAGAAGAGATGAACAGGATGAATGAGACAATTTTAGAACTTAAGGCTTGGATTTGCAATGGTGTCTGGAGGAATCCACAGAGAGAGCGGGCTGCATTTTTGTCCTCATATGGAGTGGATGGGTATGCAATTTTACACCGTTGCTTTGCTGATTCCATTTGGGCAATCAGTAATTTTACTGAAGGAGGAGATGGAGTCTCGTGGTAACTGGTACAATTGGGAATCGAGTTTGTTAGTAAGCTTGTCACGTTGCTCAGGACTAGTTTGTAACTTTCTGAGAACATTACAGCCTGAATCTGGGCACAAGGCTTTTGTAGCACAGTTATAGTGTCCCTACCTCTGAACTGGGAGGTCTGGGTTCAAGTCCCACCTGATTAAGAGGTAGGTAAGAACATCTCTGAACAGGTTGATTAGAAAATATCTACAACATGCATCAGTAGCAGTCCAAATAGAAGTAGTCCAAATAGAACACAACAAAATGCTGTGCCGTTCATTGGGAGGGGCCTTCAACCATTGGCACAAAGGTAGCATTTCAAATAGCTTTTTAAATAACTATAGCCTGTAGCGATACATGTCCTCACAATGTTCAGCTGTGGACTTTATGTGATTTGTCTTGCAACGTAGTATTTCATCTCACTGATGTACAGTCATCTGCAGAAGATGCTGCAAAGGTGTCAGTGTACTAGCGGCCTCTGGTATAGAGGCCTGCTGTTAAATGGACCCTCGGTGAGAGGGGCCACAAAGGCCAAAGCTTTTGGTGTCTGATGATGGGTGGTACCCTCACAGTGTTCTGTAACTGCTTCAGCACTTGGCTGGTGCTCTTGATCACTGGAGCTGATCAAGGTGTGCTACTGGCATTCCCTCCATGCATTTTAAGACTGCCAGTACCACAGCACCGTCAATGACATTTTAAAATTTGCATTCTATGTGTGTTAATGCACTATTCCTGTGGTCACTAAGAGTGCTGTCACATATGGCTGCTCACAAGGTTATTTACTCTTTCGTTAGAGGAGCTCCATTGTCCGTAACCAAAAGCCACGTGATGCTGATGATAGAATGGGGGCTCATTCATTTTCAGCTCAAGACCATGAACTGCCTCAGGGAGCTTTGACATGTGGTAAAACGGTAAGCTGCTGTGCTTGTGAGGTGCTGCCCACAATTGCACCTGCCCAAGTCACTTCCTCCTGCTTCTTACCCAGTGCCACCATTTCCAATCAGGTGGAAGAGCCTTCTTCTGAGGACCATAAATGGTGGAGGGTACATTTAAGGGTGTGATGCAATTAAGTTTCTATGTTCAATTTCTTCTGAGTCCCCCACTGATGCTGCAGCTTTACTGACATGCTCATCCTTCATAACTGGTTCAGATTCTCCTCTGCAAAACTGAACATTCCCAATGCACACCGCATGCACTGTAACCTCTTTGTCAAGAAAGTTACCTTTTTAACCCTATCCTTTAGCCATTTTCATCTTTCTATCACCACTTCTTGTTGTACCACCCTCGCAATGTCCATTGTCAACTTTTGCATTGCATTAAGGATAGTGAGCTCGGGCAACTTTCTCCCTGGCATTGTGTGCCATTTCTTCTCGCAAAACAAATAAGGTGTTGTATATATCAGTGCCTCCAACCCTTCAACAATGCTAAGGTACTGGCAGGCATTATCACCCTGGGAGCACATTTTCCCCCTGTTTAAGGGCAATATGCACTCTTAGTGCAGTCCCAGAGACTTGAGTGAAACATTGAGCTCACCTTGCCAAAGCAGAGCTCACTAAAACCTTTATGGCACTGCTGTCAGGTTCTCTGGACCCACTCTGCCTACTCACACCCTTCTATCTCCAAACCCAACTTGCTGGTTTGAATCTTCATCAGGACCATGCAGATTAATTGGACTCGAAACATCCAACTCTGCTATCTTCCCACAGATGCTGCCAGACCCGCTGAGTTTGATTGGTTGATTTGGTTGATTTATTGTTGTCACATGCACCGAGATACAGTGCAAAGTGTTGTTTTGTGTGCTATATAGGCAGATTGTACCATACAAAGTACATCCGGGTAGCCAAACAGAATGTAGAATACAGTGTTACGGTCACAGAGGAGGTGCAGAAGGAGCAATCAGAATTAACATTTTGAGAGGTCCATTCAAAAGCTGTTCTTGAATCTGTTTGTACGTGTATTCAAACTTTTATTTCTTCTGCCTAACAGAAGAGGGTGGAAGAGAGTATAACCACTATCAATTTCTGTTTTTGTTTCAGATCTCCAGCATCTGCAGTTCTTTGTTTTATTTTACTGTTGGTTTGACTGCCTTCTCTGCCACCCCTCAAGAACCAAGTCCCTTTAGCTTACCAGCAGCACCCTGGTGCTACTTCACTCTGTAATGGCTGCTGTTGTGCCTTCAGAATAGTCGAGCTTTCAGAATTCTGTTCCCACCTCATACCTGCCGCTGCTAATTGGCAACCAAACCCGTCTTCCAGCTGATGAGGTGTTGACCTCATGGAAAATTGTGGCCTTTGATTACTCTCTACAGGACCTGAAAATGGTTTCAATGTCAGAGTCCTGATCCCAAATGCAAGACCTTGCCCAGAGAGGCTAAGGATTGAACATAAATGTCATCATACCTGACTGAGAGCAGTTGCTTGTATATCATTCACCATGATGTAGAAAGTTAGCACAGGGCAATAGTCATTCATCATTAACATCAGGAGCTTTCAAGTCTGCTTAGGCACAATAAAGTACAGAATTAAGTCTCGATTCTGCCCAACAATATATGCCTCAGCTTCAAATGCTGGAAAATGCAGTCGACTGTAGTTGCATAGTATTGTTGTAGTTCCTATCCAGACCACTTAGAATTCCTACTGTGTGGAAACAGGCCATTTGGCCCATCAAGTCCGCACCGACCCTTAAGCGCATCCTACCCAGACCCACCCCTCCATCCTGTCCCTGTAACCCTGCATATCCCATGGCTAATTCGCATAACCTACACATCCCTGAATACTATGGTCAATTTAGCATGGCCAATCCACCTAACCTGCGCATCTTTGGACGGTGGGAGGAAATCGGAGCAAACACACGGACCCATGCGGACACGGGGAGAACGTGAAAACTCCACACAGTCACCTGAAACAAACCTGGCTCCATGGCGCTGTGCTAATTGCTGAGCCACTGTGTCGCTCCGACCTTGTGGTCTCTTGACTCAAAACATCAGCTTTAGATTAGTCAATACCAAATTTGGCCATTTTTTGCTTCGTGAACTGGATATTCTGTCTTCTTCCTTATCTCATTTTGCATGGAAGCCATCCAGTTATCAGAGATTCTGATTATGTACGGTGGCTACATATGAGCCCTTGGGTTAAGGACACTGTCACAACACACAGTCAAGAACATTTACTTGTTGGACTTGATCCAATACATTGCAGCAAAAAACCTCGTTTTGTTTAGCTACTGTTGATAAGTAGAACTTCTGTTACTTATTTACAGGTTATCGTTATCTCTTGTTTTTTTCTCTTTTCAAAGCAATATCACAAAGTACCATGAAAGATTTATGAGAAAGAGAGTTTAACATTGGCTGGAACCCTAGCTGCATCAACAGAAATATTATGGTGCACTGTTTATTAAACGTTGCATTAGGTTTGGGGCCACACATCCAAACAAAAAAAATTGCTAACAAAGTGCTATAAAAGTGTATCAGAGATAATTTTAACCCCACTGCGAAGCCTCTTCTAAGGATGCCTACCCTGAAGAAGTTACCCTCCTCCCTCCGGACAAACCTCAGGGAATCTCCTCCTCTCCACCTATCCTCTCCTCTATCCATCCTGTATCCGCCTCCCCCTCTCTCCCTATTTATTTCAGAACCCTCTTCCCCTCCCCCATTTCTGATGAAGGGTTTAGGCCCGAAACGTCAAGTTTTCCTGCTCCTATGATGCTGCTTGACCTGCTGTGTTCATCCAGCCCCATGCTTGTTATCTGCTATAAAAGTGTAATCTGTTATGATTGTGGTTTCTTCCTTATCCATTTGTTTACCATCAATCAAACTGTTGACAATATAGATGTTTCAGCTATAGTATGAAAATGGCTGGTATAAGTTCAATGCACAAACTGGTAAATTGTACAACTGCAAAACAAAGGCTGATAGTCTGATATCACTACTTGCATCTTAATAACTGAATCTCATTAGATCTTTTCAAGTATTGGAAGGCACGTCCTTACGTAATTGCTAATGTCATGATACTTAGAGTCATAGAATCATACAGCAAGAAATAGACCTTTGGTCCAGCTCCTCTGTGCCGACCAGACGTCTCAATCTGACCGAGTCCATTTGCCAGTATTTGGCCCATATCCCTCTTAAACCCTTCCTATTCACACACCCACCCAGATGCGTTTTAGATGTTACAATTGTACCACCTCCAACACTTCCTCTTGCAGCTTGTTCTATACACGTACCACCCTCTGCATGAAAAAGTTACCCCTTGGGTCCTTTTTAAATCTTTTCCCTCTCACCTTAAACCTATGACGTTTAGTTTTGGACTTCCCTACCCTAGGAAAAAGACCTTGGCTATTCACCCTATCCATGCCCCTCACTATTTTATAAGCCTCTGTAAGATAACCCGTCAGTGCCTGACGCTCCAGGGATAAAAGCCTATTCAGCTTCTCCCTATAACTCAAACCCTCCAGTCCAGGCAACAGCATTGTAACGTTTTTCTACATCCTGTCAAATTTAACAACATCCTTTCTGTAGAAGGACAACCAGAATTGTATGCAGTATTCTCAAAGTGGCCTCACCAATGTCCTGTACAGCCGCAACATGACAACCCAACTTGTATCTTCAGCGTTCTGACTGACAAAGACAAGCATGCTAAACACCTTCTTAACCACTGTGTCCACTGCAAGTGCGTTTTCAAGGAACTATGCCCCTGTACGTCTGGGTCTCTGTTTGGCAACACTCCCAAGGGCCCTACCATTAACTGCGTGAGTCCCACCCTGGATTGCCTTAGTAAGGTGCAACACCTCACATTTATCTAATGTAGTCTCCATCTGCCACTCCTCTACCCATTGGCCCATCTGACCAAGGTCCCGTTGTACTCTGAGGTAATTTTCTTCACTGTTTACCGCACCACTTACTTTGGTGTCATCAGCCAACTTTACTGAACTTACCTCCTACATTCACATCGAAATCGTTTATATAAATGATGAAAGACAGTGGACCCAGCATCGATTCTTGTGGCGCACTGCTGGTCACAGGCATCCAGTCCAGAAAGCAACCATGTACCTCCACCCTCCATATCCGACTTTCAAACCAGTTTTGTAACCAATTCGCTAGCTTCCCCGGATCCCATGTGATCTAATCTTACTAACCAGTCTACCATGCGGAAACTTGTCGAAGGCTTTGCTGAAATCCATATAGATAACGTCTACTACTCTGCCTTCATCAGCCTTCTTTGTCACCTCTTCAAAAAAAACTCAATCGAGCTAGTGAGATATGATTCCTCACTCACAAAGTCATGTTGACTCTCCCTAATCATGCCTTTCCTTTCTAAATGTATGTAAATCCTGTCCCTCAGAATCCCCACCAACAACTCACTCAACATTGATATGTCAGGCTTACCAGTCTACAGTTCCCTTCCTTTTCCGTCCAGTCTTTCTTAAACAATGGCACCACATTAGCCGACCTCCGATCTTCTCGTACCCCAACTGTGACTGTCAATGATATTCTGGTTTTCCAGCTGCTAAAGAATCACATTGAACTTTGAATCACTGTAAGCAGCTGCTCAATGGCTCATTGGGTATCCAGTAAATGACCAGTTGTGTCAAACCAGAAAAGACCAAATTGTTATCTTTGACTTTTGGCCTTAAAATTTACAGTAGTGGAAGTTTATCTTTTCATGACGGCCGTTCCTGTCTCTGATCCTTGTAGACCAGATGGACAACAAAAGGAGGGTGTTGGGACCCTCTGAAGTGTCTGACCTGTGAAGTTCCAACTTTCTTTGGGCAACTCCACTGCTCCCCATGTTCCAGTGTGAATGTCTCAACTTTTTGTTCATGTTGGCGATTTCAGATTGTTCAAATGTGCTGACTAGAATGGTTACCCAGAAAGATTAAGAAATGAAAAGCTTAGTTTAACTCCTGAGTAATTCCAGAACACACACGACCCACTGAGTACTCCCCGACCACCTGACACAATTTGCCATCACCACTTTATCTTGACCACTCTATCTACCTAACCTGATGCCTTTCCCTACTTCAGATTCAGCAAATCTCTCTCCCACTTACCCATTTCATTCACTTTTCTTATCTGTTCATGAAATATGGGCATCACTGGTTTGGCAAGCATTTGTCCACCTCTAATTATCCTTGAGCTGAGTGACTTGCTGCCTCATTTTAGAGGATAGTTAAGAGTTAATGACATTGCTGTGGGTCTGGACTCATTGTAGGCTGGACCAGGCAAATCTTTTCCCTCTCACCTTAAACCTATGACGTTTAGTTTTGGACTTCCCTACCCTAGGAAAAAGACCTTGGCTATTCACCAAGGGTTGATCTGTTTCTTTGGAGGTTATTAGTCAACCAGATGGATTTTGTTTAAGGCAGTGTTTCATGGTCACTATTTGGCTATCTTTTAAGTCCAGATCTTAATGAATTCAAATTTCACCAGCTTCCATGGTGGTTTTCAAGCCCATGTCCCGAGAACATCAGCCTGTTCACTAGTTCATTACCACTACCCCACTCCCTCCCTGCTTACAGACCTCACTCACTCTATCACCTGACACTACTCATTCACTTTCCCACCCGTCACTAACAATCAAAGTGGAACCTGTAAACTTAACAGGTTGTAGCTCTTGCAATCAATGGGAGTACGAGCTGTCTTCCCCTAACTCCAGTCTGCTTCAGACGTATTCTCCAATGAATGTTGTGCTCTGAATTTCTGGAAAAGCTGGGCTTGCGTGATATTGGAAGAAATGTGAAGCAGCACTGAGTCAGGAATGTTTGGAAGATCCAGGCCAATGTTTCAAGCTAAACCAGTAAAAGTTCGAGTGTTGATTGAAATCTTGGTGCGTGGTTGAATATTGTTGTTGCTACCTAATGCTGTCTGCTACAATGACTGAGTGAGTTTATATGATGCATTGCTTTGTCTTTCATACACAGATTTTGGTGTCAGGATTGAAGTAAATTATTTCACTCAGAATGGTGGGACATTGGCACAGCAGGTCTCATTGGTTTCTGTTAAAAGGAGAAAACTGATCAAGTTTTGGAAAGCTGGTGTCAAAGCAGATTGACTGTGCTTTGTGTCATAGGTGTTTAGACTTGCATTGAAGATGAATTGTAACTTACTGCTGATGCAGTGACTAACATGGAGTTAAATTGTTGCTGCAGCAGAAAATGGTTTGCTTTCAGAACAGATATCCACCTCTTAATAAGGACAAACATTCTATATGTCGCAAGCCTGAAAAATACCCCAACAATGTCATGCAGCTTTTCAAACCTAATTTTAAAGGAAATCCAGGCCCGTAATGAAGTGCAGAGAATTTGAAATGGTACAAAGCAGCATCCAGGAAAGATGAGGGCGTAGTGTGTGAACCGCAATAACCATTGGGAATACACATCTAAACGCATAGAATTAGACCTTTTTGTTGTTTTATTCTCAGAGAGTGGTTAACATTACTGGTGAATTTCCTTCATTTAATAATATTATGTAGCCCTCCTGTTACTCCATAAAATTAATGCTGGGATAAGGAGAGAAAAACAAGAGAGAGGCAGAGAGAGAGGGAGGAAGCAGTGGTAAAAATGAATGTATTTGTCTTGAGCTATCAGGTAGTCTCTACTTTTATTTCTCCCTTGCTTCCTAATTCAATTGCTGTTCAAATTAGCATTTAAATCTGGAAGGAAGCCAGATTTGAGATATGAAATACTTGAATGGCCAGCAGTGTTAGGAGTCTGTTAGTGCAGTGAGAAGAGTTGTTCAGACACTTTATTACAAGTCTTCTGGTCTGGATAGTTCCATCCCCCGCTTCACTAACTCTGTCCAGCACCTTCGATAAATAATGCTGATGTTTAAAAGCAATATCTGAAAGCAGCTAATTGCCATAAAGCTGTGACTGCTTTCCTGTAGTTTTTGAAAGAAGGCAATATACCACTTGATGCTGGTTTGCTCTGCAGTGCTGTGAGTGTACACTGCCTGTTTGAATGTGGTGGCATTCACATTGCCAGTGAAGCTGAATGACCTTTAAAACCCTCTGACCAGTACAACCTACCACCACATCATAAACAACAGCAAGAGTTGAAAAACAAATGCAGCCCTGCCAGTGTTATCCACATGCAAAGAATAAACTCAAGACATAACCTTATTGTTAAGGGGCTTGTTGTAGCCTGAGGGCAGCCAGCCAAGATTTAATACTCAAAATGTGACAAAGGATTCATGTTATTGAGATTTGCTTAATTTACCTTGGGAAATGCTTCTTTAGAATTTCTCTTCATGAATTTAAATGTGTTAAATAGAGTGTGTGAAGTAGATTAAACGTTGTGTGTAGAAGGAGAGAAGGCTTGATAAGACAAATATTCGTACCTCATTTCATGCTTTCCAACATCCTTATACTTCCACTTGACAAAATGCGACCATGGCTTTGTACGTAATATCTTTCCCCAGCCCTATCATGAATATAATCCTAAATGTAAGGGAAAGAAATTGGATCACGACAGAACTACTAATACTAATGGTGCATGATGTGTTTGCATAACATACCTCTTTGGTTAATATCTCCATTGATATACAATTTAAAATAAATGGGTTTTCAGACCATACGGCCATAAGAAATAGGAACGTGAATAGGCTGTTCATTCCCTTGAACCTTCTCCACCATTCAGGATCATTGGTGATCTGACATTCCTCATGTCCACTTCCCTGCTTTTTCCACATAACCATTGGTTTCCCCTATTGGTCAAGAAACTAACTATGTCAGCCTTGAATATCCTCAAGGACTCTGCCCCCACAGCTCTCTGTGGCAAGGAGTATTAAAGACTCCTCATCATTTCTATCTTAAATTGGTTCTCCTTTATTCGGAGACAATGCCCTCTTGTCCTAGATTCTCCCATGAGGAGAAACATTTAACTTCTACATTAAACTCGTAATCAGAACTCATGAGCATGTTAAACATTTATCTGTTGAAATGTTCTTTGTAACTTTTGGATGATTATTGCTGAAGCTTTGGAACAAAGGAATGGGAGGCAGCCATTTTGCTCTTGACCCTGTCCCATGATTTAATGAGATAATGCCTTATCTTTGACCTAACTCCATATGCCTGCATTTGCATTTAACTCTTAATAACTTCTGCCAAAATCTTCTATTTAAAGACATCTATCAATTTCAGATTTAAAATGACTGATTAATATACAATTAATTGCACTTTGTGGAAGGTAGGTACAAACAAGTCCTGTTCTTTGCATATCAAAGTGATCCTAATTTTGCAATTGATAAGCCTGGCTTTATGTTTTGAACCATGCCATTTGGTTCAAAGCTTTATAGCAAGTGAGAATAGTTTTTTTCAACATTTTCCCCAGCTGTTTCCATTTATATCCTGAAAGTTTCATTCAACTTGCTCCTTAATCCTCAACATCATGATTTACATCAAAATATTCATATGATACACATATTTTTGATGAGACTGAAAGCTGCAAAGTGCACTGCAGCAACTCACCATGGCACCTCTGATAACACCTTAGAAATCCACAACCTCTACCGCCTAGAAGGACAAAGACCACAGATGCAATAGGAACACGAACACCCACAAGTCCCACTCCAGGCCATGCATTGTCCTGATTCGGAAATATATCAATGTTCCTTCACAGCCACAAAATCTTAACTCCCTCCCTAAAAGCATTGTAGGCATCCCTCAATGGAGATTAGAAGAATGAGAGACAATCTTATCAAAACATATAAAATTCTTAGGGTGCATGACACGGTCGATGCGGAGACATTGTTTCTTCTTGTGGGAGAGTCTAGGACCAGAGAGCATAGCCTCAGGGCGAGGAGTTGCCCAGTTAAGGCAGGGATAAGAAGAATTTTTTTTCCATATGAAGCTGGTGAATCTACAGAATTCTTAACTGTAGAGGACTATTGAGGCTGGGTCATTAAGCATATTCAGGGCTGAGAGAAACATTTTTATTTCTTTAGGGATTAAGGGAAGTAGAGGATTATCAGATTAACCATGATCTCACTGAATGGCAGCGGGAACTTGATGGGCTGAATGGCCTAATTCTTCTCATGTGTTATATATCTTGATATAACTCACCACCATTTACTTATATGTAGTCAGGGATGAACAATAAATGCTGACCTAGCCAGTCATGAAAGAGTGTTTTTTTTACGAACAGTTTTCAAGAATAGGTATAATGACCTAACTTGTGAGAGTCACTGTTGTGACCAGTGAGTTGCAAGTGTTCATATTTTATTGTGTTACAATTTTGCACATAGCGTGATAAGAAAATTAAACCGGTTCTAATAAAAGTAATATGTCAAAAAGTGTTTATTTGATTATATGAAATAAATCAATGAATTTATTTGAACATTGCTATTCTGTTTTGGCAGGAGATGTATTGTGTTGTGAGTAATAGTGGATTGAAGATCTATGAACGTTTTCGCTGTGAACCCCTGTTTTATTGTTCATTCCTTCCTTCCTGTGTGCCCTTCTTTTTCCTTTTAACCAGGTGATGCGGACATTGCAACTTAACACTGAGTCTCATTTTCACAGAAATTAAAACCTGCAAGTATATATAGGTGCACAGCTAATGCTGGTGGAAATTCCTTCAGTTTTGTATTGAATTGCTATGGTGTTGTCAACTCAACCTGAATATGGAATCAGGGGCTGACTGATGATGCACTGGCGAGTGAGACTCCCAGACAAAATAGTGTCATTTTGCTTCAGATAAGAATCAATTTTGACCTCGATGCTCAATCACAAACTGAGGTTCAGCATCGATGCAGAAACAGAACTGTTTCGCATTGGTATTCACCATCATGAATGAATGCCCAATAGTTAGTAAATTTTCTGATAATCCACTGTCTTTTAATCTAAATTTTACTCGGTTCCACGTTTTTGTAATCACATATAGGGTGATTTTTAAGCCTGTTACTGATACATATTACAGATTTCAGCCTCTCATTTACATTTGTCAATAAAAATGCTCACTGTTCTGTGATACTGAAACAACTATCTCTTCTTTGTATTCTAGTCCCCTTGTTATAAAGACTCATATTCCAAGCGCATTTTTGATTTTTCTTTATACCTAAACATTTCCTTTTAATGATTTATATAGCTGAATTGTATATCTATTCGCTCATTCACAGCTCCTGGTGTCTCAGCATTCAGATATGATTATATGTTTTTCTTGGATGTAAAGTGAGTGTCCTCACACTGCAGCATTGTTTTGCCAAACATGTCTGATTTGTCTATATCATTTTCTGATTATTGTTTCCATAGACACAACTAACTTGGCCGACTGACCTGGGGTCATAGAGTCTACAGCACTATCAAGTCTGCACTGCTTAAGATCACCTACCTGATCTGGCCGGCACAGTTGCTCAGTGCTTTGCACTGCACCCTCGCAGCACCAGGGATCCTGGTCAATTCTAGCCTCGGGCAACTGTCTGTGTGGAGTTTGCGCATTCTTCCCGTGTCTGCATGGGTTTCCTCTCACAGTCCAAAGATGTGCAAGTTAGATCGACTGGCCATGCTAAGTTGCCCATAGTGTCCAGGGATGTACAGGCTAGGTGGATTAACAATGGGAAGTGCAGGGTCACAGGGATAGAGTGGGGGGATGGGTCTGGGTGGGATGCTCTTTAGACGGTCGGTGTGCTCTCGATTGGCCAAATGGTCTGCTTCCGCAATGTAGGAGTTCTATGATTCCAACTATTCTAATCCCATTTTCCAGCACTTGGCCCATACTTTTGTTTGACTTGGCAAATGCCCATCTAAATACTTCATAAATGTTATGGGAGTTTCTGCTTCTACCACTCTTACAAGGAGTGAGTCCCAGATTACCACCAACCTTAGGGGTAAAGTTCATTGCTTCCTACCCAACCTATACCTCTAACAATTTAACATTTCTCAATCCTGTCCACCCTCCCACTTCAGTCTCCTCTGTTCCAAGGAAAACAACTCTAATCTATCTATCCAATCTCTCTTCATAACTAGAATACTCCAGCCTAGACAGTGTCCTGGTGAATCTCCTTTGCACGTTCTCCAGTGCAATCACATTCCTGCTATCCCTCCAGACCTGCACAAAATACGCTTGCTGTGTCCTAGCTAAACTCCCAGTTGCTTTCTCCATGGCAGTGCCTCAAATAATCAGATAAAATTTGTAAGATGCTAAAGTGAGCTATAATACCCCCTTTCCACTGGATGTGCGGCCACTTTCTGACACATTTTTGATGCTAATGTTCTCTGAATATGTGTTACCAAAGGACATGGTGCCATTGAGTAATTGGATCAGACAAAGGTTTCAGGAGAATAGAAAATAACCTCCCTGGCTACATGTCCACTCCCCACCATCAGCAATTATTTATTGCTAAAAGAAAATATCATTTTCAAGGTTAATTGGAAGTAACTGGAGGAAATGGAATGACATGCCACAAGCAAAATTTTAGATTGTAGCATTTAGATTGATTGCTTTGAAACTACATTACAATATCATTTTAGCCAGCAAGCTGCTTGTCAGCTTCATTTCCCATTCTCTTCAATTCGAAATGGATGTCTCATCTCTCTACATTTAATTAAGTGGTGGCTTTTGCTATAGTTTACATCAAGTTTGCAGGCTTCAGGCTAAAGGCAGTTGTGCTAACCCTGACTCAATGTCCTTGGGCTGTGAAGGTTAATCAAGTGGTATGCTTTATTCCTGCTCTTATGAGTTTCCTGGCATTTTTTAAAAATTCTGTTCATGGGGTGTGGATATTGCTGGCAAAATTTGTTGCCCATGCCTAAATGCCCTCAAACGGAGAGACTGGACCATTTCTGAGGGCACTCAAGAGTCACTCACATGACTGTTGGTGTGGAGTCACATGTAGGCCAGGTTAGGTAAGTACGACAGTGATAATTATTAAGACGAGTTTTCGATTCCCGATATTAATTAATTATTTGGATTTAAATTCCAGACCCTACCATGATATTGGGATATCAGTTTGAGCCTTTAGATTACTAGGCTGATGACATTACCATGTTTCCAGCATCTCTGGATCCTTTGGGATGGCAGATTCAGAATTGTGTATCATACGAAGTGGTAAATTCAGGGTAGGAGAGAGGAAAATGAGTAGAGAAAATAAATGCTATTATATCCAACTGTATTTAAATGCATGTTTTAGTTTCATTGTTTTCCTGTCAACATATTGTTTGAGTTATGCTCTGTCTATCCAGCATAAAAGCGTCTGTAGCTGCCTCCATTCCAATATCGTTCATTTGCACACAGTGACAAGTGAACTAAGTGAACCGATTGTAACTGATAACTCTGTTTTCAAGAGTTGGACGTTTTATTAGCATCCCAGAATTGCAGTCTCTTGAAGTGATGCCAAATGCCAGATCACAGAACATCCAACTGTCCCTCCTGTGATTGCATTGATGCTTACTTCTTCCCTAATCCTATGTTATCCTTAATATTAATTAATAGCCTCAATTTAGAAAAAAAAAATCTTAATTCTCATCAATTTGTGGATTGATGTACATTGTTACCAAATTTTGTTTTCCTTGGCTGGATCTAAGGACTGATTTGGATTATGTTAGTAGAGAACCAGATATTATTGAGTCTTAACAAGGAGAAGATCTTGGTTTAAGAAGATGTGTTTTACTACATCTTAACAATCAGATATGATTATATTATTAAGATAGACAGTATTATGAGAACAGTGATTGTAGGTGTTCACTCCATTTTTTCACCTAAGCCAGTGTAACATTATGAAATTGTGTGGAGCATAATGCTTTATCTAACATTAGCCCTTTCTGAATCAATTCTCAATACAGAATTAACAACAAGCATAGAAAGTGTTGGAGAAGCTCAGCAGGTCTGGTAGCATTTATGGATAGAAAAACAGAGTTAATATGTTGTGTACAATATGACTCTTCTTCAGATCAGTTTCCATATATTTCTTCAGTTTTGATGTTTGTTGTGGTGGTGGGGGGATTTGGTGGGGGGAGGCATAGAGGGATCTTGCACATGGTCTTCTTACACAACTTCATTCTGCTGGAATGACTGATTTCCTATCAGAACATGTCAGCTTTTGTATCTATTTATGGGCGTACTCTTAACGTTGGCTTAGCACATTATAGAAACAGAAACATAGAAGATAGGAGCAGGAGGAGGCCGTTCAGCTTTTCGAGCCTGCTCCATCATTCATCACGATCATGGCTAATCATCCAACTCAATAACCTAATCCTGCTTTCTCCCCATAACCTTTGCTCCCATTTGCCCCAAGCGCTATAACTAGTTGCTTCATGAATGTGTTCACTGTTTTGGCATCGACTAATTTCTGTGGTAATAAATTCCACAGGCTCACCACTCTTTGGGTGAAGAAATGTCTCCTCATCTCTGTCCTAAATGGTCTGCCCAAATCCTCGGATTGTGACCCCTGGTTGTAGACACACCCACCATCGGCAACATCCTCCCTACATCTATCCTGTCTAGTCCTGTTAGACTATTTTGTCTGGGAGTCTCACTCGCCAGTTCATCATCAGTCAGCCCCTGATTCCATATTCAGGTTTAGTTGACAACATCATAGCAATTCAATACAAAACTGAAGGAATTTCTGCCAGCATTAGCTGTGCACCTACATATACTTGCAGGTTTTAATTTCTGAGAAAATGAGACTCAGTGTTACGTTACAATTTCTGCATCACATGGTTAAAAGGAAAAAGAAGGGCACAGAGGAAGGGAGGAATGAACAATAAAATAGAAGTTCACAGCTACAACATTCAGTTTCCAGTTTCTACGAGATCCCCCCTCATTCGAATGTCTTAAGAGTGTTTATATCTTATAAAGTGAAAAATTTCTGTTTCTATCCTGTGATTGCATGGTATTTTGTAAAAAGGATTAAAGACCCCATTTCCACAACATTCAGAATGAACCTGGTTGACAAAATACCATGCAATGACTGCCACAAACATTACATCAGACAGACAGGACGGAGACTAGCCATCAGAATACACAAACATCAGCTAGCAGCAAAATGGCATGATGAACTCTCCTTAATATCTGTATCTTCAAACAATGAAGGCCATCAGTTTAACTGACACAAAGTAACCATAGTCGCCGAAGCCAAACGTAGACACGCACGGGAATTCCTAGAGGCATGGTTCTCCACCCATACTTCAATCTACAAACATATAGAATTGGACCCCATACACAAACCCATACAGGTCAAAACTGGAAATGACACTACTCACCGTAACGGCTCAGACAGTATAAATTCCAAGCAGAGTAGAATAACGCCGCTTCATTGGAGCCTCCATTGATGATGTCACCTAGCATGGTGACAAAACGTCTGAACAAAAATAAGCCAGCTCGGCGAGCAAGTTAACAACCACATTTGATTCTTGGCTAAACCTATAACCAAAATTGTTTCTAAAAGCTACCGCTTTCTGGTGGAGTCTGTAACTTCCAGGTAGGACTAGTCTTTAAGCTCTTTCTAGCTCATACTAGTGCTTCTTATCAAAAGGTCTGCAGTAAAGGCTTTAGCTTGGAGTGCTCTTTCTCCTTCATTGGCCTTTCCATGAGTTCCTGCTGACTGTTTATTTCACTGCTTGTGGCTGCTTTCCTGGTTCCATTGGACTTTTTTCAAAATATTTTACCTTGTGGAGTTAAGCAACAATGCCCATGGCTGATCACCATGTGGTATTTGTGGGTAGAGATATGCTGCTATCAGTCCTCTTTCATTAACTGAATCTGAGACATCTGCACTACTATAATTCTAGCCTCTTGCACAATTTCATTGATTTTGTTACTGTACCATTTGTGAGCATGGCTTCAGTAGTCAAGGCACTACAGTCTGGAAGTCCCTCCTCAATCTTCCCCACCCCCCCTCACAATCTTTCCCCTTCCTAAATCTTTACCCTTTCTGCCTTTAAAATGCTTGTTGTTTTATACCCCTTTGAGCAAATTTTTGATCAGTTGCTCGTCATCAATAAATTTGGCTTGGTGTCAGACCTTGTCGGGTAATGTACTTCTGAAATATTATGAAGTGTTTTACTGTGTTAAGGATGCTGTTTTCATGCAGGTTGTTGTTATTATTACTTGTAGGTCTGCCTGGAAGAACCTGAGAGTATTTTAAAAAAAAAGAAAAGGTTTTGTGTTTGAGAATTAAACGTGACTTGAGACCAAACATTTTCACAAATTGCCAGTAATCTTCATTATAGAATGAGAAAATTTTGAGATTTTTCGTCTTTCCAAAATCTATACAGTTCAAGAACACACTTGGACCAAGAATTATTGCTCTGAAGTTGCGCCATTCCAATTCTTCCCTCTGAGCAACATCCATTTTGTCCAACATTATCCATTTAGTTAATTTTCTATCCATACTGGGCACATTTTCTCATGCTTGCCTTCATTGCTCAGACCATTGAGTATCCGATGTGGAATGTCATGTTGAGGTTGTACAGGACATTGGCGAGGCCTCTTCTGGAATACTGTGTGCAGTTCTTGTCACCATTTAATAAGTACGAAATTGTTAATCTAGAGAGGGTTCAGAAAGATTTACCAAGATGTTTCCATAGGAATAGAGGGTGTGAGATACAAACAATAGACTGGTAAAACTGGTACTTTTTCACTGGAGTGTAGGAATTGATGGGTGACCTTATAGAGGCTTATGAAATCATGAAGGGCATAGATAAATTTGAATAGCAAGGGTCTTTTCCCTCAGGTGGGAGAGTTCAAAACAAGGGGGCACTTTTTTTAAGGTGAGAGGCAAAAAAATTTAGAAAGGACATGAGGGGCAACTTTTTTTACTCAATGGTTTGTGTGTGTGTGTGTGTGTGTGTCGAATGAACCGCCAGCGAAAGTGGTTGATGCAGGTATGGTTACAATGTTTAAAAAACGTTTGGACAAGTTCAAGAATAGGAAATGTTTGGAGGCATATGGGCCAAGTGCAGGCAGGTGGGATTAGTTTAGGAGCAGGAAAGCTGATGTTTCAGGTCTGGACCCTTCTTCAGAAATGCCATTTCAGCTTTCCTGCTCCTCTGGTGCTGCTTGGCCTGCTGTGGTCATCCAGCTCTACACCTTGTTATCTCAGATTCTCCAGCATCAGCAGTTCCTACTATCTCTGGGATTAGTTTAGTTTGGCAACATGGCCAGAGTGGACTTGTTGAACTGAAGGGTCTGTTTCCATGATGTATGACTCAACCTGAAATTTTCTAACAAGTCTTTTGTGAAACATCTAATTGGGCACTTTCAGAAAACCTGTGCGCAAAATATCAATTGCATTTCCACTCTAGCCAGTCACTGTCTCAAAGAACTCACTTAAATTTGTTTAATACCATTTAACTTGGATGACTCAATGCTTGCTATCCAAGGATTCACCCTCTTGCATTTTGACCTTGAGTTGTAGGTTCCAACAATTTCCTTGTTAAGCAATGCCCAACAATTAGGTGGATCCTAGCTGACAGTGTATTGGGAAGTTTGCCAACACTTTCTTGATTAAAAGCTGGCAGTATCCCATGCAGAAAGAGAGGCTACCAAGACTTCTGCCTACTTGCACTTAAGTTCGCATAAATCAAGAAGTGTTACCCACCCATTTGAGGGACATGCAGGCATTCTTCATTGAACAAAGAGAAACAATCACATCGACCCTTTGATCATGGAATAATTCTCAACATTTGTAATATTTTGTTTTTGTAGAATCATTATTTCTAGTTTTAGGTTGGGAAAGAGGGGTGTTAAGTGTACAGGAAATGAAATTGTGATATGTAAGTCTAATATGTATGATATGGGAGCTAGCTGATCCTATTGAGAACGACAATGAGCACATCTGCAGCAAACGTTGGCTGCTTGAGCAGCTCCGGCTCAAAATTGATGAGCTGGAATCTGAACTCCAAACACTGAGGCACATGCGGGAGAGGGAGAAATACCTGAATGCTGTGTTCCAGGAGGCGGTCACACCTGGTAGATTAACTAATGTTAATTCGATCGGCGGGCAGGGGCAGCAGTGTGTGACTGCGAGCGAGGCAGGTAGAGGGACCCTGCAGACAGGAACACAGGAGCCGCAGCCCTTGACATTGTCCCACAGGTATGAGGCACTTGCTCCCTGCGTGGATGAGGAACAGGGCTGCAGGAAGGATGAGTCAACTGACCATGGCACCATGGTCCAGGAGGCCATTCAAGAGGGGGGAGCAAAAAGACAGATTGTAGTTGTAGAGGATTCCATCATCAGGGGGATAGACAGTATCCTTTGTGAGCAGGATAGAGAATCCCGCATGGTGTGTTGCCTGCCCGGTGCCAGGGTGTGAGACATCTCTGACCGACTTGAGAGGATACTGGAGAGGGAGGATCCAGTTGTTGTGGTCCACGTAGGTACCAACAACATAGACATGTGTGGAACCTGAATCTGGAATTCCTATCCTCATTCCTGTAGCCAGTGCAAATGTGGACAGAGTGAGTCCACACCTTATACTTCTGACCTGGACAGTTCGATTGTAGAGATGAGAATCTCTTATCCCTGTCCTCTGCCCCAACACCATCTTCACCTACTGTTTTCATGAAGTCAGGCCAACTTCTCAAGGACACAAGGCTGAAGATCCCTTCTGGGGGTGCCGGGGGTGTGATTTGTGTTGAATTGCAAAATGTCTCATTATTAAAACAAAAGGAGAAATGAGTAGACCAGAAAATTATAAGTCAGTCAATTTAACCTTGGTGATATGCAAGTTATTTGAAAGAATTCTGAGGAACAGAATATATCTTCCTTTGGATAGATACAAATTAATCAAGGATAGCATGGATTTTTTAAGGGAATGTCTTGTTTGACAAATTTAATCTTTTTTTTCAGCAGTATTGATAATGGTTATACAACAAATGTGGTCTACATGGACTTGAGTAAGGATCTTGATAAGGCCCCACGTGAAAGTAATTGAGTCCATGGGATCCAACAATATGGCAGTTTGGATTCAAATTTGGCTGAGAGGAAGGAAGCAGAGAGTAAGAGTAGAGTGTTTCTGTGACTAGAAGTTTGTTTTGTTGTGGATCAGACCCCCTCAAAATATATTAAGAAGATAGGCTAGGTTCCTAACCTTTCTTATTTTTAAAGGCAAGTGGCAGGTGTTTCATTCTGGAAGTAATTCGATTGGTCAAACTACCAGACTTGAAGCAAAATATACCTTATTCATACACTATAGTTAAAAGACAACAGGAGAAAGAGGAAACTGGAATAACTTAATGCCACTTGAAAACTTAACAGAATAATAGATGATTCAACTACTAAACGGTAACTGTTCCAATATAGTAACATCCCATAAACACACCCTGGACACAAGCAAGTTCAGGAAAATAGATTACAAGGTGTGGGGCTGGATGAACACAGCAGGCCAAGCAGCCTCTTCGACTTGTCTGCCTCCTCTCCACCTATCCTCTCCTCTATCCATCTTCTATCCGCCTCCCCCTCTCTTCCTATTTATTTCAGAACCCTCCTCCCCTCTCCCATTTCTGATGAAGGGTCTAGGCCCTAAACGTCAAGCTTTCCTGCTCCTGTGATGCTGCTTGGCCTGCTGTGTTCATCCAGCCCCACACCCTGTTATCTCGGGTTCTCCAGCATCTGCAGTACCTTTTATCTCAGGAAAATATTTTGTCTCACACTCACTTTTCCAGTCCAGGAGGAAAACCATCAAAATAAAAATCTGAGAGAGAGAGAGTAGCAGGAAGAAATGTACTGCAACTCCCACTCAGCTTCAAGACCCACTCAGCTTCAAGACCCAGGATACTAGAGAGGGAGGATCCAATTGTTGTGGTCCACGTAGGTACCAACAACATAGACATGTGTGGAACCTGAATCTGGAATTCCTATCCTCATTCCTGTAGCCAGTGCAAGACAACTCTTGCTACTGAAAAATTAAAACTGAAAATCCTGGTTCTGTAGGAGATTGCCAGACCCATTTAGGCTGCTTGTATTGTTCCCAGTTTAAACAGAAACCGAGGAATCACCAGCAGTTTATTTTATGGGCTTTCAGTGGACAGCCCAAGACCTCTGTCTTAAAACCTGTCTTCAAAACTAAAAAGGACACAGTACAACTCTTAAAGCTGTAGTAACATCACAATTTCCAGTCAGGTTCCACAGGGCTCAGTGCTGGGACCCTTGTGTTTGTGGTGTACGTTCATGGTTTGGGCTTAATTGTCGGGGCTGTGATCAGAAAGTTCACTGATGACATTTGGATGAAAATTAGTAAGGTGGTAAACAGTGAGGAGGATTACTGTCAACTGGAACACATTATCAATGGGCTGGCAGCTGAGCAGAGCAATGGCAAATGGAATTTAATCTAGGAAAGTATGAAGTATTTAGAAGGATTCTCACATGGCAAGGGATTACACTATGAATGGTAGGGCTGTGGAAAATACTAAAGACTGGAGGGACCTTGGTGTGTACATCCATTAATACATGAAGCCAGCAGGGCAGATGGATCAGGTTGTTAAGAAGACTTATGGTGCATTTGCCTTTATTAGTCGAGGCATAGAATACAAGAGCAGGGAGGTTATACCGGAGCTTTATAAAACTCTGGACAGGCCATAACTGGAGTACTACGTGCACTTCTATTCACCAGATTATTGGTAAGGTTTGATTGCACTAGAGAGGGTGCAGAAGAGATTTATCAGGATACTTTGTTAACTAGAGGGTATGAGCTTTGAGGAAAGTTTGGATGGATTGGGGTTGTTTTTCTGAGAGCAACAGAGTTTGAGAGGGGACTTGATAGAACTATGTGAAATGATGAAGTGTATAGGGAGGCTGAATAGGAAGACACTTTTTCCATTAGTAGAGGAATTCATAACCAGGGATATGTCTTTAAAACAAGATGTAATAGGCTAAGAGGAGACGTGAGGAGAAATATTTTCACTCAGAGGAGGTGAGAACTCACTTTGGATTTGATTTGATTTGATTTATTATTGTCACATGTACCTAGGTACAATGAAAAGTTTTGTTTTGCTTGAAAGGGAGATTTGTCAGAAAACTCTCATAAGTTTAAGCAGTATTTACATATTTACTTACACTTCCATAGCCTCCTGGGTTGGGGTCCAAGAGCTGGATGAGAGTAGTCTGATTTTTGTTGATCAGTGAGGACATGATGAGCCAAATGCCCTCCTCTTGCACTGTAAATATCTATCAGGTTATTGCAAAGGGGATGAATGTGGGTAGTCAAGGTGAGATAATGCATACTCTTGACACTGTGATGCCATTTATCACGCTGCAGTTGTTTACCCTAGAGTGGTAAAGTCAAGGACCAGAGGGTAGCATAGATTAGGGAGTAGCCCATTTTAAAAAGATGAATGGGAATTTCTTCTCTTGTATGGTAGTGAATTTGATTAATTCTCCTACATAGAGGGCTGTCAAGGCTGGGTCATTAACTATGTCCAAGGTTTAGACAGACAGATACTTTCTCAGGAAGGGAATCAAGGATTATGTGGAAAAGGCAGGAAAGTGGAATTGAGGATTATCAGATCAGCCACAGTTTTATTGAATGGTGGAGCGGACTCAATTAGCTAAATGGCCTATATCTCTTCCTATATCCTATTAGACAATTTAAAATGTCCAGAATGCCTTTCACTGTTAAACGAAAGGATAAGCTGTCAAAGCAATGGGCTTCTCTAATTTCTTAATCCTGTTCCATCTTTCAGGTATTACCAGGTGCGGGCAGCTCTGAAAATCCCACCCCGAGTTCCTCACCGGCTGACAGCAACACTGACAGGACCCACAGGTAAGAAAACAGAGTGCAGAACTCTGAGCTGGAACTACTGAATTATTCGTTCATCGTCAAAGTGGCCCCACGGGAACGCCATTGTCAACTTGTAGTGAGACCTTTCTTTCCTACGCTGACCTCATGTTTGAGTTTAATGAAAAAAACGTAATGCTTGGAAATGAGTATCCTGAGCCTCTATTTTGAAATATACGAGATGATTTGGACCAGTTTGTGTCATTCAGCATCTTCTTCATTTTCCTGATGGGTTTAGACATAATTTCGAATGATCCCCTGTGATTTCGAGCTACTGATTCACAGTTGCTGGGACATCCTCTGTACCTTCGCTGTACTGTTGGTGATCTTGGAACGTGAATATCAGGAAGCTGTTCTTCCTTTTCTCAGCTGATGTCTGTGTATGCGCAGAGTCACTGGACGGTGTGCAGGAGTGAGAATCGTGGCCTGAGGTCGCTGAGCTCAGTTGAGCGCATAGGAAAATGAGAAATGGAAGGAGTGTGTCATTCAATCCCTTGAGGCCGCAATGCCATTCAGTAAGATCAAGGCTGATCCAATTGTGGCCTAAACCCCACTTTCCTGCCTGGCTATTATAACCTTTCACTCTGTTGTCAGTCACAAATCTGTTCATTTACCCTTGATTTTATTCATGCTCTGGCAGTAGCCTTGCTGAGCTGAGCCAAACACAGCAGAGATCTGTTTCACCTCTGAGCTGTCAGTCAAACTCCAAGGCAGAGTTAGGATCACAAATTGTAGTTAGTCTCTTGCACTGACCTGGCAGTTATTGCAGTAAACAATAGTACATTCTATGTTGGAAAAGCATCTGGAATCCGTCCTTGATCAGCACCAGCGCACAGTTGAACCACAAAACCGCTGTGGTTTCAGCAAAGTGCAAAATGTTCTGGCACATACATAATGAATTAAAAGTTAAGACTGGTGGGTGGAAGGCACAGCAAGTGCATCATTAAAAGGCAGCTTTATCTGAAGCTGGCATTTGTAATTCATTGGGTATTGTCATAATTAGTCAAGTTGGGAGATGAGACTTTAACATTTTAACAAAGCAGGAGTCTTTGAATTTATCCTAATTAGATTTTATGGCATGTTGCTGGTATACACTTAGCCCGCTGTGATTGTCCTGTGACATCTTCCTGCAGTGTGCTGATAGCTGCTGACAACCAGCTGTTAGAATTATTTAGTGACAGGGAACTTTTACAACCGTTTACCTGTAACCTGCTGTTTGAGAGGAAAAATAACACTGTGGAACTGACAGAGAAACAAATGTTAACAATATCACCTTGAGGAGGGATCAGTGCCAAGGGGGGTATAGATTTAAGGTAAAGGACAGGTGGTTTAGAGGGGATGTGAGGAATAATTTTATCAGTCAGAAGGTGGTTAGAATCTGGACCTCACTGCCTGTAGGGGTGGGAGAGGCAGAAACCTTCATTACATTTAACAAGTATTTGAATGTGCACTTGCATGGGTGATGGACCAAGTGCTGGAAAATGGGATGAGAATAGATTTTTTTTTGACGGATACAGTCTGTAGGGCCAAACAGTTCTTTTCTGTGCTGTAGATTCCTATGACCCTATAAGGTCAGATGAGAACTAATAAAAAGATGGTTACCTGGAGTATAGATTAATTGAGCCAACTGGACATTTTCTTTGCCATCATCCCTGTATGATTGTGCAAAAATCCCACAAATTCCATTTGCCACTGATCAACCCATTTATCAAAGCGTCAGTTCTCTTCTATTTACTAATCTCGATAGATATACCCCTTCAACCGCTAGTGAGTTTGACTTCTCATCACTCTCTGGATCAAGCCATTTTTTTCTGAATCTTGGATTCAATTTTTTGACGACTAGTTTATATTGATTGTGTCTGGCTGTTCTCTATCCTACCAGTGGCAGTTTGGTCCATGGTTATTAATCAGATTAAACTGAATTCATCAAATCCACACCCTTGGAACCAGATAGAGACTGATGTGCACACAACCTTGGACTCCGGTCTGTTTAATCTCGGGAGCAGCATCATCAACAGGACCCACGGGTTAAGAAAGCAGAATGCAGCAGACGGAGCTATTATTCGTGAATTATTATACCATACTTGAAGCTGTCCAGCAAGCAGCATTTTGAGTGGAAATTTGTGGACCACTGCTAGTGGGTTTGAGGGTAGTGGTGGGTTGGAGTTTGTATAATGCAGCACATGGCCAGCCCACCACTTGTTTGCGCACCCCTGACTATCTCCCATTTTATGCTGGACCTTTTAGGCAGGTCATTTATCCTTTGGCTTATTGAACAGTGTATGTTTTCCATTAATGTGTCAGGAAACCCCATGTCAGGCAGCTGCCTGGCAGCTTTTGTTTTGTGGGGTATACTGACCAAGTCAGTGGGGAGTGACCGTCAGAGGGATGTTGCCCTGCCATTCACCAGCCCATTTAACACTGCTGTCACAGTTTATCGAGCCTGGACCACAAAAACCCTTCCCTGGCCCAACAGATACCTGAGATGTAGCTTCAGGACCCCAGAGTGATGATCACCAACAATCTGTCCTGGTCTGCCCACAGTGAAGAAAGCACAACAATGCCTCAACTTCCACAGGAGGCTCAGGATATCCGGCATGTCCGCGAGCACTCTTACCAATTTTGATATATGCACCATAGAAAGCATTCTATCTGATGAATCAAGGCTTGGAATAGCAACTGCTCTGCTCAAGGCCAGAAGAAACAACAGAGTTGTGAACACAGGCCAGTCCACCACACAAACCAACCTTCCATCAACTGACTCCATGTATACTTGTTGCTGCCTTGGGATGGCAGCCAACATCAAAGATCCTCCAAACTGAGATTGGTGGAAAAGCTCAGCAGGTCTGGCAACATCTGTCGAGAGAAATAAAAGTTAACATTTAGGGTCGACTGAAGGCAAATGCTAGTTATGGGAAATTGCTGATAGTTTTGGGCAATGGACATCACACAAAAGTAATCAATTCTGCAAGCATGATATTCAGGATTGCTGCTATATTCTGAATTATAGTGTAATTTTTCATCTTGGAATTTTGTACTCACCAGATCCTGGAAGCCAAGAATAATGGGTAAGCAATTGTGTTACATTCTTTCATGGGATCTGCAGCAGTGACATTTTTATAATGCAGCAGGACGGGTCCTCAGATCGAAAAGGTGATAATCCACATTCTACACAATCTGGTCTCCCCTCCTGCTACCTCAATACAGGCGGCACTGCCAACATTAATAGAATATTATTGGGATGAGAGAAACTAGCTCAACCAACATGGCTGTGCCAACTCTCAGAGAAGGAGCTGCTTAATCTCCTTATGCTAACCTTTCTCCAAATATTTCACCACTTCCCTTTCAAAATTGTTTTGGCTTCTACTTCCGTGTTTGAACGACATTGTTACATTTCACCTTACCCTTTCCATTATTAGAGCAACACCATCCACAACTCCAGCAACAATAGTATTAGTAGAGATATTATGGAAGCAATTTGAAGGAAGTAAAATTAGGGGAAAGCAAAATGTTCATCGAGTCTTATACAAATCAAAATAAAATAATACCATAAAATAAAAGAAATATTAAAATGTTGTTCAAGTTTAACTCAAAACAATCAAGGTGAGCAACACACATTATACCTGTCGTTGGCTTAAGGCTTGGATGAAGGGAATACATGCCAGTTTGATATTTATATGGTAGCTGTAATTACATGCTACAATTACACACCATTCTGATAGTTACAATCAACCTGTTCAGTATGTTGTTACACACCTCTGGAGCAGCTGGGACTCGAATCTGTGCCTTCTGGCCTAGAGGTAGGGATGCCACCACTGTGCCACAAGAGCCCTCATGCATACCATTCTGTGCCTGTGTGACGATGGAGCTCAGATGCAGGCTAAATTGGTCCTGCTCAGTTGCAGGTTTAAACATCAATTGGACAGAGAGCTGCATGTTGATTTTGCAAAACCCGCTTTGTGCAAAACCCGCTTTCTCTCTTTATTTTTGGTAGACCCCTTGAGACCTTCCTTCAAAACACAAGGAAGGCATAAATCCCTGGGACAGAAGAATCACAGCAGTGTTTCTCTCTCTTTTAATATTTCTTCACTTTATGCAAGAAAACATTATCAACACTGCTTGATGCCTCAGACTAGAAACTAAGCAAAATACATATTTCCAAATATTGTTCCTGAAAGATGTGTTCTTTTCACCCAAACAGCCTTTGAAATATCCTTATATTAGTCGAGCCACTCCTTGATTTAGTGTTAGTATTTAAACAGTGACAGAGTATCATTGATTTTGTGCTTAGAAAGAAACTGGCATAAGCCGACAGGAAATCTTTCCTTTTTAAGGCAAAAAATGACATAGAAACACAGAAACATAGAAGATAGGAGCAGGAGAAGGCCAGTTGGCCCTTCAGGCCTGCTCTGCCTTTCATCACAATCATGGCTGATGGTCCAACTCAATCGCCGAATCCTGCTTTCTCCCCATAACCTTTGATCCCATTCGCCCCAACTGCTATATCTAGTTGCCTCTTGAATATATTCAATGTTTTGGCATCAACTGCTTCCTCTGGTCCTGAATTCCACAGACTCACCACTTTTTAGGTGAAGAAATGTGTCATCATCTCCATCCTAAATGCTCTATCCCGAATCCTCGGACTGTTACCCCTGGCTCTGGACACACCAGCATCGGGAACATCTTCCCTGCATTCGTCTGAACTCCAGCGAAAACAATCCCAACCTAGTCAATCTCTCCTCATACGTCAGACCCGCCATTCCCGGAATCAGCCTGGTAAACCTTTGCTGCACTCCCTCAAGAGCAAGATCATCCTTCCTCAGAAAAGGAGACACACAATATTCCAGGTGTGGCCTCACCAAGGCCCTGTACAACTGTGACAACTCATTCCTGCTCCTGTACTCAAAACCTCTCGCAATGAAGACCAAATACCATTTACCTTCTTTACTGCCCACTGCACCTACATGCTAACCTTCACTGACTGGTGCACACGGTCACCCAGGTCCTGCTGCACACTCCCCTCTCCCAGCACTTCCTTAAGTACTTTGGGATGTAGATTATCAGACCCTGGGGATTGATCCATCTTCAATCCCGTCAATTTTCCCAACTCCATTTCTCTACTAAAATTGATCTCCATCAATTCTTCCCTTTCGCTAAATCTTGCATCCTTCAGTAATCCTGATATCTGATTTGTGTCCTGTTTTGTGAAGTTAGAACCAAAGTATGTATTCAGTTGCTCAGCCATTTCTTTGTCCCCTTTACAGCCATTCAGGTAGTAATCTGCTATCTATTTTTGCTTCCAAAGTGAATAACCTCACATTTATCCAAATTATACTGCATCTGCCATTGAATTGCCCATTCACCCAACCTGTCCAGATCATGTTGAAGGATCTCTGCATCCTCATCACAGTTCACTGTCCCACCCAACTTGGTATCATCTGCAAACTTTAAGGTGTTATGTTTTGATCCCTCATTCAAATCATTAATATATATTGTGAATAGCTGGGGTCCCAGCATCGATCCCTGTGGCACCCTTCTAATTACTGTCAGCGAATTTGAAACAGACCCATAAATTCCTACTGTTTGCTTCCTCTCTGCCAACCAGTTTTCTGTCCATCTCAATAGACCTCCCCCAATGACATGCGTTTCAATCTTGCACATTAATCTCTTATGTGGTACTTTGTCAAACACTTCCTGAAATTCCAAATATACCACATTGAGTCGCTCCCCCTTGTCAACTCAATGAGCTATATCATCGTAGAACTTCAACAGATTTGTCAAGCATGATTTCCCCTTCATAAACCCATGCTGACTCTGTCTGATCCTTCCACTGCTTTTGAAATGCTCTGCTATGAAATCCTTGATAATGGATTCGAGAATTTTCCCTGCTACTGATGTTAGGCTCACTGGCCTATAATTCCCTGTTTTTTTCTCTACCTCCCTTTATGAATGTTGGAGTGACATTTGCCACCCACCAATCTGCAGGGACAGTTCCAGAGTCTATAGAATCCTGGAAGATGACCACCAATGCATCCACTATTTCTAGAGGCACTTCCTTAAGTACTTTGGGATGTAGATTATCAGGCTCTGGGGATAGATCCATCTTCAATCCCGTCAATTTTCCCAACTCCATTTGTCTACTAAAATTGATCTCCATCAATTCTTCCCCCTCGCGAAATCTTGCATTCTCCAGTAATCCTGATATCTGATTTGTGTCCTGTTTTGTGAAGTCAGAACCAAAGTATGTATTCAGTTGCTCAGCCATTTCTTTGTCCCCTATTTTACATTCCTCTGTTTCTGTCTGTAGGGGACCTACATTTGTCTTCACCAATCTCTTTCTCTTCACGTACCTACAGAAATTCTTCGTGTCAGTCTTTATGTTTCCTGCAAGCTTACGTTCATGCTGTATTTTCCCTTTTTCAATGGTCCTTGGTCCTTCTTTGCTGAATTCTAAACTGTTCCCAATCCTCTGACATATTATTTTTCTTGGACAATCTGTTTGCTTCTTCCTATTAGATACTATCTCTAATTTCCTTTGTAAGCCATAGATTGGCCCTCTTACCCGTTTTGTTTTTGTGCCAGACTGGAATAAGCAGTTGTTGCAGAGATAACAAGGTGTGGGGCTGGATGAACACAGCAGGCCAAGCAGCATCATAGGAGCAGGAAAGCTTGACGTTTCGGGCCTAGACCCTTCATCAGAAAATGGATTTTCTGATGAAGGGTCTAGGCCCGAAACGTCAAGCTTTCCTGCTCCTATGATGCTGCTTGGCCTGCTGTGTTCATCCAGCCCCACACCTTGTTATCTCGGATTCTCCAGCATCTGCGGTACCTTTTATCTCTAAGCAGTTGTTGCAGTTCCCCCATGCGTTCCCTGGATGTTTGCCATTGCCTATCCACTGTCATCCCTTTGAGTAACTCTCCCCAATCTATCAAGGCCAATTCACGCCTCGTACCTTCATAATTTCCTTTATTAAGATTCAGCACCCTCGTCTCTGAATCAACTACCTCACTTTTTATCATGTTATGGTTGCTCATCCTCAAGGGGCCTCGCACAGCTAGATTGGCAATGATTCCCTTCTCATTACATAGTACCCAGTCTAAGATGCCCTGCTGTCTAGTTGGTTCCTCTACATATTGGTCAAGAAAACCATCCCATTATACACTTCAGGAATCCCTGCTCTATGACATTGTGACTAATTTGATTTGCCCAAACTATCTGCAGATTAAAATCACCCACAATCACCGATATTTCCTTGTCACATGCATCTCAAACGTCCTGTTTAATGCCATTCCCAAAATCACCACTGCAGTTTGGGGGGGTCTATATATGACACCCACTAATGTTTTTTGCCCCTTTGGAATTTCTGAACTCTATCCGTCCAGACTCCATATTGTCAGAGCTAATATCCTTTTTTGCTACTGTGTTAATTTTCTCCCTTTCCAGCAATGTCACTCCACCACCTTTTCCTTCTTGCCTGACCTTCTAAAATACTGAATACCCTGGGACATTCAGTTCTCATCCCTGGTCACCTTGCAGCCATGTCTCTGTAATCCCAATTGTATCGTACCCATCTATCTGTGTGATTAGTTCATCCACTTTATTGCAAATGGTCTGTGCATTAGGGTACAAAGCCTTTAAGCTTGTCTTTTTAATATTGTTTGTCTCGCTCTTATTTTTCTCAATAACCCTGTTTGAACTTTGTACTTCGTTTCTTGCTCTTGTTTTTCTCAATAACCCTGTTTAAACTTTGTCCTTGCTTTCCCTGCCTATCACTTTTCTTATTCCCTTTCTGCCTTTTGCTTTTGCCCTTGCTCCCTCCCTCTCCAACTCCTTACATTGGTTCCCATCCACCTGGCATGTTAGTTTAAACACTCCCCAACGGCTCTAGCAAGCACTGCCCCTTGAACATCAGTCCCAGTCCTATCCAGGTGTAACCTGAACAGTTTGTACAGGTCCCACCTCCCCCAGACCCGATCCCAATGCACCAGGAATCTGAAACCCTCCCTCTGACACCATCTTTTCAGCCACGTATTCATCCATATGTCCTGTCATTTCTCCTCTTGTCTTCACTTGAACGCGGAGGGTGTCCTGCTGAAGTCCTCCTTTCGATGCGCTTTCTCAGCCCGCCTTTTCTTCAGTTATGGATCCTGTCTTCCTCATTAATACTCTTTACAATTGTTGTGCTCGCATTTCCATTTTAAAGAACAATAAAAATAAAAGTGATTGATTATTTCCCTCTTCTGCTCTTTCACATGGTTCATTTGGTTGGGCCTCAGTGGAAGATTCACGAGTGTTTCTTTGTTCGGGTGAATATTGCAGTCAGGACCTGATAGTAGGGTTTCCATATTTGAAAAAGGACTGTGGCAATTTCAGAGGGTTATTCCTGCTGCCTGCAATTTAGTTTCGTGGTCGGCTCACTCACAGCTCAAAACAGTGGATAAATTGTCACTCCATTTTAACTGGGAGGCTTAGAATTGCACGATCATTATTTGCTGTTTGTATTTTGAGGAGGCCTGTTTTAAAATGCTGTCGCTTCTTATTCAATGTTAAGAACTCTGCCATGACAAGCCATAGGTCTGGAAGCGATTAGTAACATGTAGGTGCTGATGGTTTGCTTTTCAAAGCCATGAAAGCAAGTCCTTGTGGACTGAGTTCACTGTGCTTTAGTTGGCGGGTTTTCATAAACTGCAACAAATGCAATGTGATGTTTTTTCCAGTCTGCATCGGTAGGGAGCCTCCAAATTACCTTCACTTACTGCAGTGTTGATGGTGAAGCACACTGTCACTCATTTGATGTCATGCGGCATTGGAGTTGAATCATTAGCAGCAGTGACAAACATTGCTTACTAAAAACAAAACCCGCTGACCGAATCACAGATGTTTTACTCTCTGGTAGACGTCTTCTGGAGCAGACATGTCACGCTGCCAACAGCTCTTTGTCTTTACTACTCTTATTTTTCTTTGATTCCTTCATAAATTACGTTAACAAATTTCATCTCAACAATGCAGATGTAAGTAGCTGTAGACAAATGAAGAGTGTAGATTTGAGATAACAAGCATGGGGCTGGATGAACACAGCGGGTCAAGCAGCATCATAGGAGCAGGAAAACTTGACGTTTCGGGCCTAAACCCTTCATCAGAAATGGGGGAGGGGAAGAGGGTTCTGAAATAAATAGGGAGAGAGGGGGAGGTGGATAGAGGATGGATAGAGGAGAGGATAGGTGGAGAAGAGGCAGACAAGTCGAAGAGGCGGGGATGGAGCCAGTAAAGGTGAGTGTAGGTAGGGGGGTAGGGAGGAGATAGGTCAGTCCAGGGAGGACGGACAGGTTAAGGGGGCGGGATGATGTTAGTAGATAGGAGATGGGGGTGTGGCTTGAGGTGAGAGGAAAAACAGGTTAGGGAGGTGGAGATGAGCTGGACTGGTTTTGGGATGCGGTTGGGGGAGGGGAGATTTTGAAGCTTGTTTATCGGTTCATGCAGCACAGCAGCTAGGGAGCCTTTTCAAGGGCACTTAAGGATGAGAAATAAATGTTGAACTGTCTAGTATTGTGCACCTCCACTGAATGAGTACATGAAAAATGTAGCCTATCATATGCATATGTAGTGCCTTGAAAAGTATCCAATTAGTTCCATTCTCCTGCTCCCACGAAAGATTTCCTCTTCAAGCTGTTAAAGGATTCAAATGCTAGGTTTTAAAAAATAGTATTATTCAGGGAAGTCAGGCTGTACCTCAGCAACAAAATGAGTCGATAAATCTACTGATTCAAATTTTCAGGCATCCTGACACTAAGTAAGGTCAAGAGAGAATTCCAGTTATTTGCATTGAACTTTTTGCCTGCTATCCTTTGGTTCATGTTTTGGCAACTAGGGTCTGTAGCTGTTGCTTGGTGATTAATGCTGTTAAATTTGCCCAGCAGAAAAAGGACTTAGCAGCGTAAATATCAGGTTTCAAACAAATTTACTAAATTTCTGAAAAGCAGATATCCTGAGGCAATTCTCCCTCTAGCTAGAACTTCCAGCCTACATGGATCTGAGGTGATCCAGAACTCTAGATAACAAGGTGTGGGGCTGGATGAACACAGCAGGTCAAGCAGCATCATAGGAGCAGGAAAACTTGACGTTTCGGGCCTAAACCCTTCATCCAGCCCCATGCTTGTTATCTCTGATCCAGAACTCTGCTGTCTATTGATTTGCAGCAAAGCTTGTTCTTGCAGTGTTCTCAGTGCTTGCATTTCCGGCCGTGCTTTAAACTGTTTCAGCCCTAAGCAAAGAAATACCATCCCTAAGCCTCTCCAGCTGCCTATCCTCCTTTAGTGGGATCCTGACAATGAATATATTACAAGTTGTCTGGGAATAACTGTGGTGAAGCCCCTTTTTAATGTACGTTTTGGTACATTAAAGGTCCTGTATAACTGCAAGTTGTTGGTTGGAATTAATACACAAAGTGGTTTGTGCAGAGGTAGCTGATTCATCTTATGACTTGAATGCACTTATTTTTCCTCAGTATCTTTAGACAGGTGTGGAAATAAATTGATCAGATTTCCGATACAAGTGGCTATCCGATTCTTCCACTGCTGATGACAGTTTTCAATGTAAAACTGGCAGTTTCCGTAAACTGAAATTTATCCAGTCAAGTTGTCTTTAATTTCTGTTTTTCTGAGTTTAAATTGTGGGTGGTAATGTGAGGAGTAAACAACTGCACAACATAAAGACACATTCTAAATGTGATGATCATTCTTTGACGAATACAATGGTTCCGTGTTTCATATTGAACCGTACAACGATAGCAACAAGATGAATTACTTCATGATTCGTGAACATAGCAACGTGGCACAGTATGCAATGATATTGCCACATCTGTCTTAGAGTTGAACTCCAAACTGCTTTTCAAGACAACCTGCACAGAGTTTGAATCCACTTAAAAAAAAGACTTCCAACAAGCAACAGCAGGAGAGCAGGTAAATAGAACAAAGTGATCCATACAGTGTTTTCATTTAAGGCCTGTGCCAAGTGCTCTACATAAAAACAAATCAGCTTATTGAATGCAACCTGTTGATTTTTTAAAACATGTACTGTATCTTGACTGCAATGGATTATGATTCAGTTGTGAGCTGAATCTATTGAAAGGCAGTAAACTCTGGTTTTAATTTAACTGTAGCCCTGCCTTGTACAGAAATATCGTCAGTGAGGTTAAAAACTATCTGATGCACATTTGCCCTTCTTGCTTTTTTTTTTGGCAACATTGTGTTCAGGGATTGGTTTTCAGTTTGTGGCATGACTTTGATCATAATGTACAGAATTCAAAATTGAGAACACTCATCAAAGGGTGTTTCAATCAATTCAGTATATACAAAAGGGTGACAGGAGTTTGGCACTAAAATGCAGTTATATTCTCATTATTTCAAATCATTCTGCCTGTACACCTGCCAATTTAAACAAGGCCTCTCACTGCTTTTGACACCAAGATAACAGTTTCAGTTTTAATTCTGGGGGCTGGGAGAAAAATATGGAGAAAATGCTTTTGGGTCTGTTACAATACATTTTGACTATCTTGTCCTACATTTCAATTGGTTAGGTGTCTTCAAACTGAAATAAGTGAAAGTTTTGTCGTGAACAGTGGGAAGGAGTGAGAATTGAGGCTTTTGGGAATGGGGTGATGCTGGATCCCACAGGCATCTTAAGGAAAAGAATCTGCTGTTTGTTAAGTGCCAATGAGCAGGTTTAGGTGGTTTCAGAGCCATAACAGGTGTGGGGAGAACAGGTCCAGAAGGAAATATCAGATTAGATGTACACTATGGATTCTTTGGTGGGTCCTGAGGTCTTGTTCCTCAACTTCCTTCATAAATTATTTTAAAATTACATTTCTTTAATTACTCATGAGATGTAGGTGTCAATGGCTGGGCCAGCATTTATTGTCCATCCCTTCTTGCCCTTGAGAAGGCGGTGGCGAGAGGACTTCAGTTCATGCGCTGTCGGTAGACCCACAGTGCTGTTAATGGGAAGTTCCTGGATTTTGACCCAATGACACTGAAGGAATGGTGGTATATTTCCTGTTTGGCTTTGAGGGTAACTTGCAGGACTTGGTGTTCCGATGTATCTGATGCCCTTGCCCTTCAAGTGTTTGTGGGTTTGGAAGGTGCTTTCGAAGGAGCTTTGGTGAATTTCTGCAGTACATTTTGCAGAAGGTACACCCTGCTGCTACTGAGCGTTGGTGGTGGTGGTGGCGGCGGGAGTGGATGTTTGTGAATGTGGTATCAATCAAGTGGGCATGCTTTGTCCTGGCTGGGACCAAAGTTCTCAAGTGTTGTTTGAGCTGTATTTAATCAGACTTCCTAACTTGTGCCTTGTAGATGGTGGGTGGCCTCGGGTTGGTGGGGGGGTGGAGGGTGGGATCAGGAGATGAGTTACTCACTGCAGTATTTCTGTAGCCAATATATTTATATGTTGACTAAAGTTCAAATTCTGGCCAGTAGTAACCCCTACGATGTTGATAATGGAGGATTCAGTGACGCAACACAACTGAATGTCAAGGGGTGATGTTCAGTTGTTGCTTATTGAAGATGGTCGTTACCTGACATTTGTGAAAGGGAATATTACTTGCCACGTGTGGTCATGTGAATTATTCCTCACATGAGAATGCACATACGATCTATACAGATCCATGCATGAGTTGGGAAACACCTACCCCACCCTCTGATGTGAGAAACCAACAGGTCACAATAACTGTATTAAGTCTTAGTCTCTCACCAGAGTGATGTCCACCCTTCACTCTTGAAGATCCCTTTTATTTTTGGATTTGGATTGTATTGTCATGTGTCCTCAAGTGCAGGCTCCAAGAATACAGTGAAAAGTGTACAATGTCGCCACACACAGCACCATCTTTGATATAAAACACCTTGGTACAAAATCTTTGTTACAGAAGTAGAAAAATAAAGAAATAAGTTAAAATGGTCAGCACTCCTGTCTTCTTAGTAAATAAGTAGGAAAATAAAGAAACAAACATTACAGTTCTTTCTTAAGCCATGGGCCTGCAGTTGCTCCAAGCTGGGCTTTCCCCGAGAGTGCTCACTCTCCCCTGCTCTGGGCTAGGACCCACCATTGCTGACCTCTGCTGGGTATACCAGGCTTCACTGCCATTCTCAAGGCTTCAGCCCTGCTTCCCTGCTGCCGCCATCTGTGCTTGTGGTGGGCCATAGCTGCTGCCATGCTTCATTGCCATGTTAACTGCCTCACTGCAGAGTCTCGCTGTGGTACCACGGCAGACAGACATCGATGAAGCGATAATGCCATCAACCGTGACCAGCTGCCTCGTGGCCGTTCGTCAAAGTCCCCCAGCCACTGCCTCCATGCCTAAGTTCTAAAGAATAAAAAACTAAATCAAAGGAAGAGAAAAGGTGAGAGAAGATGAAAGAAGATGATAGAAAAGTGGTTGGAGTGGAGAGTTCTGGTGAGGAGGTTTTGAAACATTGGGGTCCTGGGAAAATTTCAGAAGCCTTCCAATGATTGGAGAGGCTAGACATTTGCTTACCTCCTAGAAATTTACTGAAATTTACTCTTTTTCAAAGACTGCATTCCAACTGTAACTTTCTGGCAAACCTCCCTCTTCTGGAATTCCCCAGGGCTTTTCTCAACCTCACTTATAAAGTTAGTGCATAGTCACTTTGCTGCATGTACCTCTTCCTTGGCTCCTCTACTGATAGCCTCCAGTGACCCCTGCTGCTCACTGCCACCACCCTCCTCCTCTGGCTTCCTGGTTATCTTTCTCCCTTTGAACTGAGTCAACCACAAAAACCACAGTCACCAGACCCAGAAATAGGCTTGATTTGAAAAAAACACCAAGAGGAGACCCAAGAGTGCAAGGTAACTGGGGATCCAGATGAATTATGTGTCAAGATTATGAGGGCATATCTCTATGATGCATACGAAGGACACTGGAATGTCTGGTCTGCCATTATTTGGTGCTCTGGATGGCTAGAAGGGAGCCCAACAGGAGGGCAAAAGGCATCCATTCCAATTGTCTGTCTCTGCCACTAGAGGCACTGATGAGTTCAGGGTACCGTATGAAACATGCATCCTGCAGGTGTCAATGTGCAGTTTCCACATATACAATTTGGTCACTGTCTTCATGGAGGAGATCATGCTCGAGAATCTGAACAATCTAATGCATGTGAGCTATGTGGACTTCTCCATTCCCAGTTCATGACCGGCTCTGCCTCAGGGAAATTTGACTCGCAGCTAGTCTGGGTAGAGCCTGTTTTCCTGTGGCTCTTGAAGCCATACCTTTTTGCCCTAATGAACAGGACTGGGTCTATTCCAAGCAGAACTGCCCACAGTTGCCTCTGCCACCTCCTCCTGCACCCTGTGCCCCCCCCCTATCTAACCTTAAATGGATCCACAAGGAAACAGTTTCACTGCTGGTGGATGGTGTACATGTAAGATATGATGGTGCTTCTTTGGTCCCTTGCTGGTCATCTTGATTCCTTATGAAGAGGGAGGTGGTCACATGGAGTGTTTGTCTGTAGGAGATGCAAGAAAAGATCACGACAGCTAACCTTGGAAAACAGAAACCTCTGTAGTGCTGAGGTGCCCCAAGGCAACTTTGTATTCAAATCCTGTTGGAAATGATGGAATTCCAGTTTAACCCGTTAATGAGCGCATTCCTTTTTGTAATTACCATCACCACTGGGAGATATTCTCCAAAACTAACCCCCTCCTGCACTACAATTCGGACCCTTTCTGTTGTTTGATATTTTACTGGTGTGTTGATGTGCAGATTGGATACCCCCCTCTGGCTGCATGCAGTTTCTCACTTACGAGTCTGTGTCTTTCAAAAGCGTAAACAGCACTATAACGCACTGCTGCCCTCGATGGCCAGTGTCATGTGCTCTGTTTCATTAGAAGATGCCGGTTTTAATCCTGGCTGGTTCACAGCAGCAGTTTGCCTCAGACTCATTCTGTGGAATGAGTAAGTAGCCTCGGTGTGCACTCTTCCCATGTCCAGGAGTAGGTTGAACTCTGAGGCTCTTCAACTCATGTGTCTCTTAGAGGATGACCAACCAGAGTCCTGTCTCAAGGCTTGGGGTGGTAATAGTCACCTTGGCAGGACACATTGGGTCATTCTATCACTGGACCCAGTCTCAGCCACTGACAATTGCAGCAGTTCCCAGCCTGTCCTACCAGCTCTGTGTGGGTTCCCCCTCTCCTGCCACCTCTTCTCCAATATGACTCCCTGCAAGACCTCCAGGTTGATCTCCACGAGATCCTTTGGATTCCTAGATTCCAAATGTCACTGAGCTGAATAATCAGGCCTGATATCCACAGTTCTCCTTCACTATCCATTTTTAGCACCTCAAAATCAGTTATGTTGACTTTTCACCAGGTCTTGCTGAGTTTGCTTGTCTTTGTCCCTGTGAAACTTATGATATATGTATTTGTTTCCACTGGAGGAGGATTCAGAATCTAAAATGTTTCTGTATTGGTGGACTGCTGCTATCGTAAGCTCAAATGTGTGGGAGTTTTCAGCCTCGCTTCATGACCTGAATAACCGATTATTTGCGCTGCATTACCAAGGCTGAATGTTTGTTTTGGAAGTAGATGTGATCTGAGCTTTCTGTTCATCGATTGATCCATCTGTTTCATTGCCCATAAAAATTAACATGACACAGGATCCTGGAAGGCATGTTGTTGTAGTTAGAAACAGTCAAAAGCACTATCACAATAATGAGTGTGTTTTGGATGTTTATCCTGTACCAGGTAGACTGGCATGAGCGTGAAACTCATCATCTCCCTCATTTTTCTCTCCCTCTGACAATTTGAACTTGAGCTTTGTCAGGTTCATTTCGGCAACTGCTCTTGTATCTTCTTTCTGTCTTGGTGGCATCCTGTACGTTGTCCTGTCCTAATATCCACACCAAAATGACTCGAGTATTGCTTTGAGTCAGGTGACTACAGGGTCAAGTCCAACTGCACAGGCAAGAGTGCAGAATTTAGGCTGGCATGCTAATGGAGTATTGAGAGGGAGTACTGCCTTGTCAGAGGTGCTGTTTTTAGATGAGGCGTTAAACTGAAGAATGTCAAGCAGATGTAAGCCCATCCCACTGCACTATTCGAAGAGAAGCCTGGGAGCTCTCTCTGGTGCCCTGCTGAATATTTATCCTTTAACCAAAATTTTTGTTTTGAAAGAACAGGATTGTTTGGCCATTATCAGATTGCTGTTTGTGAGAGCGTGCCGTTAGCAGCTGACTGCCAGGTTTCCTGCATTGTAAAGGTAGGTAAAAGTAAAGAAAAAGTAAACTCACCATAGTCCCAGAGGACCATAGGGCTGCTCTCTCATGAGAGAGAGAGAGAGAGAGAGAGAGAGCGCGCGCACGCACCAACTGATCATGCTGAGTATACCTCATCAGGTGTGAAGTGCTTTAGAACATGAACAAAAACGGAAGTTTCTGGATAAGCTCAGCAGATCTGGCAGCATCTGTGAAGAAACAAAAAAAAATTAAAGTTAATGTTTCAGGTCCGGTGACCCTTCTTCAGAAGAGTTCTCAGGAAGGGTCACCAGACCCGAAATGTTAGTTGTGATTTTTTTTTCCTTCACAGATGCTGCCAGACCTGCTGAGCTTTTCCAGCAACTTCGGTTTTTGTTCCTGATTTATGCTATCCGCAGTTCATTTGGTTTTTGCTTCAGAACACTATCAGTTTGTGAAACAAGCAGAAATTTCTGGAGAAACTCAGCAGGTCTGACAATATTTGAGAAGAGAAAGCAGAGTTAACATTTTGAGTTCAGTGGCCCTTCTCCAGAACAGACAGTAGCTAGGAAAAGGTGGTATTTATGCGGATAACAGGGATTGGGAGGGAAAGGAGTAAGCAGATTTGTGGAGACTGAACCCAGAGAGAAAAAGAAAGAATGTGAGACTGACAAAGGGTTGGTTGACAGTAAGCCAGGGAATGAGAAAAGCTGATGATTCGGACTGTGAGTAAGTGAACATAGGCTGGCTGTGCTAAAATCAGCCCATGTCATGACATGGCTTAGTCTCTCTGGACAGGTAAAGGACATGGACAAAGGCTCTAAAATTAGAGCTTGTAAAAAGCCAAATGCAACCTGGGTTTCTCAATTTAAAAGGTATTGAAGTGGAGCTTAATTGAATTATGTCTGAAAATCATTTCATTACAGAGTACCTGCCCTCTAATTTTCGTGCCTTTATTTTGTTTCATTCATTGAATCTGGGTGTTGCTGGTTAAGCCAGTATTTCTTGCCCATCCCTAATTGGTCATGAGAATCCTCCCAATCCTGATAGTGTTGAGTCATGCTGAGGTATGATAGGGTGTGAAAGTTGACTGGTATCTGTTCATTTGAGAGGGATTTATTTGTCTTACTCATTTTCATGTGTGCACTTATAGCAATGCTCACTGGTTGGTGCTTAAGACTGACACCTAATATTTCACCCGGATAACCTGAGTAAACCAAGATTAGTTGTAATGCCTTTGTTGTGTCCCAATGGGATTGACTAATTTATTGTAGATTGTCTTTCTTGTGATCTGTGTGGCTCATTGGATAAGCCAATGATCTAGGAGTGATTTCTACATTTTTTTTTGTTTCAGGTGATTTAACATGTCAATTGAAATTGAGTTATAATAAGGAGAGTCTGAATAGGTTGGGAATGTTTTGACAGAAGTGTAGAAGGTTAGTGGGTGGTGACCTTGTGGAGGTTTATAAAATCATGAGGAGATAGATAAGACGAATGGGAAATGTCTTTTTCCTGGGGTGGGGGAATTTCAGGACTAGAGGGCATATTGTTAAAGTGAGAGGTGAAATTTTTAAAAAGACACAAGGTTTTTTTTTTAAAACAGAGTGGTTGTGTGTGGAGTTAACTTCCAGAGAAAGTGGTGGATTATAGGTACAGTTAAATGGTCAAAAGATATTTTAGATAAGCACGTGAATAGGAAATGTTTAGAGGGATATATGTGGGCCCAGTGTAGGCAGGTGAGGCTAGTTACATTTGGTATTTATAGTTGGTATAGACTGGTTGGACTGAAGGATCTGTTTCTGTGCTGTATGACTTGGATTGTTTTCCCCCCAGAAATCTGAGTGTTTTACACTGTGTTTATTTTAGGATTAGATATGCTCAAAATGCAGTGTGATCATCCTATTTAAAATGGGCCTCCCCTTACAAGATGACTGTTGTTTTGTGTAGCCAGTATTTAATATTGTTTACTGTTACCAAAATGGTTGCTTATGTGTATGGTGTCACATAATCCTGATTCTGAATGACACAGTTCCAGGTGCTGGTGAAGTGAAGCTGATCTGTCTGTACTAATAAGCAGTAATTTCTTCCTTGTATTCACATGACTAAATTATTAATTGATTAATAAAAAATAATTAAGGATGTTAATGTTAAGGGAGTAGTTTAGATGTTTGCAACACCTTTTGGCTATTGATTGTTAGAACTGCTTACGATGTTTTTGTTTCAGTGCCATGAAGAAAGACCTGACTGTAGAGACTATTGATTTAAGATGGTGTAATCCTGATATTGACTGAGTTGGTGAAACATCTGTGACTCCATATCTTCTGGTTGAAATTTGTTTTTTCAATAATTTTGAGAGAATTGTTGGTTTTGATCTCACATTTTGACCAGCAGCAAACAATGACATTTATTTTCTACCTCATTTGCTGCTTGGCCTTGAGTTGAATTTCTAATTGCGTTTCCTAATCAACACAGACTGCCTACTTCCATCTTACGAACATTACGTGCCTCCATTCCTGCATCAGCTGGAGCCTTTCTTTCTGCTTTTGCTCATTTGGCTAACTTTTCCCTCCCTCCACAAACTTCAGCTCACCCAAAACTCTGTTGCTAATGCCCATATCTCTACCAGTTCTGCATCTTCTAAGATCTCCTTGTGCTTACTGACCTGTGTTGACTCCAAGCTGATTAATACCTAACTTTTAAATCCCTGGCTTTGTAAAAATCTCTGCTTAACCTAGGGACTTCCTGTTGCACGAATTCTCTGAAAGAGTTGAGTGTTCTTGCAACTTTGGCTTCTTCTAGATCCTCCACTAGGTTTGCCCTACTCTGGCCTTCAGCCATCTGGAATTTGCTTTGTAATCCTCCACAACTCTCCGTCAATCTGTTTCCTTTCAGGTCAAAATTAAAACCGTGAGCCATTTTGGCCAACTATGAGTCACCCATCCTGCCTATTTTAAATTCTCCTTGAAGTGTGGTAGCATTGGCATGATGACGGGGAAGAACTTGCAACCACTTGTTCAAAGTGGTGGCAATTTATCCATCAAGGTGCATCATGCATAAATTCCAGCTCCTTAATGGTGTAGCAGAGCAGGGACAGAGAAGGAAGGAAAGGATCTTCACTTTGGATCCCTCTATGTCATGGAATTTCCTGCTTCATGTGACCAAAAATGTATTGGCTGAGAATTGGCCTAAAAGCCTGTGGCAGAATCCCATGACCCTGAGTAGATGACGTTCTTGGATTGAGGGACATCTGCCATTGATCTCCCCATCTGGATCAGTGATAGTTTGCTTGTTACAAAAATAAATATCATTAACGTTGCAATGTGGAAAGACTCCTTGTGAAGTTCCTTGGTTTTTTTTGGAAATTAAAGGGTCTGCAAGTAAGCGCACAATCATTTCTTGTTCCATTAATCTTAAAGGGATCAAGAAGTATGGGGAGAGAGCAGGAATAGGATACTGAGTTGGATAATCAATCATGATTCTATTGAATGCTGTAGCAGTCTTGAAGGGCTGAATGCCCTACTCCTGCTTCTGTTTTCCATGTTTCCATCAGGTACTGAAGGGTTTCTAAAGCATTCACGTAGAGGTCTTGAGCCATAAACCCTGTTTGATGCAAAGTGCCCTCTTGACAGAGGAATTGAAGTGTGAGTGACTAGGACCCTGTAGGATCATTCAGGGGCAGATTGTCACTGAAATACCCAATAATGTTGGTTAACAAGACAAATGGCATTTTGGTGGCTTGTTTGATTTAACACCCACTCCTCAGTGACCTGATCAGGTGCAGTCATGTTGTTGATGAGGAATTTGAGCACTACCAAAAGGCACATTCAGTTTTCACTGTTCACTTGCTACTGGAGATTTGATGGGAACTTTGGCAACATGCGAGAAGACTTTCTGATGTCGGTTATCAAGATCTTGCCAATACTCTGTCAACTTTTATTCTGAAACTTTTCGAAAGACTTCATCTGAAAATAGTAAGTGCTGCATCATTCAAGCTTATTAGACTTTTTTTAGATGTAATAATGAGAAAGAGAGCGGTTGGTCATGGAAATCCTACTCTGCGACCCTTTTGGCCTTCAGATAGAAGAGGAGTATGATATGAGGCCAGGCCATAACAGCATGACCTGCAGGCGAGAGGGATAGGAAGGCGAGGTGAACTGTTCTCTCCCTCAATCCCCGAGCCATCCTTTCAACATGCAATTTAGTGTCTGCTGCTGCCCTCCACTTGCAGTGGAAATAGGTGCACAGAGCCTACGCATATACTACTGAGAATTGCTGGCAAACAAAGCGTGTGTTTAAACCTTCAAATGCTGTGCCTGAGTGCATGCAGGCAGATTCAAATTATGTCAAGCAGCAATCAAAGCCCAGATTAACACAATGATGTATTTGCAAAAAGAAAATTGGCTTTTTTTTTGGTTATCCTTTCACCAAAATAAACCTGAAATGATGTGATTTCACATCTCAAAAACAAGCAATTCTGCAGAGTCTTAGTGAGTTCCATTTGATTTCAGTTTGCTTGCTAATTAGGAGCTGGCTGGAAATATCAGATCAATGAGCACCAAGGTACCTTTATATCAGAATATCTTAAACAGGAGTTTCTCCCTGTTAGTGTATAGTCTATGTATTTGTCCAAAGTTGACTGATTCCAAATAGAGGAACAGCTAGAGTTGATGATTTCCATGTCAGTGAACGTAGACAAAATCTGTGTGCATTGTTGTCTGGTGGAAATGAACATGTGTGGTGAACTTCAGGCTCAGCTGTGCAAGTACCACTGTTTAAACTGAAAATGTCTTGGCTCACAAAGAATGGGTGCAATAAATGAGAGAGCATTTAATATCTTGTGGCAGAAATAAAATATTACTCACGATAGGGAGGCTATATAAAAGAAAAGAAATACATGAAAATTGCAAATGAATGATGTACCTTACTAAATGCTATTGTTTTGCTGTGAAATCTCTGCACCATCATGGTCCCTTTCTTCACTTTGGCTCTCATTATGCAAAACTACACTCAGATATTCTGCTGTAAAGCCAGTGGTGGTAAGATCTACAGGAACATGGAATGTTGAAACATTGCTAAGCAAAATGAAACTGGATCAGTTGTTGTTAATTGCAAAAAAAATCCGACTGCATATGTCTGGCAGCCGTAAAATAATTTGGGATTAAATTAAGAGTAGTAACTCACGCTAACTTTGTTTTCAGATACTGTCATATCCCTCTGCGTGTGTTTATCGGAGGAAACTGACCAGCCCCTGGACAAGAAAGGACCGGAGTTCATATTGTGATCAAACAGTGCAGCTGCTGGGGAATATATTGTTTGCACATGTTCCCTTTCTGCTGCTGTTTATGGACTATTGGATATTGTTTGGTCACCAAATGCACATTATTTCCTGAAATGCAAACTTGTTTCCAGGATCTACGATTACCTGCTATGTCAGTCTTGGTCTTTGTACCTCCTGTTAACTTTGGGAATCAAATGAGTATTGCTGCAATTTGTTGAGCACATGCTTAAAAGATTGTATCTGCACCATGACTGACAGCAGGTCCCTGCGCAGAGACGCTCGTGTGCTCAGCTGAAATTTGAAATATTTAATTGTGTGAGTGTAAATACTCTAGAAGAACAAGAATTTGTCTTCCATTTTCTGTTTTACCCCACAAATGTATTTAGCTAATTTCACTCTCGGGCAACATTTATGAATATTCCTCCTTGCCATATCCCAGATACTAGGCATCAAATACGTAATTCAAGAAGAAAATGTCTTGGGCAATTAAAACAGTGCAAAGCAGTCCTGTGAATGCAAAAGGAAGGTGAAAGTGAAGGGGAAAGTTTGAAATTATACACTGCTAATTTGAACACCGCCTCATGAGGTGCTTTAACACTGAAGTGCCCCGAGTATCTGATTGCTGGCATGATCCAATATAAATTTACCCCTCTTCTGAGGAAGGGTCACAGGACCTGAAACATTAAATGATTTCTTTTTCTTTCTTCACAGATGCTGCCAGATCTGCTGAACTTTTCCAGCAACTTCTGTTTTTGTTTCTGATTTACAGCTTCTGCAGTTCTTTTTTTTTTTAATATAAACTTACTCCTGTTTGATTAGCTGGAAACAGTACAAACCCACTTTTCTTCAGTCTCCTGATGTGCTTCCAGTGCTACTGTTTCGCGTAATGATCTTTTAATACTCTAAACGGATTCAAAGCCTTTGTGTCCTGACCTAAAATTGCATTATTCTGCCAGCCAGTGCAGCTTTGTGGTGAAGTGTACGGTGATGCACTTTGACGGAACTAAACTAGGTACTAGCAGCTACACCAAATGGAAAATTGTTGATGGCTGCAGAAGAAGGGAGACCCATGAGTGCAAATGGATAATTCCCAGATTGCAGTTGAAGCAGTTCAGTTTTTAACCCATAGCTTACCTCAGTCAGTAGCCTTGTTTTGTGTGAATTCTGTCCCCACTAGGCTGCAGGAGGAGTGCTGGAGTCTTTGTGCTCTCCAAGCCTCTGAGAATCTCGCCAACAACATTTCAGCAGCCATGTATCTAATAGCCTACCTCTATCTCAATCTCGGCCATGTAGACTAAACCATATGGAAGTCACAGAGAAAGATTCAGGCTTTGCAGTTGAGCAAAAGTACCACGTACGCATCTGATAAGGCATTGTTTTGTTGTTTCAGTTCTTCATTTATAGCACATGCAGCAAGTTCAAACCACAATGAGAGGGTGGGACCTGTTAAACTGTAGTGATTGATTCAGTGATCAGTGGCTCGGCTGCGGTGAAACTCTAGAGTAATTACAAGGGATCTTTTAAATCCACCAATGTAAATTCATGCAGCTTCTGTTTAACCTTTCAGTTTTAAATTCTCTAATTTTTATGTAGCACTCCTTTGCAGTGGCATCAGTTTAGATTGTGTTGAAAGCCTGGAGTGGAACTTGAACATAAAACTTTCTGAATTTGAGATGGATTGCTGCGAGCTTAGAAGATATGAGGAAACAGTCTCTGTGTTACAAAGTCACGTTGAGAACTGTGCTACTCTGTGCATGTCAGTGAATCTTTGTTTCACAGGGTATGAGCTTAGAGTAAAGGTAAGTGGCGTATTGATGCTGGTCGTGGCTTCTGTCAAGATCTTCTAACCCAATGGTTAGATTATGGGGCAGATTTACTTGGAATCAACATTAAAATACAGGAGGCCATTCTGACAATTAGAGAATAAACTTTTTCTCATGCATTTCCATGAAAGTTGTCTTTGTCAAACAAAACTGTATTAAGCTATCATAGCTTCTGTTTCCAACATTGTTTCTGTTCAGATATTTCATGTGCTAGTAAATCTGTTTCAACTAAAATTGCTGTAACCTCTATCTTAATTCTTTTGGTGCTGGTTTTAAATTTCTGCAGACTCCATTTTTGAACTGACCCATGGCAATAATGGGACAAGTATTTTCATCACTGATAGAACCTCTGCTTTTGGACACTGGCCAAAAACAAACAAAACAAAATCTTGATTTAGCCTCCTCCGATTTTTTTCTGGCTAAACTTCCCAAAACAGGGAATTGGTCATCAGCACTTGAAACGCCTCATGCAGTTCCCACTGAGTTGTTGAATTGGGATTTCTCCTGGGTTCTGATGCACTTGTTGGCAGGTTGGAGGATGGATGTGTACACCTGATCTCATCTCCAGAGCGCAGAAGACCTGGACCAGTGTTTCCTTATTCATCCCATAAAATCCCTCATCATTTTTGGTAATGCCTCTTTCTCTGTTCCGATGGAAATGTTCCAAGCTTTCCAGAACTGAGCTTTCTCTGAGGGCTGATACACATTTGGGGAGAGTACCTCAAAAGGTGCTTTGGCCTTGGAGGTATGAGTGAGGCAGGGAGTCAAACTTGCCATGAAATGTGTGATATTAAAGGGAAATCATGCTGTCCCATTTAAGCCAGTATCCTCAGAAGAGAGGTTTGTAGAAGATCGCACATTCTCAAGTGAAGCAGGAGGAAGTGTTAAAGGATAGAAAATCCCAGAAGTGACTGCAACCCTTACATTTATCCTTTGAATCCCAGCTTTAGATCATGAGGACAAGTTGCAGAGCATTAAAGATTTAAGGGATGGTTTAACTTAGATGTTAAATGCAGTGAGGCAGATAAAGAGCATCAGTAGTGTCAAGTGGAGAAATCCAGAGAAGGTCACAACAAAATTAAAGTTAGGTGCTTCAGGAGTGAAATGAAAAAGTATTTCTTCACACAAATGTTAATGGAAATTTGGAGTTCCCTTGCCCACAGCCTTGGGTTTGTTTGGTCCATTAGGTTTTCATGATTTGAGATCAATCAACTTTCGTTTGATATAGATGTCAAAGGCAGGTTAAGATATAGGCCAGTCATAACTAAATGGCAAAGTGTACTCAAGGGGCTGAATAGGCTACATCTGATCTTCTGCCATCTGACTCCATAGATGATAATTTAAACTACACAATTTGGTCAAATAAATTAATCTGTTTCATTGTTATTTGTCACAAGACAGTTCCATAGAGATAGATGTTAATAACGTGAAGTTGTTTGAGGGGAAAGCAAATTTTGTAGAAAAGTGACTTGCAAAACCATAAATCTGGCCATACCACAGCTGCTGCCTGTTGTAATGAAGATCACTTCCTATCAAAAAGGATCTGCAACAGACACAGCTTTTTGATTCAACCAATTTTCTTTAGAAGTTTTGTATTGGTTATCCCAGTTTTAAGAATACCTCCAGTATCTAGAGTGCATTTCGGTGATTCAGTTCATCAGTGTGGCATAGATGATTTGGCTATTCCGCTGTCATTCCTCTAAGTTATGACGGAGGATCTTTCTGTTCTCTTTTTCCTCTTCAAATACTGGCTGAGCTATTGTACAGTTCCGTTGCCTTGTTTTACTTTCACTATGCTGCATTGTCTTTTTTTTATGTTGTACTTCTTCAAAGGCCTATTTATTGCTTCAGATATTTGTCCTCCTGCCTGCTTTGCCATGGCCTGAACTAAAGACTAATAAAAAAAGTGCAACCCATAGCTGCAGTGATTCTAGGCCCCTGGGACAGACATTCATTTCGCGAAAATCTCTCTCTTCACTGTTGCTTCTGCTTTATTGAAGTGAGAGAATTGGACAGATAGCCAGATAAATGGCTACACCAGTTCAACCCCAAATGAGTACCTTGGAATAACAAGAGCACAAACTTGTGGAGCTGCTTATAATGAGAAGGCGGTGGGAGTAGTTAGTTATGGTGATCAGTGCTAGGTGTCAAACCCTGAGAACTTGGATGTAATGCTACAAAACAGGTCAGTAATTGCGCACAAGTGGTTAAGGTCAGTGTATCTTCAGATGCTATACATTAACACGTCGACAAGAGTAAACCATTTAAACCCTTGAGTCTGTGCTGTCATTCAGTGAGATTAGACTGATCTGCAATTTGATCCCACATCCCTGCAACAAACACAGAAAATGCTAGAGACAGGCAGCATCTGTGGACAGAGAAACTGTTTCGAGTCCAGTATGACTGTTCTTCAGAACTCCCATCCACGGGCGCTGTTGCCCCACGTTCCTTAATGCCTTTGACCATCAAAAACCTTTCAGTCTTGCATTTAAAATTCACAATTGATCTAGCATTTGTGGAAGTGAGTTCCAGACTTCTCTCACTATCTGCATGTGCAAATGTTCCGAGCTTCATTCTGGAAAACTCTGCTTCCAATATTTACCTTGTGCCCGCTCATGAATCCTATCATGAGCTGACAGAGTTTCACCCAATTTACTCTCAGTCAGGAATTGTACCATGTATGCATTTGGTCCACATAGTTCTCACATGATCTTCAAAGCTGTAGCTTGCATGTACTGTCAGCTATTCAACCTTTGGAGCCATTCCATTCAAAAGATTTGTGTGATACCTCACTAGTGTGCCTCCCTCCTCCTTTATGACATTGTGACATGTGACCAAAAGCAGCCATCAGCTAACCAGGAATTTCTGCATGTGCCAGTGAACAAAATGATAATGACTGTATATTGGGGAAAGCAAGGGCCTGGATTTTTGCAGAAACAGGTTGACTTTGGGAGCATTTTAAAAATGGCAGTGGCATTTTTGATTGTGGGAGGCATTATCTCCCATATGCACAGTCCCCAACCTGGCCTGTTGTACTGTGTGAAATCTGAAAAGCCCCTGAAATTCTGTGGTTTCGCGGCAGCCTCTCAAAGGCACATGGAAATTCAGTGGAATCATGAGCCTTAGACTAGTTCCTGGAACCTTTTTAAAAATTATGTTTAAAAGGTCTTATCTGTGATTGCTGTTCCATGACTTCATAGCCCACTCATGTAATATGCGCTATGTATGGAATCAATGAGTAATGGAGCAGTGGCAATACTTGTAATGCTCGGGGCAGGGGGAGGATATCCATTCGTAAATATGCATTTTAAAAAAAGTACTTTAAGCTTAAGTGTCAAACAGTGGTATTCATATTTATAATAGAAGCTTTCTCCTGCTTCACACCTCTTTTTCTTTCCTAAATGCAACATACAATGGGGGATAAAGAAACAAGAAAAAGAAATAATAACTTGTTTTCATCTCTCTATTATAACCGTGTGAGGAAGCATGAATTGGCTTCTCTTGTCTTAATCTCCTTAATTGCTCAAGACAGATTTTTAAAAAAAAATCCTTCCTCAGGTGCTGCTACATTATTCAACGAAGACCTAATTCACCTAGATGAAATGAAAGAGCTGATTCTGATTTTTTTTTGTGAAAGAAGGATTTTATTATTTCCTGAGCCTGACAGAAATAATAAAATACAACATTAAACACACACAAACATTGGTATAATGATCACAAAGGGGAGCATGTCTAGCGCAAAAAAGATCAAAGGTATATGGTGTAAAAAGTCTTAGAGTCTTTGAGGTGTGAGATTTTAATGAGACCATGGTTGTTTAATTCATTCCTCAGCAGTAATGAGAGATGTAGTTACTTTAAAGTTCTCCGTGAATAGATGTTTTTATATATTTTTTAATGCACTCATGGGATGTAAGCATCTTTGGCTAGGCAGCTTTTATTGCCCATCCCTAATTGTCCAGAGGGCAGTTAAGAGTCAACCACATTCACCCCGTGTCGGCGTGAGTTTCCTCTGGATACTCCGGCTTCCTCCCACAGTCCAAAGATGTGCAGGTTAGGTGGATTGGCCATGCTAAATTGCCCATAGTATTCAAGGATGTGTAGCTTAGGTGGGTTATACTGGGATTCTCCAAAGGTCGGTGTGGACTTGTTGGGCTGAAGGGCCTATTTGCACACTGTAGGGATTCTATGTCTATGTCACATTGCTGGTCTGGAGTCAAGTGTAGACCAGACTAGGTAAAGATGACAGATTTCCCTCCCTAAAGGATATTTGTGAACCAGATGGGGTTTTTCCCAACAATTGGTAATGGTTTCATGGTCAACACAGGACTCTTGATTTCAGGGATAACCAGCTTGGGGCTGGATGAACACAGCAGGTCAAGCAGCATCATAGGAGCAGGAAAACTTGACATTTCGGGCCTAGACCCTTCATCAGAAACTCTTGATTTCAGATTCTTTTTTGAATTCACATTTCGAACCCGGGTCCCCAGAACTTAAGTGAGTTTCTGATTATAGCCAAACGATAATACCATGAGGCTGTTGCCTCCTTTGCTTTAACATCAGTCATAATCATTATTATTTGAGAGACTGAGAGAAGCAGTCTTCTGGTTCTACTGTTACCAATTGATCTACCTTCTTGTTCTCTACATGGGAGTTGTTTACTAAAACACAATTTGTTTGTGTACCCTCATAGCATTTTTTTCTTTAGTGCCCGACCCTAGTTGCCCTTGAGAAGGTAATGGTGAGCTGCCTTCTTGAACTACTGCAGTCCATGCACTGTTAGAGAAAATTCCAGGATTTTGACCCAGTGGCGGTGAAGGAAAAGTGATATATTTCCAATTCAGGATGGTGAGTGGTTTGGAGGGGAACTTCCCATATGTCTGCTGCCTTTGTCCTTCCAGATGGAAATGGTTGTGGGTTTGGAAAGTGCTGTTTAAGGATCTTTGAATGTCTGGAGTGGATCTTGTAGATAGTAGCAGCAGTGTGTACTGAGTGTCAGTGGTGGAAGGAGTGGATGCTTGTGGAAGTGGTGCCAATCAGTGGGGCTGTTTTGTCCTGGATGGTGTCAAGCTGCTTGAGTGATATTACAACTGCACTCATCCAGGCAAGTGGGGAGTATTCCGTCACACTTCTGACTTGTGCCTTGCAAATGGTGGACAGGCTTTGACGAGTCAGGACATGAGTTACTTGCCACAGTATTCCTAACCTTTGACCTGCTTTTTATAGCCATTGAGTTTAGGTGGCAAGTCCAGTTGAGTTTCTGATCAATGATCACGCCATGATGTTGACAGTGGGGGAATTCAGTGGTGGTAACATCGTTGAATATGAAAGAAGTGGTTAATTTCTGGCATTTGTGGCATGAATGTTAGTTGCCACTTGTCAGTCTAATATTGCTCAGACCTTTGCATGTGATCATGGACTGCTTTCACTAATTGAGGATTTGCGGATTGTGTTGAACAATGTGCAATTATCAGCAAACGTTCTCACTTCTGACCTTTTATGATGGAAGGAAGGTCATTGAAGCAACTGAAGATGGCTGGGCCTAGGGCACTACCCTGAGGAACTCCTGCAGGGATATACTGGAGCTGAGGTGACTGACAATCACAACCATCTTCCTCTGTGCCAGGTATGACTCCAGCCGACATATAGTGTGCCTTCTGATACCTATCAATTCCAATTTTGTTAGGGCTCCTTGATGCCACACTTAGTCAAGTATGGCCTTGATGTCAAGAGCTGTCACTCTCATCTCACCTCTGGTTTGCAGCTGTTTTGTCTATATTTGAATCAGACTATAATGAGGTCCGGAGTTTAGTGGCCAAGCAGAACCCAAACTGGGTGATGCTGAGCAGGTGCTCCTTGATAGCACTTATGCTGACACTTTCTATCACTTTACTGATCAAGCGTAGACTAATCGGGTGGTAATTGACCAGGTTGGATTTGTCTTGCTTTGTACACAGGACGTACCTGGGCAATTTTCCCACATTGTCAGGTAGATGCCAGCATTGTAACTGTACAGGAAATGTACAGTGGCATGGTGATTCAATGATTAATGCTGTTGCCTTAAGCGCCAGGGTCTCGGGTTTGATTCCAACGTTGGGTGACTGTGTGGAGTTTCCACGTTGTCCCCGTGTCTGGATTTCTTCTGGGTGCTCTGGTTTCCTCTCACTGTCTAAAAATGTGCAGGTTAGGTGGATTGGGCATAAGAAATACAGGGTTACAGGAATAGGGTAGGGGGATGGGTGTGGGTGGGATGATTTTCGGAGGGTCAGTATGGACTCGATGGACTGAATACCCTGCTTCCACAATGTAGGGATTCTATGACTGAGTCTCTGAGACGGGAGAGTTGTGATTGTCCTTTTTAAACTGATGCATTGCATAATCTTTGTAGTTTCTTAAACCGGGTGGCTTACTGTATCACTCTACAGTTAAGTGTCAGCCACATTGTTGCAGATCAGACTGGGGAATATTTTCTTCCCTAAAGAACATTAGAATCAGTTTGATTATTATGACAGTCTTACAGCTTCGTGACCATGTTCACTGATAGCAGAATTTGGTGAACATGTGTTTCAATGCTGAAAATTAATTCTTCTTGAACTCTGGATTATTGTCCAGGCTATAAGTCCAGCAACATTTCATTAAACAATCAATGTAGTAGTTAATGTCAAGTTGAAAGCAATGAAAATTGACATCCATCAAAAACACTCAAAATGCATGGGATTGCAGGCAAATTTACCCCTGAAGTTCCCAAATTGGTTTTCTTACAGTGAATTTTTGTAGGCAATCAGAGAAGTTATCTTGTGTTTGCTTAACCAATTAACAACAATCACAGGAGAAAAACAGTGATTGGAGGAGCAAAGAGCTTTATGGAAAAAGTGCCAATGTTGTAGAAAATGCTGAGATTGAGTGGTGTCCAAGAGTTGGAAGCTTTGGATGAGGTGTCTAGGGCCAAAGAGCAGTGGGCAGGGAACTGGGACCCTGGACTGAGGGAGAGATGGAGTGGGCTAGGAGCTGGGATTCTCATGCCTACCAGCGAGGAACTGACAGCCAGCTACCATTTTATTTGAGTGGGGGAGATGGAATCAGGAACTGCCTGCTTGTTGAAGTCCACAGGCCCAGGGAGTTCTGGGGAGGATGGAGGCTACAAGAGCCCTGGGCAAAGTTAAGAAAGCCCCAATTAAACTGGGGAGGGAAGGAGGGGGTGGAGTGGTGGGGTGGTGATCAGGGAGACTTCTAGGAGAAGCGTAAGGTCAGAGAGGCTGTAAGGTGGATGGAGCAAGGTACAGGGAGGCTACAAGGGAGAAAGTGGGAGCAGGGATGTAGGTTACAAAGAGGCAGCATGGTGAAGGGAGGGTGCGTTAGTGCTGGGATTAGTGAGGGAAGCTGCAAGGACCAGTTGAATTTCTCAATTAAACTCCGTGAATTCCTGAATCATTCCTGCATATCTAGTAATCTGTTGGTCATGTTCCAAGACATGGCATTTGCATGTGAATGTGTGCGTATGTATTTCCAAGACAATGCTAAGATCTGACCAACATCTTATCTCCAAGAGATCCAAAATCACTTTAAGACTTTAATAAGGTCATACCTCTTCAACTCATTGTATTCTAGTCCGTTATATTGCTACTGTTGAATAAAATTCATTTTCATGTCTGTATGAAGGCAAATGATCTTATACTCCCAACCCTATCCTAATAGCAGAGTTGTGTCCCAGTTCCTATCCCTTTACAGGGCAGCTCCCTATTGGGTAGTTCAGAAAATTAGTGTTTTGGCAGATTGATCATGAATTATTTAATATTGTTGATATGCCAGTTAGTAAGAAGAACATGTTAAATGGTTGTGTGAGAAGTGATGATTATAACAATGATGGGTACTTGTTAAAGCTGTGAAGCACATACCTAACCTTCTTGTGGAGAATACAATGAAATAATTTCTCACTAGATAGAATAATGTGTTTGGAATTTTGAACATTTTGTAATACTCTCGAGAAAATTGGTCTTTCATCATTGAACTGTCTACAGATATTGAACCAATGTGCTTGATGCATTTACTATCCTTGACTTAAGTCATGTAAATACTGTTCAGAGGAAGAGTCACTGGACCTGAAATGTTAACTCTGATTTCTCTCCATGGATGCTGCCAGACCCGCTGAGTTTTTCCAGCAATTTCTGTTTTTGTTTCTGTTTTGATTTCCAGTATGTGAAGTTCTTCTGTTTTTTTATTGTTTCATGTAAATACTATACTTATGTAAATACTATACTTCACATGAAACCAGAAGTTAAAATTCAAGAATAGTGAAAAATTTTGAATATTTTGAGAAATTGCTGGCAAAAAATGTTCAAGGTCAGACAACTTCTGAGGAAAAAGGCACAATTAGTGATGTGATGTTTACTTTTCAAGCAAGCTGTCACAGCTAATTTGACTATTGAGCAATTTTAACTGGTCATCCATGCAAGAGTAAAGTAACTTGGAAGGCAGTGAAGAAGGTTACCTTAGTGTACAACAGGATCTTGATCAAATGGGCCAATGAGCTGAGGAGTGGCAGATGGAGTTTAATTTTGAGAAATGTGAACTGTGAACTGCGAACTGCTGTATTTTGGAAAGGCAAATCAGGGCAGGACTTGTACACTTAATGGTAAGGTCCTGAAGAGTGTTGCTGAACAAAGAGACCTTGGAGCTCAGGTTCATAGTTCCTTGAAAGTGGAGTCGCAAGTAGACAGGATGGCGAAGAAAACATTTGGTATACTTAGAGATAAAAGGTACTGCAGATGCTGGAGAATCTGAGATAACAAGGTGTAGAGCTGGATGAACACAACAGGCCAAGCAGCATCATAGGAGCAGGAAAGCTTGACGCTTCGG
>JAHRHZ010000053.1:4887822-4911713 GCA_024137785.1 Ginglymostoma cirratum | reverse complement strand
TTTCCTGCTCCTATGATGCTGCTTGGCCTGCTATGTTCATCCAGCCCCACGCCTTGTTATCAGGAATAGGCTATTCAGCTTCTTGAGGCTGCTCTGCCATTCAGCTAGATCATGGCAGATCTTCTACCTCAACTTCATTTTTCCACAATTTCATTATGCCGTGCCACCTTTGATATCTCTAAATCTATCAGTTTCAGTCTTAAATATTCTCAATTACCGAGCCTCCACAGCTTTTGGGATTAGAGATTTCCAAAGGTTCACCAATCTCTGATTTGAAACAGTCGCCCCTCTCTGAATTGTTCTCTTCTGACTCAGTTGCATGCAAATAAAGAACACCATAATTGTTTTAAGTCAGAGGTACTGTTGCTCTGCTAGGTTTTTCTTTAGTCTCTGACTCTCGCTGTTGTGATAATGGTAATGATGTCAGGAGATTGGTGGACCTAAATTGCATCCAGGATTTCAGTATAAAATTAAGGTTACAGCTCAGCACATTGTGAGGAGATCTTCAGTGTCTATCTTTGATTAAATATTAAAATGAAACCTATTGGCTTAATAATTAATCAACACCACTAAAAATTGATTAATTGCTGGTTTAGTGGATCTTGAACTCTGTACAGTGCCTGCTGTGTTCATCCACATAGCAAATGGCTGAACATCAAAGTAATTTATTAAATGTCAAAGGTTTTGGGAAATCCATAGAGATATAATAAGGCGTCACATAAATTCAGGTTTTTTTTTCTGGTTGAAAGTATAAGGCACTTTAAAAATGAACTACTACATTTTTCTGCAGAGAGAAATTATGTAAAAAGGATGGAAAATAAACTTCAACTATTTGCAAATTCAGACTCAACATAATTCTACTGGTGGTTGTGCAAGCAGTGACAACTAGTGAAATTTTAAAAGTTTTATTATTATGAAACCCTAATGATTATTTACTCAACCCTCATTAAGTGTGCTGGTGATATTGATATTAATGAAAATGCAGTAAAGAATCACTGTTTGTAACCTTCACGTTGCTTGTGATATTATGTAAGGCCATACCTTATGTCTATGAGCTCATCCAGCCATAAATTGCTAATGCCGTCAGGAGTCATTGAAGGCAAACATTAATTTAATTAACAGCACTATACTCAAGGAAATCTGATTTCAGCTTGGGCTAACTGTGCTGTTAACATTCTGTACATTATGACTGCATTGGAAAATTAGCAGTTCTTTTATATTCTTAACTCTTAGGATGTGGGTGTTGCTGGCAAGTGTCGCGTTTATCCCTCATCTGTAATTACCCTTGAGAATATTTGTGAACAACTGTGGTCCACATCATGAAGGTACTCTGAAAATGCTGGTAAATAGGGAGCTCTGAGATTTTGAATCTGCAACAATGAAGGGACAGTAACCTGAGCCAAATTCGTATTGGTGTTTAACTTGGAGTTTAGAAATGATGGTGTCTCCATCCACCTACTGCCTTTGTCCTTCTTGTGGTGGAGGTAGCAGGTTTTGGCTGTGTTACCAAATAAAACCTGCTGGAATGATACCACAGTACATCATATCGATGGTACTCAGCACAGCTATGGTACTAGGGTGGTGCACTTTTTAACCTTGTGGAAGGGTGCTGGTCAAGGAGACTCGATCGTCCTACGTGGCAGTGGGCTTTTCAAAAACTGTGTCATCCAATAAAGTGGAAATTATTCCTTAACTTATAGATGTTAAAGAGGCTGTGACAGTCCAGAGGTGAGCCATTCATCCCACAGTACCAAACTTTCGTCGCAGCCTTGGCATTTATGTAAACAGCCTATTTATGTTTTGGCCATGGCTGACCCAAGAATATTGGTAGCGGGGAACTTGGTGGCAAGAGTGCAGTTGCTTATCAATCAACAGCCTAAGCCTGAAAGTTAGCCAGATCTTACTTTATGTAGGCATGGATTACTGCAATTTCTAAGAAGATGGAAATGGTACTAAACACTCAAGTTGTCATTGATAGAACCACATATGACCTTGTTGGTGAAGGAAGGCCGCTGATGAAGCAGCTGAAGATAATAAACATTCATTATTGGTGGGGGTCACTGTTAGTACATATGAATAATTCAATGTAATTTAATCTATTTCGGATCTGAAACCGACCTTGAACATTGTTGTAGGAGGATAAACCAAAATTTATAACAATTTCCCATTCCTTTTCAAGGTTAAAATCACTTCATGTGATTAAAACAGAAAGAATGATTTGTATTTATTTGTCTTTCATGATCACTAGACATCTCCAAAGATTGTATTATTTCAAAAAAAAGTCCTTTTTGAATGGGAATCATTGTTGGAAATGTAGGAGATGTGGTAGCTAATTTGCACTTAGCAATATCCCATAGATGACAATAGGATGAACTGCTTTTTGTGATGTTGATTGTGGATTAGGTGTTTGCTGGACGCCAAGGACAGCTCCTTTTGTTTTTTTCTCCAAAATAGCATTATAGGGGCTGTTGCCCAAGCCGGCAGTTGGGAACTTGGTTTAAGGTCTTCTCTGTAAACTGGCATCTCCTAACAGTGTAGTGTGCCCTTGGAGCTGCACTGGCATCTCGGCCTTAGTTTTAGTGTTCAGTACATGGAGTGGGACTTGAACTCTAAACCTTGTGGTTTAGAGGTGATTGTGCTACCAGCTGAGCTGTGGCTGACTCAGCTGGACTGTTTCCATTACCCCTCTTTGGAGAAACTAGTCCATTCCTGCCATACTGCTGCTGTGTTTGCCAAAATGTGACTTAGAGATCATAGGATACCAGTGCAATGATTTGGGTGAGAGGGGTGAATGGATGGTTGATGCATATGCTGGTGACCCAACACTAAATAGGAAAGTAAGTTGAGAAAAGAGCATAAGTAATCTGCAAAAGGCTATAGACATTTCAAGTGAGTGGTCAAAAAAATGTAACATATGCAGGAAAATGTGAACTTATCAACTTCAGCAGGAAGAACAAAGGCAGCAGATTGTTTAAATGGAGAGAGATTGCAGAACTCTGAGGTACAGAGGGGTGGAGACGACCTGGTACACGTATAATAATATAGAATATAGTATGCACGTACAGCAAGTGATTATGAAGACAAATTGAATGTTGTTGTTGTTTATTGTGAGGGAAATGGATGGTGAAAGTAAGGAAACTTTGTTACAGTTTTAAATGGTATTGGTGAGATCACTTATTTTGTTCATTCGTGCAAAGTGGGTGTCACTGGTTGTTCCAGCGTATGTTGCTTACCCCTGGATTGCCCTTGAACTGAGTGGCTTCCCAGGCCTTTTCTGAGGGCAGCGTAAGTGTCAACTGCATTAATGTGTCTTGGAGTCACATGTAGGCAAGACAAAGTAAGGGTGGCAGATTTGACTAATGAACCAGATGGATTTTTATGACAATCTGACAATGGTTACATGATTGCTATTAGTCTAACATTTTATTTATTTATTTTTAAATTAATGAATTCAGATTTTACCATTGCCATGGTTGGATTCCAGCCCAAGTTGTCAGAACATTAGATTGAGGCTCTGGATTACTGGTCCAGTGCTGGTTATCATTGTGGCACAACCTCCCCACCTGGAGACCTATGTACACATTTGGTTGACTTATTTAAAAAGAGAATAATTAGGTTAGATGGATTTCTTCAAAAGGGAATGAATCAAAATTCAAATAACTACAGGTTGGTTAGTCTCACATCTGTTGTTAAAGGATGTGCCAGCAGCAGACATAGAAATACATTTACATGTATTCAGGTAGAAACAAATACGGAGAATCTCCACAGGCCTGATGGCATCTGTGGACAGAGAAAGAGTTAAAGAGTTTGCCAACTTTAAGGACATTTAAATGGTCGTTGGATAGACATATGGATGATAATTGAATATTGTAGGTTAGATGGGCTTCAGATTGGTTTCACAGGTCGGCACAACATCGAAGGCCGAAGGGCCTGTACTGCGCTGTAATGTTCTATGTTCTATTAACATTTTGAGTCTGATTTAACTGTTCAGAATTGAGAAGTGTTGGAGCAAAGCAGTTTTTATACATTTGACGGTGGAGGATGGAGACCCAATGCAAAAGACAAAGGAGTTACTCATTGGGGTGAATGAGAAAGAGATATAAAATATGTGTAAATTAAGTTGTGGAGTGATGGAAATGGTTCCTCTCAGCTAAGAGCAAAGTAAACAAGACATGGGCATGATGCTGCTTGACCTGCTGTGTTCATCCAGCACCATGCTTGTTATCATGGGCAAGTCTGTTGCGCAGGGAGAATGAAGGAAAAATGAGTTAAGGCTCTGAAGTTGTGAGAGTCACTATTGAGTTAGTGAGACTGAAGTGTGGTTCCTGAAACTGCATTGTGTTTCAATGGAACATTGCAGTAGGCCCAGGACAGAAATATTAACATGCAGGCATGGTGGGTTTTTTTGAAATGGCAAACACCTGGTTTATTCCTATGTGGTTCGTTCATATGGACAGAGCAGTGATGTTTGACAAAGCTGTCAACCAGTCAGCATTTGGTCTCGCCAATGTAAAGGAGACCGCGTTGTGAGCAGTAAATACTGTACACTACATTCAAATAAGTAGTCATAAAATGCTGTTTCACCTGGGAAGTGTTTTTGGGACCTTGGTCATTATCAACATCATTTAGGCTCCCATTGACTGGAAACTTACTTGGATCAGCTATATAAATACTGCTGCTATAAGAGCAGTTAATGCAAATGATCTGATCTGTATGGATTTTTTAAAAAGTTTGGAATAAAATGCCACTTAATAGGATTGAAAGGAAAAAATTAAGACTGTGGAATAAAAGAGACCGTTGGAATCAATTTAAAGTGATAGGAAACAGATTAATAGTAAATGTTATCTTTTGGACTAGCAGAAGCTGTATAATGGGATTTCCTAGGGTTTGGTGCTTGCATTAATGCTCTTCTCGATATATATTAACCACACGGACCTGGCTTAATTTCAAAACTTGCAAGTACAGCGAATAGAGAGGAGGGTGTTGAGAATAGTTCTGAAGAAGGGACTCTGGATTTGAAATGTTAACTCTACTTTCACTCCATAGATGCTGCCAGCCCTCCTGAGTTTCTCCAGCAATTTCTTTGTTGTTATTTCAGATCTGCAACATCTGCAGTTTTTTTTTTTTGTTTTATGTATAAGAGGAGAATGGTAACTTACTTCAAGAAAACCGAGACCAGTTAGTTCAATGGGTGGACACGCGGCAGATGAGATTTAATGCAGAGAAGAGATAAGTGGTATGGTTTGGTTAAAAGAATGAGGACAAGCAATTTAATCTAAAGGGGTATGCAAGAACAGAGAAACCTAGGGCTATGTGTGCCGAATCATTGAAGGGAACAGAATAGTTTGAGAAAGCAATTTAAAAGGACGTATGAGAATCTCAAATCCATAAACCAAGGCATATGGATTACAAAAGCAAAAAGGTTATGATGAACTAATATAAAATATTGATTGTTCCATAGCTTGTTCTTTGTGAGCAGTTCTGGTCTCCACAATTTCAGGAAGGTGTGAAAGCTTTGGAGAGTGTGCAAAAGAGATTTTTGAAGGTAGCTGTCAGGATGAGGGACTTTATTGATGTGGATAGATTTGAGAAGCTGTTGGTGTTCTTCTTAGAGCACAGAGGTATGAACAGAGATTTGATTGTCTTGTTAAAGATTCTGAGGTTCGAGGTAGAAGAACTGGAAGACAGAGTAAGCCTTTTGGTAAACGAGCCAAAGGTGACTTGAGGAAAAATGCCTCCACATAGTGAGTGGTTTGGATCCAGAGTATGTTGCCTAAGAGAATAGTGGAGGGATTCAATCGCGACTTTAGTAACAGCACATTATATTCCATCTGCCAAGTTTTTTTGTGGACTCTCCTGCAGATGTTCTCCCAAATGATGGAAAATGTGAGGTTATGCACTATGGGCAGGACAAATAGAGCTGAATATTATTACAATGGGTAAAGACTACAGAAAGCAATAGCACAGAGATATTTGGAAGTCTTTGTGCATAAATCACAAAATGTTAGCATATAAGTTCAGCAGGTGGTAGAGAAAGCAAATGGAATGTTGGGCTTTATTTCAAAGGGAATGTAATATAAAAGTAGGGAGGTCTTGATAATACTATATAAGACACTAGCCAGACCACAGCTGGAATACTGTGAACAGTTTGGGCTCCTTATCCAAGGAAGAATATACTGTCATCTGAGACAGTGAAACTTTTTCTGGACTAAGTTGATTCTGTGTTTGGAGGGATTGTGCTGTGAGGATAGGTTTGGTAGATTGGACCTGAGTAGAGTTAAGGAGAATGAGAGGTGACTTTATAGAAACATCACCAATTCTTAGAGAACACGGTATGGAGTTGGAGGAACACAGCAGGCCAGGCAGCATCAGAGGAGCAGGAAAGCTGACGTTTCAGGTCGGGACCCTTTTCGGGTCGGGAACCTTCTTCAGAAAAGGGTCCTGACCTGAAACGTCAGCTTTCCTGCACCTCTGCTGCCTGGCCTGCTGTGTTCCTCCAGCTCCCACACTGTGCTATCTCTGACTCCAGCATCGGTAGTTCTTAACCATCTCTGACCAATTCTTAGAGACTTGTCAGGGTAGTAGTGGGGATATTGTTCCCCCTTGTGGTGGATCTAGGACCAGAGGGCTCTTAGAAGAAAAATTCACCCATTTATGACTGGGATGAAGAGAAAATTCTTCTGAGAGAGGCAAATCTGTGGAATTATTTACCATAGATTGCTGGAGAGGCTAGGCCATAAACTCTATCCAAGGCTGAGATAGACTGTTAATCAGTAAAGAATCAAAGGTTATGGTGAAAAGGCAGGAGAATGAAAGTGAAGATCAGCCACAGTCTCATTGAATGACACAACACATTTTATGGGCTGAATAGCCTTCTGTTCCTACATCATATGTCTTAAGGTTGCGAGGAAAGAAATGTGGAGTGGAATTAAGTAGACTTTTTGCCACCCTTTTATGCAGGGCAGTCTATTTCCATCCACTATTAATTACCTTGTTCGAGGAGCGCCAATCATGAATGTTCAAACATGGAGAACATCAGGGCACGGCTGATACTAATGATGGATAAGAGTGATGTTCACGTGTGCACATGCTTCCTAACAAGGATCATTAGAACAGGATCAAAACTTGAGAAAAATTGACACTAGGATCTCCTGGACTTTAATCTCAATAGCCCACTGCTTTGATTTAGATTGGCTAATCATCTGCAAGTTTTACAGTATGATTACCAGAACTTTAGTAGTGCATATGGTTGGTCCATGAAATTTATGATCCATAAACATTAATCATCTTCAGTTGTGTTTGGAGGGTTATCTTGAGTTACATAGCAGTCAGCTGAAACACGGTCTCTGTACGGTTAAATTATGTTTTAATTCTCTGTCTTTCAATTCATCTTTTTGGAGCCAGACTCTTTGGGCCAGCTACTGTTTATGTTATTACATCTGTTTCTATTGCCCTATCAGTCTGCCAAAAAAAGGATTTAGCAACATAAATGTCAGGATTCAAGTGATAAACTCTGGGCTTCTGGTTTCAATTACAAGATCAGTCACAATTCAGTTTTCATTTTCACCCTGTGGATATCTTTGGCAAATTTCAGAAAACATCCCTAATTTCAGGGATTTTAACTTGAATTATACTTCTAGTTCTATCTACCTTTGTATAAAATTATAAAGAGTCCAGAGCTGTCTATGTGCTGACCCACAGCAAGGCTCATTCGTTCGATCGCTGCTGACCCATATTGGCATGTATCCCTGGTTGTGTCTTCAGCTGCCTGCGCTCTGCTTAAACCTGTCTACCTCTCGCTTCTAGATGCTCCATTAATCCTACATTTCTGACTGAGCTTTTGGCCACCAGCCCCAAATCTCCTTGTGTGTTCTTGTGTCAGATTTTTCTCGTTTCTGCTCCTTTTGAAGAGACTTGGGATTTTTAAAGGCACAGTGTTTTCAAGGCAATATGTAAATACTGTCACAACCCCCTGAGAAAACATGCTGGAAATAAAACTCTGCTGTTCTGAGGTTGTCACAAAACAAAACTTTAAAAAGTACACAACATTTTCCAATTTGCCTGACTTTCAGACCCAGACTGACAGGAAGCAGTTACCAGTTTTGTATAGAGTCATATTTATTTCAAGTAACTAGACTGTAAATACTGATAATAGGTTGGCATGTCATACTATTAATTTGGATTAAATTAGACTTTATTGTCACGTGTACCCGAGTACAAGAGTGCAGAAAAGTGTACAGTGCCTCCACTCTCCAGTGTCATCTTAGAATACTACAGTTAGAATTAAAAACGAGGGCCAAAATTAAAGAAAGAGAACCAAAAGGAAAAGAAAATGTTCAGATCGTCCTCACTGCTACTACCACGAGGTTTGAGCCGGGCCCACCAACACAGTAGTGCCATCACCGCTGCCACCTCCGTCAATGCAGTCACCTCGAGCCCTGCACCTCACCAGCCTCCAAGTCGCCACACACTCTGGTGCCATCACATGCCAGTGGGCCCACCTCAATGCCACCGCCGCCATTTTGGAATCAGTTGAATTGTCAGAGCTCATAACCTTCCTGAATCAATGCAAGGATGTTACCTTTTGAACCAGCGCTGACCTTTTGAACCAGCACTGACATCAGAACTGCCATCGACGTTGATGCGGCTGCCCCACTGCCTTGAGTCCTGTGCTGGACCTACCCAACATAGGAGTAGCCACGCTGTGGCGCCATCTGTCACCGGTGGGACCACACTTTCTGCTGTCACCGATGCTGCTGGCTCCACAGCAGTCATGCTCCTCAGGGGGTAAAATGTAGCAATAAAGAAAGGTAGAAGGAAAAGAGGGAAAAAAAGAAAGAGAAATGGATGGAAGGAAACAGTGGACGGGAAGGAGCCTGAATGCTGCTACTCCGCTACTGCCATCTTCGATTTATCAGTCCCAATTTTAGAAAACAATTTATGTCCAGCCCTGGTGGTTTTGAATAGTTGTTTTTATTTTGAAGACAGAGGTGATCACATGTGGTTCAGGGTTCTCCTGTTCTCAAACGCTTCGTCTCAGCAAGTCTTTTGGGTATCCCACTGTGTTCTTGAAACCTGTTTAAAAATGAAAAACACTAAACCGACTGTGACAATGGGAGAAGCCTTAAGGGTTGATCATGTCCAATTCCAATGTGAAATATCTGTATTTGTGTGAAATAGGCGAGCTGCGATTTGGGTGTACAGTACTTTGTTTTAAATAGGTTGAACAGAAATAATTTCTTATGATTGTCAATTTACAACCCTGGTGGTGAAACAAAATGATGATGATGATGATAATAATAATGATATGTATTTTGATGAAATACTGTGGCAAAGATGGTTCTCTCTTTCCCCTTACATTTTTCTTTCCTGCCCTCACCAGCACCCACACCATTTTCTTCTTTCCTCTCTTGCAGCTTATGATTCTTCCTGGCATGCTTTGTCCAAAGTTGCAACCAGTACCTTGCTCAGGCTATGTGTTGTCACTTGTCGATCTGGATGGTTCATGCTATTGTAACCTTGCTTCCCGTTCTACAAAAGCAGAGGTCCAGTCATAGACACCTTCCATCCAGAATGATACTGATGTTAATTATCATATTGTAACTCACATATATTTTATTAAGTTCTGTTTAATCAGAATTGTATTTTTATTCTGTACACTGTATATCCAGGCTTCTTTCACTGATCTATGACATGACAGTGCTTTTGTCATAAAACCTACAATTTTTCACACCCTGCGCTCCCATCCTTGCTATTCCTTCAGGGCAAGGTGTCAAGCAGAGACTTGGAACATCCCTACAGGGCAAGAAGGGAAGCAGATTAGAGTGCAAATCAAGAGTTACAATGGCATATCTTTGAACAGATGGATTAGCAGTAGTGTTAGCAGAAATTGGCAGGAGATCATCCATCCCCCAATCCAGGAATAGTTGATACACAGTTGGGAAGATCTGTAGGAAAGAAATTAGAGCAAGATTCTAACAGAATCACAGGAAATGACATTATAACATCGTATTCTGGCATATAAATACGGGAAAAGTAAATTGTAAAATTCCTCTTTTTGACCTATTGTAATTAATGGATTATCACCTCCAATGAGGTAAAGGAAGGAAGAATTTTAATGTCTAACTCATTACAGTGAAAAAACATTTAACGTTCTTTAATTTATCTTCTCCACCTGCTAAACAGCTTGAGGTGTTATTCCATAAAATTAACAGAACACTCGGGCTGCATTGTGTGGCCCTGTGGAGGCTAGTTTTTTTTTTCAGCACTGTGTGTACGTTTGCATCCACAGAATTGTGATTACTTCGAGCTCTAACTTCAGCCAACATTCAGGGAGCATCTGCTCAAATTATGCAGATTATAATATCAGTCAACTTAAAATAGAGTTAATAGCTTTATTTTTTGATGCAGTGTGCCATTGTGTGGAGTTAACTGTGAGGCAACAACCTGCCAACCTAAAATATACCATAGCTGAAAGAGATTTTGCTTCCTTCATAACTGGTGACAATCAACACCCCATTCTACAGGTCAGTGCCTGGTCATTGCAGAGGTCATGTGCTGACATTGAGGCAGACTGATGTCCTGTGTTCAGATGTTCAATTTACCCACCACGACAAGCCAGAAAGTAGCTGCTGGGTGAAAAAGGAATATAACATAGCTGTTGCATCCACTTGCATGTGGATAGCATGCAAATATTAGAAGATATTCCAACACACAGATGATAGAACAAACCATTGGTTCTTTAAGCAAAACTATGACCTAATCCTGCAGTGCTTGGCTGTCTCCTGCACACTATTATCCTCATGAGGCTAAATTCTAAATTGTTACCGACTGTGCAGGACCAAGATGCTGCTGTTGATGATGATGATGATGAGGAGGAGACGACCATAACAATGAGTCATCTAACTGTCACACAAGTAAACGAATCCAAACTCTCTAAGTCCAACACCTTTATCACTGACCATTGCAGCACTCACTCGGTTATATTACAAACATAAAATCCTCCAGAGAATAGAACTTTCAAATTGAACGTGTCATTCCATTTGCATACAGATATCAGTTCATTAACCCTACATATTACTTTGCATTTTCAGAACTAAGCAGCACTACCCCAGTGTGGCTGGTAGAACACTGTCGACTTTCAGGCAGGGAGACCATGGATTACTTTAACTTCAAGCATTGTGGGATCCAACTTTGAACTGCACCGTCTCGAACAAGTCTGGCCTGGGTGGATAAAGGGCAGTATTAGTTATACTGGTGGAACGGCAGAGCCTGGAGTAGCAATGCTGTCAGCCTGACAGCGGATGTTGCTATGTTTTATTCTTGGGGTCCAAGTCTTAATGGATATTTTCCAGTCTGTCCCCTATGAAAAGACCTCAAGAATCATGTGAAGTTGAGGAAAAGATAAATGTTAACAATTCAATATGTTGTCACAGTTACATAATTAATCATGAATAAAATTCCCATTCCTAAAAAAGGGCAGAAACTTCAAATATCTTCAAGTAATGAATCTCATATAAAACATACTTCTGTTTGAGCTTCAACAGAAACAATAGCTCATCCTCTAATATCCTCCCTGAGCTCTCAGTTACACTGTGAACTCAGAAACCCCTGCTGAGAAAATAGAAGCTTTTCTAACTCCGCCAAGCATTCATTATGGCATAAAATTAACTCTTGGAAAAATGTCACCAAATTGCTCATCAAAGTATGGCAAGAGGCCCTTTTTTCTAACCTTCCTCTGCAAATCAAACAATGAAACCGTTTTTTTTAAACTATCATTATCAGCTGTGGCTTTTTTTATTAAAGTTTATAGAGCAGGTGATTTTAAAACAAAACTCCAAAACACGATAATTACCTGCCCTTCAGGAGGATTCATTTCTACTCCATCACACCGAGGATGAGGCACTGGCAACAATCAGAATTCAGTCTGTTTCAACTCTCAGCTCATTTTAGATGGACCACCAACTTTGTGATATTGAATGTGCAAATTACAGCCTGCTCTTTTTCCCTTACTGCCAATAAGGATTCGTCCAGAAATGGATTTTTGAATCTGTACCCCATCAGCGATTTTTATGGACTTGGGGAATTTTTCTGACTCTCAAATCCGTGGCATGAGGAATCTTCGGCAGAAAACCACAACCTGCTGCTGTATGCCATCACATATTTCAGTCACGTCTCAGTACCCTTGTCATAATTTGAACACAAGCCATGAGCTTTATGATTATTTATGTTTCATTCCTTTGAGATTTCACAGAGCTATAATCTAATTTAAGGCTGTGTTACAGCTGAGGTTGGAGGGGTACATTGTTTCCTTTTCTAGCCCCACACCTCCTCTGATCACAACAAATGTTAAATTTTCCCAGACTGGTGATATGGCTAATTACATAGGTCTTAGACTGCATCATGGATCATATCAAGAACAAGTTAGCCAGGTTTCTTCTATCAACAGCAAACAATTGGTGTATTGGAACACTCCAACTTAGTCAAACAAAGATGCAAAGATTATTGACAAACAGTTGGATTTTGAATGTATCTTAAAACTTTCAATGAAAGAAAACTAGCTCACGTACACATACTCAGATACAAGTCTGAGGAGAAACAAATAAAAAGTCTCTAACATTTTGAAGTTAAAGTAGTTTTATGTCAAATGGTGTTGTTGCAAAGACAGTTTACATGTATTCTTGCTTGGCGGAGTTACATTTTGAAAAATTGAGGAAAATTGATTTATTTCTAGTTTTGTGGAAATATCAATGAGCAGTTTCTTTTAAAAAAAAAAAGTAACCATATGTTCACTGCAGGCATTGAAGGTTTTCTATAAATCACGTGACCAATGATAACTACTACTTTTCCAACAGTTCAGAATGTTTTTAAATGGTGACTAGCTTGCAGAGGGACCTGTTTTATGTGGTTGAATTGGAGGAAAGCCTGCTAAGTATAAGCTGGTTTGAAGGAAAGTTTGCTGAGAATGAGCTGCGCAGTTAATCTCTCCTATTTCTGGAAAGTAAATTACCTTGTTGGGTTCTGGGAGAGAGGAACCCATTTGTTGTCTCAAAGGATTAGTTGAAGAAGCATTGGAAGATTTCTGAGCAGGCTATGTTTGAAGAACTTCAGAGACAACCATGCATGACTAGTGACTCTGCCACTCTCGCCTGAACATTAGAGCAACAGACTCAGGAGCATTGTACATTTTATCCTTTTTGCTTTCAAGAATAATCCATTGGCTTTTTTTCTGAAGTTTTTTTTTTCTTTTTCCTCATTTCTTTTAAGTATACATGAGTTTGAATGTTTTCAGAATATTTGGAGGGATATATAACTATACCTGCATGGTACTGACTGTATTTTAAATCATAATTACATCATTATTGAATAGATTTATTAAGAAACCAAAATGATGGTTTATTTTGTTTAAAACTTGATATCGATAAGGCAATCTTGATAACTGGGGAAAGAAAAATGTATTTTTATGTTGAGACCCATGGATTAGTGGGACTGCAGCAACATTGGCAGAGTGCAATCTCAGTTATGATACTGACCTGTGTTTGAAATTATTTAGCTACTGGTAGTGATGAGACTTCCTGGAAATGATGAGTAGTTATAAAAAAAATCCACTTGACGAACTCTCTGCATTGTGATGATGACTTTCACTAGGATTAGTCCACACATTTCACTGAAAGGAGTTACAAAGAAAGGAGAGGGAGCAATGGAGTGTTGCTGTTTGGGTAAACCAAATTATCTATCTGGCTGAGTTCAGAAATGCATTGGTCTTATTCCACGCACACAATGGGCCATGTAACGTCTCTATGAAAATCTCACAAACAAAATGACTCCAGCCAAGCTTCTTGCTCCTTGTAGGTGCAACATTATCACTGTTGTGCCCAGCGCCTTGTCCTGAGCAAAGTATCCTCTGTTTAAAATTTCAAGATATTGAACCTGTAAGTTCTCCTCCAAGCTACTCCCCATCTGATTGGAAATGTATTGCCATTACGAAAGTATTGTTGGGTCAAAATCCTAGAATTCTTTCCCTGATGGCATTATGCATCTACCTACATAACATGGACTACAGTGGTTCAAGAAGCCAGTTTAGAATCACAATAAATGTTAGCTGAGTTAACAACACCTACATCCCATAATTGTTTAAAAAAATCATTTAAAAATAATTAGATAACATCTCTTCATAACACTGCCTTCCTTTGGTTAAATGAATAGTAGGTTATAAATTAATTACATCACAAGGTGTCGTAACATATAGAAAGAAAAAAAATCACATTTGCATGCACTCACTGCTTAAGTTCAAGAAGTGCAGTTTTTTTTTAGCATCTTTTACTCAGATAATTCAGAACAACGTTTTTTTTTTCCAGCATTGTGGATAATCTTTAAGAGATTGAGCTGCAATATTAAACTCCATTGAAATAGTTTGGCATTCTGGTTTTTTTTAATGTTTTCCACAAAATGTAGGGCGTTGTGATTAGCATTTACCAGTGTCTCTATGTCCCCTTGGCAGACATACATTTCTAAGTGTTTAAAATGCAGTAATAGACCCAGGGTTTCCTTCAGACATGTCTTTTGGGTATTCCTTCCCTTTTTCTCTTCCCAACAATGGGTCAGGGAAAATCACCAACAAAGACAGTACAAAAATAAGCAAGTTCACGGTTTTTTTTGGAGGGAGAAGGGACTGTTAAACTATAGTATTAAACTGGAAAACATGTGGATCTTGGTAATAAAGAAATGAGCTTGTTGTATGTCTTTGGTCTTTCACTGTTCTTAGGAATTCTCTTTCAGTCAGGAGTTCAAGTAATTTCAGAAATTGATAGTAGCCTGAATTTAATTTGAGGCAGTAAGTGCCTTTAGTTTCTGTATACACATGGGTTGTTTGTTTTTTTTTGCAGGTGATTCGGTCCCCAGTCAGCCCTTCATTCATGACAACACAGTCTACAGCAAGATATTCCAGATCTTGTACAGAAATGAAGAGATCATAGTGAACAACTCCAGCCTTTTCAGAGTTCACCTCTTACTGGATGGAGAGAGGGTGAGTTAATTTTGTTAAACATTGTATTCTTAAGGATAACAACACTGCAAGTAGGAAGCTGGTTTTGAAAAGAGAAAGGGTCATATTTTCATCATAAGTACATTGTAGTCCAATTTCAAACCTGTGTTTGCATCATCAAGGTTCTCTGCCAAGAGGACTGGATTGCCACAGTCCACCTGTAAACCATTCTCTTCAAATTGTCTCCATATAACTAAATGGCAAATGTGCAATTCCTTGTTGGATTAGCTGCCTCTGTTTGTGAACTTTGGAAATATTACAGGCATTGAACATTCCTTGCAAAAGAAAAGCACTTTAAAACACTGGATCAGTAAGCCAGAACTGACTAGTTTAATGAGCTGTTAAATACTCAGCAAAAAAAAACTGATGGAAAGCCCTGTATATCGAATGTAATAATTGTTTATTATAACAATAATTGGCATTGCTCGTATTTCCTTCAATCACTTTACGTGCCATTCGATCTTCAAGAAATTTTGTCTGTACATGAGATTAATATTTACTAACTGGGAAAGTAATTGGCAGGAAAATGATCAAAACGATCATAATTATGATGTGTTTCCATGTAGAAATTTACAAAGAAATGCTAGGATCACTGAGGAAAACTCAGCTTAAGCATTGACAGAATAATATATTGACCTTGCTGAACACTTGTAGGTCAGATCATTCACTCACAGTGCAGCTTGAGCCTTGCAATAATAGGTACCTCAATGTGGGAATGCAAGTATGAGCCTTTTTTGCAGGGAGAGGGTGAAGTAAGAACTAAGAAGAAAGGGAGGAATTTTAAAATGGAGGCATAAAGTGGTGTCTGTGAGTAAATGATATAAGAGGCTGCTCTGACTCCAGTTTTGTGCTGGCAAAATGGCCGAGGAAGTCAAGTGTGAAAGATAAGTTCAGGAAGGTAGAGTTTAAGTAGAAGAATAACCCCGATCTTGTTAAATGGTGGAGAAGGCTTGAAGGGCCAAGTGGTCTATTGATGGTACTTTTCCTTATGTTCTTTATAGCTAATGCATGGGCAGTCTATGAGAATGCCAGTGTCTAGTTCTTCTTACCATCTTCTTTCTGCATTGTAACCTGTGAAAGAACAGACACAATGTAGACTCTAAAAGCACCGCAAGGCAGTGTATTGGACTGTGGACAGAATTTCTTCAACAATTATATCCCTTAATGATATTAGCACCTTCTGAAAGGCAATTAAGGACAGGCAACAAATTGTTGGCTTTACTAAGTGATGCCTACATCCTAACAATGAATGAAATATAAATGCATGGACTTACTCAGTTACAAATGAATAAAACAACAATAAACGAAAATTAATTAATCGAAAAGAAACAAATGGTTAAACGGAGATAACAAGCATGGGGCTGGATGAACACAGCAGGTCAAGCAGCATCATAGGAGCAGGAAAACTTCTCCAGCATCTGCAGTACCTTTTATCTCAAATGGTTAAACGGACTCAGTCATTTGCGAGAAACAGTTTTGTGCAAATCTATCTAGAATTTTTAAATGACACTTTAAAAACAGCCTGAAAGTTCTATCAGTCAAAATGTAAAATTAAAAATACAGTAATTTTATTGGTATCCTCAGGTGAATCTAAAAGGTTAAAATGCAATTGTTACTTTTCAAAGAGTTTGTGAGATATCCTCTCCAACTGCTCATTGCTCCAGGGCCCCTTCCTTCCTCTGGAGAAACCCTTCTGCTTGGTCTCTTCGTGATGACAGATCTTCAAATATATTCGCTTTGTTTCAAAATCAATTCAAACATGGTTTACAGTAAAAGCTAAGACAAAAATAGAATGTGACATTTGCAGAAATGCATTTGAGCAATCAGAACATTCACCAATGATATCTCACTTTGGGAAAATCTGCCGCAGCCAGGAGAAAAGAAGCCCAAAGGGAATATCGAAGGGATTTTCTGAACTGAAATCAAATTGTTATCCAGAGAAAGCATAGATCATGGTTTCGTATCGAGGGAGTTGTTAAACCAGCTAGGGGGGGGATGTGAGACTATCACAACATCAGAAAATGTGGCAAGAACTAACCATCTTTCCCTGTCTTTAAACATGCTCTTCTTTAAAAACGTTAAGTTGCAATTCGTGCTTGACAGCTTATCCCCCACCTTCAGCCTTGACAGTGGCTGCAGTGTTTATCGTCTACAGGATGAACTGCTGCACCTCAACTGCTTTTCAAATGCACATTCCAAACTCTCAATCTCTACTACCTCCAGGACAAGGATGACACACGTTTGTGAATGGCACCATCTTAAAGGCGGCCTCCAAACCACTGACTACCCTGATATGGAAATGTGTCACTATTCCTTCAGTGTCAGGGGATCAAAATCCTGGAATTCTATCCTTAACCCCATTTTGGGTCTACCCACAGACCCAAGGCTGCAGTAGTTCAAGAAGGCAATTCCATCACCACCACCTTCCCCAAGACAATGAGAGATGGTCAATCAATGCAGGCATTACACCCTGGTGAATTATTGTAAGTCAAAGTTATGCAAAATGTGATCATGGGCTTGAAAACCTCAACTATACTGGCATTTTCCAGGGTGCTCATGGTGAATCACATGATACTGATTTACAGTGTCATGTATACTATATCTAATAATTCGTAAAGTGTATCTGTGTTTAAACTAGCTTGCCCTTACTGTCCAGTTTCTATAAGTCGGTCATACTTTGTGACTTAGTCAAAACCTTTGTTACTTTGAATCAAGTTACACCTGATAATGTAAATCACTATCATCAGCTTTGCCACGAACACCCTGAAAATGCCAATAAGAGTTCAAGTTTTCAAGTTCATAATCACATTTTGCATAATTTTTGTTTTTTGCTAATCCAGAGTGTACGCATCACTAACAATGCCAGGATTGACACCAAGGAGCAGCTTAGAAGGAGCTAGTCTTTCCTGGTGTTCTTGACAGTTAATAAAATGCACTGCCTGGAGTGTGTAATATTTACCGAGACTGCTTCGTTTTTAACATATAAAAGCCCCAGCTATAACATATAAGTGGCATAAATCACCAGAGTAAATCCAACATGTTATGAAAGCCATAACTCATTTCATATCAAAGAGAAAATGCAAAACTTTGGAAGCATTAAAAATTGACTGAACAACATGAAATCAAAATAACTGTTTCTCCAAAATAATCACTTATTCATTTAGCGTGGACAGTATTGGCTAGGGGGAGGCAAAGGCCTAGTGGTATTATCGGTGGACTGTCAATCCAGAGACCCAGATAACATTCTGGGAACCTGGGTTCGAATCCCACCACGGCAGATGGTAGAATTTGCATTTAATAGATATCTGTAATTAAAGGGCTAATGATGACTGTGAATCCATTGTCAATTGTTGGAAAAAAACCCCATCTAGTTCACTAGATAGTAGGAACTGCAGAAGGTGGAAAATCTGAGACAACAAGGTGTACAGCTGGATGAACACAGCAGGCCAAGCAGCATCTGAGGAGCACGAAGGCTGACGTTTCAGGCCTAGACCCGTCTTCAGAAATGGGGGAGGGGAAGGGGGGTTCTGAAATAAATAGGGAGAGAGGGGGAGGCGGGTAGAAGATGAATAGAGGAGAAGATAGGTGGAGAGGGACAGGTCAAAGAGGTGGGGATGGAGCCAGTAAAGGTGAGTGTAGGTGGGGAGGTAGGGAGGAGATAGGTCAGCCCAGGGAGAACGGACAGGTCAAGGGGGCGGAATGAGGTTAGTAGGTAGGAGTAGGTAGGTGCGGCTTGAGGTGGGAGGAGGGGATAGGTGGGAGGAAGGACGGGTTAGGGAGGCGGGGACGAGCTGGGCTGGATTTGTGATGCAGTAGAGGGAGGGGAGATTTTGAAGCTTGTGAAGTCCACATTGATACCATTGGGCTGCAGGGTCCCCAAGCGGAATATGAGGTGCTGTTCCTGCAACCTTCGGGTGGCATCGTTGTGGCACTGCAGGAGGCCCAGGATGGACGTCGTCTGAGGAATGGGAGGGGGAGTTAAAATGGTTCACGACTGGGAGGTGCAGTTGTTCAGTGCGAACCGAGCGTAGGTGTTCTGCAAAGTGGTCCCCAAGCCTCCGCTTGGTTTCCCCAATGGAGAGGAGGCCACAACGGGAACAGCGGATACAGTATACCACATTAGCAGATGTGCAGGTGAACATCTGCTTGATGTGGAAAGTCTTCTTGGGGCCTGGGATGGAAGGGGGAGGTGTAGGGGCAGGTTTAGCACTTCCTGCGGTTGCAGGGAAAAGTGCTGGGTGTGGTGGGGCTGGAGGGGAGTGTGGAGCGGACAAGGGAGTCCTGGAGAGAGTGGTCCCTCCGGAAAGCAGGTAAGGGTTGGGGAGGGAAAAATGTCTTTGGTGGTGGGGTCGGATTGCAGATGGCGGAAGTGTCGGTGGGTGATGGCGTAGTATGATGGCGCAGTACATCGCCGAGGCCAGGCGTCAACTCTCTGACACCTCCTCCTACTGCCCCCTTGATCATGACCACCAAACCATCATTTCCCAACCATCCACAACCTCATCACCTCAGGTGACCTCCCACTCACAGCCTCCAACCTCATCGTTCCCCAACCCCGCACCGCCTGCTTCTGTCTCCTTCCCAAAATCCACAAATCTGACTGCCCTGGTCGACCCATTGTCTCCGCCTGCTCCTGCCCCACCGAACTCATCTCCACCTACCTAGACTCCATTTTCTCCTCTTTGGTCCAGGAACTCCCTACCTACGTCCGTGACACCACCCACGCCCTCCACCTCCTCCAGAATTTCCAAATCCCTTGTCCCCAACACCTCATCTTTACCATGGACGTCCAGTCCCCATACACCTGCATTCCCCATGCAGATAGCCTAAAGGCCCTCCACTTCTTCCTGTCCAGCAGGCCCGACCAGTCCCCCTCCACTGACACCCTCATCCGCTTAGCCGAACTCATCCTCACCCTCAACAACTTCTCTTTCAATTCCTCCCACTTCCTACAGACAAAGGGTTGGCCATGGGTACCTGCATGGGCCCAAGCTATGCCTGCCTCTTTGTAAGTTACGTGGAACAATCCCTCTTCTGTAGCTACACGGGCCCTAAACCCCATCTCTTTCTCCATTAGATTCATGACTGTATCGGCGCCGCGTCGTGCTCCCATGAGGAGCTCGAACAGTTCATCCACTTCACCAACACCTTCCAGCCCAACCTGAAGTTCACCTGGACCATCTCTGATACCTCTCTCTCCTTCCTGGACCTCTCTGTTTCCATCTCTGGCAACCACCTAGAAACCGATATCCATTTCAAGCCCACTGACTCCCACAGCTACCTAGAATACACCTCCTCCCACCCACCTTCCTGCAAAAATGCCATCCCCTATTCCCAATTCCTTCGCCTCCACCGCATCTGCTCCCAGGATGAGGCGTTCCACTCCCGTACGCCTCAGATGTCCTCGTTTTTCAAGGACCGCAACTTCCCCCGCTCAGTGGTCGACAACACCCTCGACCGTGTCTCCCGCATTTCCCGGAATTCATCCCTCACTCCCCCTCCCCGCCATAACAACCAAAACAAAATCCCCCTCATCCTCACGTACCACTCCACCAACCTCCGGATTCGCCATCTGCAATCCGACCCCACCACCAAAAACCCTTTTCTCTCCCCACCCTTGTCTGCCTTCCGGAGGGACCACTCTCTCCAGGACTCCCTTGTCCGCTCCACAATCCCTTCCAGCCCCATCACACCCGGCACTTTTCCCTGCAACTGCAGGAAGTGCTACACTTGCCCCTACAGCTCCCCCCTCACCTCCATCCCAGGCCCCAGGAAGACTTTCCACATCAAGCAGCTGTTCACCTGCACATCTGCTAATGTGGTATACTGTATCCGCTGTTCCCGTTATGGCCTCCTCTACATCGGGGAAACCAATCGGAGGCTTGGGGACCACTTTGCAGAATACCTACACTCGGTTCACACTAAACAACTGCACCTCCCAGTCACGAACCATTTCAACTCCCCCTCCCATTCCTCAGACGACATGTCCATCCTGGGCCTCCTGCAGTGCCACAACAATGCCACCCAAAGGTTGCTGGGACAGCACCTCATATTCCGCTTGGGAACCCTGCAGCCCAATGGTATCAATGTGGACTTCACAAGCTTCAAAATCTCCCCTCCCCCTACCGCATCCCAAAACCAGCCCAGCTCGTCCCCGCCTCCCTAACCTGTCCTTCCTCCCACCTACCTCAAGCCCCACCCCCATCTCCTACCTACTAACCTCATTCCACCCCCTTGACCTGTCCATCCTCCCTGGACTGACCTATCCCCTCCCTAACTCCCCACCTACACTCACCTTTACTGGCTCCGTCCCCGCCCCTTTGACCTGTCTGTCTCCTCTCCACCTATCTTCTCCTCTATCCATCTTCTATCTGCCTCCCCCCTCTCCCTATTTATTTCAGAACCCCCTTCCTCTCCCCCATTTCTGAAGAAGGGTCTAGGCCCGAAACGTCAGCCTTCCTGCTCCTCAGATACTGCTTAGCCTGCTGTGTTCATCCAGCTCTGCACCTTGTTATCTCATCTGGTTCACTAATGTCCTTTCAGGAAGGAAACTGCCATCCTTACCTGGTCTGGCCTACATGTGACTCCAGACCCACAGCAATGTGGTTGCTTCTTAACTGCCCTCTGGGCAATTAGGGACGGGTAATAAATGCTACCTAGCCAGCGACACCTTCGCTCCATGAATCAATAAAAAAAAATGCTTGTCTTCAAAATCAAACCGGCTCAGTCATTTTCTCTGGGTACAATCAGGATTGGTGAGTCAGTAGTCAGAGGATAAGAAAAAAACATTTAAGACCAAAGTTTGAATGGATTTTTTTTTGTTTCCAGTTTTAATTAAATAAACTCCTCCATGCCAAGTCATGAATTAAGTTCTGCACAAACAAAATGTGTTTAAAATTTACAGACACACTTTCAGTGGTTTAAGGAGTTTGTATTGAAAATGTTAACCTAAAGTTGCCTCGTACTGCAGGTACATTATTGCACAGCCCGTGAAGGTTCCTATTACCTGGTCTTTCCCTCAAACCTCGACCCTAAATATTTTTATTTTGCAGTTGCAGCAGTTTTGGTCCTGGTGGTCTCGAACCTTTTAATGCTGCTCTTCTGTTAGGCTTTAACACTTTTTCAATCCTGTCCTCCCCTCTTCCATACTAATCCCATGGATCACCTATGATTGTAATGACCCTTAGCGCAGGCTCAAGGAGCTTTATGATATACTTCATCTTCGGTTGTGTTCTCATATTGACCTCTTATTCATCTAAACTATTTCTACAAACTCTTCCTTTATAATAAGCAAACACCTGCAGAAATATATGCACAGTGTAGTGTACTTTGTGCAACACACTTGTTCTCTCCCTCTCTGAATGTGTACCGTGAGCTATATTTAAGAAAACAAGAGGCCAAGGACCAAGCAAGACATTGTAGCTGTTTTCCAACTTTAATTCATTTAATTTGACATAGAGAACCACTTACATTCTTTTTTAGGAAATAAAAATAAACAACTTTTCTCTCGTGGTCTAAGACAAGACAAGTAATTAATCAAGGTCCTCGGTCTGGCATTCGTTTCCTGAAATGACCTCACCAGAGATTGCATGTGGTTCTCAAGAAAACCCTTGCAGAATTGGTTCCCGTGTGTGATTTTTTTTTTCTCTTATCAGATCTGTTGTTTGACCATCACTGTAATAAAATACATTATTTGGCTTTATTTTGAATGGAATGGAATGGAATAACCTTTATTGTTACGAGCACTCAATGAGTGTAGTAAAAAGTTTATAATTTGGAGACAGTAAGGACTGCCACGCTGGAAGCTAGAATACGTAAATGTGAAGCTGGGTATGCACGGCAGGTCAGACAGCATCCGAGGAGCAGGAAAGTCAACGTTCCAGGCAGAAACCCTTTGTCAGGACTGGGGACCAGGGGGGAGCCCAGAAATAGAGGGAGAGGATAGAGATGGGGGGAGATTAGGGGAGCTGGAGATAGGTGGATGCAGATAGGGGATTATTGTGGTTGGTAGGTTTGTAATGTTGCCTCTTGATGATACCTTAGGTACAGAGTACCTAGGTACAGATATGTTTAGTGTTGTTACTGTGTGAAATAAAATAGGTAAGTATGGGAATAGAGTTTGAAAAGTCCAGAATGATGATAAAAGTGATGCTAAAATACATAGGTTTTAGAAGTTCTAGTTCTTTTCCAACATGCATTTGTGTCTGCCGGCTTCAGAACACAAGGCAACGCCACCTCCACATGCAGGCCTCGGCACAGGACTCACTCTGCTGCTGCTCCCAGACCCTGCCCTTGTTCACACTGCTTCCCGCTCTGGGACTTGGCCTGTACTTGCTCTGCTGCCATCACTCTTGAGACTCAACCCCAGTCCATACTCGCTCTGCTGCTGTCACACTGAGACTCGGCCCCAGTCCGTACTCCCTCTGCTGCTGTCATTCTGAGACTCGGCCCCAGTCCTTGCTTGCTCTGCTGCTGTCACTCTGAGATTCGGCCTGTGCTCACTCTGCTGCCATCACTCTGCTGCCGTCACTCTGGGACTCGGCCTGTGCTGGCTGTGCTGCTGTTTCTCCGGGACTTGGCCAGTGCTCGCCCTGATGCTGTCACTCCGGGACTTGACCCCAGTCCGTGCTCGCCCTGATGCTGTCACTCCGGGACTTGACCCCAGTCCGTGCTGGCTCTGCTGCTGTCACTCCGGGACTTGGCCTGTGCTTGCTCTGCTACCGTCACTCCGGGACTTGGCCCCGGTCCGTGCTCGCTCTGTTGCCGTCACTCCGGGACTTGGCCCCGGTCCGTGCTCGCTGTGCTGCTGTCACTCCGGGATTTGGCCTGTGCTTGCTCTGCTGCTGTC
>JAHRHZ010000053.1:4836449-4887812 GCA_024137785.1 Ginglymostoma cirratum | reverse complement strand
TGCTGCTGTCACTCCGGGATTTGGCCTGTGCTTGCTCTGCTGCTGTCACTCTGAGACTCAGCCTGTGCTCGCCTTGCTGCTGTCACTCTGTGACTCGGCCCCGGTCCGTGCTTGCTCTGCTGCCGTCACTCTGGGACTTGGCCCCAGTCCGTATTCGCCTTGCTGCTGTCACTCCAGGACTCGGCCCGCTTGCTCAGTTCCCCCCCCTCCTGTCGCGACTCATCTCCCTTGACTCCATCCTCTAAGTAGGGGTAGTTAAAAGTTTGGGGGTGGTGGGAACAAAAAAAAATCGCAGAGTGGTTCTGACTGGAACATCTTACTCTGCTGCTATCTTGGTTTCTTAATGCCACAAACTCCACATTATCTCTTAACAGTATCTCGAGGTTCTGTAGCAAATTAGGCTGTATTCATTACTTATTCCACGTTTTTGCGTCGCATTAGCTGCTGAATTCACCTTGTTTCTGTGCCACTTAGAATTCTTCTCCCCTCAATTCCTGACATGCCAAGCCAGTATAATTACCTGGAGGCAGCAACTCACCGCTTATTTGTCCAGACCTTCGTCCAACTCAGTGTTCACTAAGAAGACCCTCCATGCTGTTACAACCAGCAAGGGTAATTTGAATGGAAAACCCGAAATGGTGTGAATGAATGGTAGAAATGAATTTGCTTTACTTTATTCAACCCCTACGTCGGTCAATCACAACCAAGTTAATTTTGAAAGGAACCCTTCCCTTGTGGACTACTTTTCCAAATTTAAGTTCCCAGTGCTTGTTTAAAAGGAACCAATCTAACTGTGCTTTCTTGAGTCAGAGAAAGTATTAAAATACAAGAACGGTAATAAAATGTGGCACGTTGGCACAGATTAGAAATGAGAGGCAAGTTTCAAATGCGAAAACAAAAGATACAAAGCAGTCAATGACTCATTCATGACAGATGCTGTCATTTAATTGGGTGATTCTGGTAGTGCCACCTTTGGCCGTTGAGTGATTTAGGGATCTTTGATTCTGTAGTTAGCCAAAAGGCGTTTGTCCAGTTGCCTTTGACAGTGGTTTTGCTGCCTTGACTTGTTTTCACCCATCAGAGAGAGACTTTGGGTGTAATCTGAGTGGTGTGAGCTTTGGCAACATTTGTGACCGAATTAGCTGATAACGTTGGCGAGGCTATCTCGACATCGGGAGCATTGCCACCTTTTATGCTTCTGCTGAGCTGCAAGGCCAGCTTATCGCCTAGGTAACAGTGAGTTGCCATTTATGTGGGCCACATGCTTGAGAATCAGCCACTCTGTGCCATTCCCATCACCCTGGTTTTTGTTCCAGATATTTTAGTGTCACAGTGGTTCCATCTTCGAATCAGTAATTATTATATATCTTGTGAGTAACATTTGATTCTTTTGGTATCCTTGTTGATCATTGCTGAAGGCTTTTATAAAGTTATCATTGTCCAGGATTCATGAAGAACATTTTACATTTGCCTGTCTTAAGAATTGTTTTTTTTTTGTTTGAAAGCAATAGTTCTTTTATCACATATTGAATACAATTACAGTAGAAACATTTAAATTCTGTCAGCGCTGCAACTAAAGCACCAAGAGGCTGGGGCTGACTCCTGGGAGAGAATTTTCCAGACTTGAAAGGAGGTAAATGCACAGGAACTTTCGAGAGGCACATACAATGAGAATGTTTAATCCACATCACAACTTAGCTATCCAATGACTGAGTCAATGGGAATTAGAGTATAAACTAGTAAATTCTAAGCTCAGACCTGATGTCCAAAAAATCTGTTTGTACAATGCATGGTCAATATCTAGTCAACATAAAAAAATTTGAATTATTCCTGAAGTTGTTAGAGATTTTGTAATATTGGGTCTTTTTGCTTCTGAGGAAAGGTGAGCGATATATGCTAATCCATTCTATTCACCTAATGGTGGAGATATATTGAAAATTAAACAATAAGTTGTGACATTATTGTCTTTTCTTCCCATATCTTTGCCAAGTAGACTGACCTAAATTATTTCCAGTCATATTTCCTCTATGTCAATTCTAACCTTCTGTTCAGTTAATTGTGAATTATATTGGACAATTTTGCACTGTGTACATCCACGTAGACTTCTTTCATGCAAGCACTGCATTCAAAGCTTGGAAAATTTAAATCTACCATTGAGAATGGCTTACTAGCACATAAAATCCAGATACTACCTTGGGATAAAAAGAATGCAAAACCGAGTCTAGTTTATTAAAAACACCACACAGTTCTTTAGCTAGAATGTGATGAGGAAAAATACCCTGAGCACTGAGCTGATCAATGAGAAAATGTCATAATCACTTTTTCCCATGTTTCCACAGTTGTTGTTAGTAGAGTCATAATCATACATCAACTGGATCACCAAAGTCCCTTCAGATCTTCGAATAACATCAAGTTGACAGATAGTGACAGGACACTGCAGAAAGGTCTGCAATCATTCCTTGCCTAGTGATACGTTTGACTTTCTTTGATTGGACATTCAAACCTGCATTGTTCCACTTCCATTGTCAATTCTGAACACCATTTTATTGTGTACTAAAAATATTTGGTATTTTGTAACTGCTGTCTTGAATCTTCCTGCCTTTTGCAATCATAAACTTGCTTTTTCTTTCGCGATGGCAGCTCTTAAGCTGTAGGTTGACACATTTTTGCCAACAATTTCAGCGTAAGGCATACAGTACAGTATTGTGAAAACAAGGCAGTTAGTATTTGCCATTTGGCCTTGTAGAAACAGTAGGAAACAGTAGGAAGCAGTGGAAGCATAGGTAAGTTATACAAAGTCACGGCTAGTTGTAACTGAGAGGCATCATCACTTAATCTTTTTCTTGTCGTTGGCTGTCTTGATTCGTCTTGAAATCTGCAAACTTTTTTTTAAAAATTCATTCATGGGATGTGGGTGCCGCTGACCAGGCCAGCATTTATTGCCCATCCTTAGTGGTCCTTGAGAGGTGATGGTGAGTTTCCTTGAACTGCTGCAACCCAGTTACTGTAGGCAGTGTGACAATATTGTAAGGGAGGGAATTTCCAGGATTTTGATTCAGCGACATGTAAATAACATATAATAATAATTGGGAAGACATATGTGTTTTCCCCATACTCTAAAGCGGTAGGGTGGTTTATATCCCCTCTCCATACTTACTGTACTCTGAAATTGTCTGGACCATCCCCAAAAGGTGAAGGCCAAGGAATATACACCGAGATGGCAATTGTCAGTCCCCTATAGCACTTTTCTTTCGATCATCAGTGGCGCACTAAATAGATGGCCCCAAGTTTTATGTGCATCTGCTGTCCAATCGGAGTGGGGCAAAATACAAGTCTGTGTAAATCCTTTTGAGACTCAAGGGCTAGTGATGTGTTTTGCATCTCTGGCTTGTAGGAACAGTTTGTTTCTAATGCCTATGAACTGCAATCTTGCAACTTAATACATATTCTGTGCCTGATGTAATTCTACCGTTGTCAACATAACTTTAATGCAAATGTCTTAATTTTATTAGACATCTGCTTTGAAAACTCTTCTGTATTTCTCAGGAAAATTTTATTCTGCAGATGCTGCAACAGATGTAGGTGACTCTCGTGTGTCTTTACATCTGTCTAACTACAGATCCTTAGGAACACCTCATGAGAAATGTTAAGTATGTAACCACGGAAAGGTACAATCCAGAACAACCTTCAATCAGTTGTGCTTTGGATGACTAGTAAACTTGTTTGATGACAAGGGTGTTTTGAGTTAAAAACAGAGGGTGCTGGAATCACTAGCAGGTCTGGCTGCATCCGTGGAGACACAAACAGAGAATTTATTGTTAACGTTACCAGAAATCAGTATGTGTCAATTTTGGTAAGTTGCATGGAGGGTTTCTCTCTGCAAGGCCACTTGAGCTTTCTCCCATTACCTTCCTGCTTCATTTGCTATGGTCCACCCCCTTGCGCTGTTTATATTCCCCCTCTTTCTCTAGGCAGAAGTACTTGCCATCCCCGAGATTTCACAGAATTCCTGATGATGCGTTATATTTAATAGGCAGTTATGCACAGTCAGCGCCAGTCTGGACTTACCTTTCACAGCTTATGTCATTTGCCCAGGACATGGCAGACAAAGGAAAATTCGCATCAAGGCAAAATACTGCAGATTTTGGAAAACTGAAATAAGCACAAGAGGATGCTGGAGAAAGTGAGCGTGGAGAGAGAAACAGAGTTAACGATTTGAGACCAGTATGACTTTTTTTTTTGTATTCATTCATGGGACACGACTGTCGCTGGCTGGCCAGCATTTATTGCCTGTTCCTAGTTGCCAATGAGAAGATGATTGTCAGCTACTGTCTTGAACGGTTGACGACATTGTCTTCGGGGAGGGGCTTCCAGGATTATTGACCCAGCAACAGTGAAGGAGCTCCGCTTTGAGGGAGACCTGGAGTTCCTGTTAGAATGGGTGGTACAGAGGAGATCTTTTGAACATCCCCAAGCTCTTAGTCTGACATGGAAAGTTGTTGTTGTCTTACTGTGCCTCACCTGCTGAGTGCTGTTTCCCTTAAAATGGCCAAGGTCTACTCCCCTCAGACTATGAGGCATGACTATGCGGTAGAAGCATGTGGTGTGTGTTTGGCGCAGACACACGATGCATGTGTGAAATTGACATCACATGGTGCCTCACAGTAACATGTTCGGCCCCTTGACTGATCACTGGCTAGTATGATAAGCTGCCTGGCTTTGTGTCTACCCTAAAAGACAAAAGTACTGAAGGACTGAAACTCTAAGTGAGGCAGCAAAGCACGAAAAGGCAAGACTGAGAGCATCTTTCTAACCACCATGGTGATAGCCTCAAAAAGGCCCTTCTCCTTGATGTTTGACGTCATCTCCTTGGCTGTCTTACAGCCATTGTCTCCAAACAGACCTCACTAGGTTATAAGGCGGTAGCGGTGACGTGTGAGGAGATTAACATCCCTGGCAGGTTTTACTGGAATAAACTCTAGTATCTTGTTTTTTTTCCCACTAACCCATCTCGTGGTCCGTTATCACTTCAGGGCACCAAGCACACAAGACAAAAAAAAGTCCGAGAGCATCAAAATAGGCACAAAGTGAATGAGCACTAAGAAAGAAAACGAAGATCCCTGAGATGCTTCCGGTCAAATCCATGAGGTTGCATGTGTGGACAGATACTCATGTCCTGGCAGCAGTATTGTAACGAAAGGTTCCAGTGAAAACTTAAGTTGCAAAGCCATAGTGTCAGTAGATCGGAGATGTACCATTAGGGTGCGATGAGGATGGTATGTGTTGAATGTCAAGGTCCGTGGACTGTGCGTGAGTGCAGTCACTGCCTCTAGAGGGACCCCAGTGGTGTCCAAGATGGAGGCCTGGAGGAGCAAGCAATGAACTGAAGTCATTAGGTGACTGGTCTAACTTTCACGCCTTCTAGTTTCTGTCCAGCAGGTGGGAAAATGGGTAGCTGGATATAAGTGAGGTGGGATTACATGATAATCAGAACATAATGCATGCTGATAGGTGAAAATAAGCCTGTTGCCACTCACTAGTGAACATCTTGTTTTGCTGTTCAGAACTTGGTTGGAAAATGGGATTCGTTGCTCTTGATATTGAGAAGTTCCTCCCTTTTTAACTTTTTAACCAATGCCCACATTGTTCAGAGCCTGGAATAATTCTGTCCAAAGTTAATGCTTCCAACCCATTACATTTCTTTTGAAGAGACAACAACTTCTGTTTTTATTTCCTGGATTCACAGCACTTTGCTTTTATTTCAAATGTTTGGCACGGTTAATTAACGACTCTGAAAAAGAAACAGAATAGATATTTGATTTGAAATAGAAATAGTGGAAAGAATTTGAATGCTTCCTTTTGCCTGCAAATCTGTTTGATTTGTGATGAATGAAATATGTGTTTTCTTTCCATTGGGAGTATAAATCCCAATTCAATAATTCAGCAGCAGGCTTTTTGAGTAAGAAAATAAAGGAAATTACTTCTCACATTTACTCTGAATGAAAACTCAGGTCCCACACTCTCAACACACGAAGATTAGGTACTGTTGAAGGTTACACTTAATAATTATCAAAGCCACTGATTTACAATCTCTAACCTCCCTCATAGTGGCATGGTATGCCTGTAGTTTCTTGGGTAGTAAAGTGGTTTAAAGTTGAAGGAAGAGTCTGCGGGCTGTGAAGTTAACTAGAGTCAAGTTTCTGTGCTGTTTCAGGTGACCTTATAGTTGGAACAGATCAGAGGACTCCCCTAAGTCAAGAGTCTAGACCTGAAACGTCAGCTTTCCTGCTCCTCTGATGCTGCCTGGCCTGCTATGTCCACACCTTGTTACCTAAGACTCCAGCATCGGCCGTTCCTACTATTTCAGAGGACTCCTCTATATTGGAATATCCCACTTTCATTGTATTTGCTACTAATAACCTTTGCCTGCCTGGTGAACTTGTAGCTAATTGTGGTCAGGATTTCTGTTCACTAAACTGTTGATTCGATGGATTTGGTGGACCCTCTTGCAAATAGTTTTCACTGATCTTAAAAAAAAATGTAGGAAGAAAGCAGTGGTGTCTATGTTGATTCTAACATCCCATGGTGTGGTTTGACACCTTAGAGAGTACATCCAGTATCCTTGGTTTTGATTGGCCCATTCAATTGATAATACCCTTTTTGATTGATTAAAAGTCAGTTTTGAAGCACATTAGTCTGGAAGGTCCCTTTGTTTCTTCTTGAGATTGAGGGACGGTTGAGATCCACAATAGGAATCAGGTGACCTGGGACATTGAGAGTGTCTAGTTTTCAAATAGACAATTAGTTTGAACAAGACATGCCAGCTGTAAGGCATAATAATTGCTACGTGTTGAGGTGATCGAACAATCTGTAAGATGAAGTGATTTTTGTGTTGCCAGAGCAACTGGCCAATATGAAATAATGGGTAATGGGAAAAATCAGTAACAGTCAAGAATCAGCAATCTGGTTAAAAAGCTTCCCTTCAGAGAATGCAATTGTGTTTTTGAAGTTCTTATACACTTCTTTGCTGTGGTATGAGAGAGCACGGGCAGTATAAGGCAATTATTTTCTTGCCTCCTTTTGTGCTCATTTTATGCTTTTAATTTTCTCCCTCCTGATTCATGTTCTTCCTGTAAGGAAATCCTCATCAACCATGGCAATTTAGTTGAGGTACCCTGTGTTCTCTGGTCAGCAGATCAGCGATGTAATTAGGACATGTTTGGACATTTCAACATAGCTACTGTAGCTGAGTACTTACTTGTTGATGGTACAATTATTTTTGATGGATGCAGTTGATTGCAACTTCAGAAAAGACTGCCAGTCCAGATAATTAGTATAAATCTCTCCTTCCAAAATGCACGTATATTCTTTGAATGCCTGATCTTAGACGTTTGTATGTACAGAATCTGTTGCAGTGTTTTGACTATTTTTCTGTAATTTGCTGCAATAACTCGTATCTCTTGCTGTAGTTATTGAAACAAAATCTGTTTAAATTATCTGTATAACTGTTAAAAAGTGAATAGCTTTTACATGATGATAAGTTTGAAATGTTTGACAAATGGCTTTGACATAGGTATGATTTTTTTGGTATAAATAACATTGTACTAATACAAATGTTATCTTTTACTATAAATTAGAATGCATGGTAGGGAGAAGGGCTTGGACTTTAACATGGATAAGCCCATTTAATGGTCAAAAAATGGAAACGTGTTGATCTAATCCACTAAGACTAGGCTTTTATTGAAATGGGGCAAAAGGTGGATAGCCATGTTAACTCCAGGATGTGTGATAGCATCATAGATACTTGGAAGAAGCTGGAGGTATCAAGTTTAACCTACTTTGAATACTAATGGTTGTCCCAAGTGCAAGAAACTGGCAGCTGCTGTGAGGTAAATAGTCAAGGGAATCATTCCTTATGGACAATATGGAGCAGGAATGCTTCTCCTCTGACCACTGATCTCTACCTCCACCATTAGAATCCAACAGACAGCTCCTATTCCTCAGACAATTAGGTCGCATGCCAGAGTCAGCAATAGGATAGCCTCCCTGGGAGCAGATAACTCTTCAAGGTTGGAATCAGACCAGCAACACTGCTCCAAATTCCCAGGATTAAGGTCCAGATTTCTTGGGAGTGAACTTCCAGTCCCAGCTCAGACTGCTTCCTCAGCCTATTTTAGATGACTCCTCCATGGATCACCATGTGTGCCTTTCAAGCAATACCTTGCCAAAGAAAAATTCCACTGTCCTTTTATCCATCATCCTTCAAACCCAAGGACGAAAAACAATTAAATAAGAAGCAGCCATAAGACATGATATTCCATCTATCATGTTCTTGCCCACTCACCCAGTCTTTTGAAATTGCCATGCGACCCTTTGCATCCTCTTCGCTACTTAAACTTCCATTTTGTTATGTACCATCCACAAGTATGGAAATATTATACTTGGTCCTCACATCTAAGTCAACTGGGGTTGAAGCACTGATCCTAACAGTACCTCAATATTTGTAGCATGTCAACCTGAGTATGACTTGTTTATCCTTTCTCTTGTTTGTTTTTCTTTTCATTATCATTTCAGTACCTAAACCTCAATGCAAGATATTTCACCTTATCCCATTGTTCTAATTTTACTTACTAAAATTTGTAACATCATATTGAGAGCTTTCTGAAACTACAGAATACACCATCCACTTATTCCTCCTTGTCTCGTCTGCTGTGAACACCCTGAAAAAACTCCAATGGGTTTGTCCAATACGATTTCCTTTTCATAAATTTACGCTGGCTCTGCCCAAGTATTTTATACTTGATATTTCCATATGGTATGTGTGGTCCAGGTGCTTCAATTCTGTCTTGCTTAGACACTGCTGTACTGAACCCTTTCTCAGGGCGGTGAATGTCCAGCTTCGTGTATATATGGATTGCATGGTAAACCTGGCTCCCTATGACAATTGCCAAACTCATCATGAAGAAAGCCATGTGCGCCCATGCTGCAACCATGACATAGCCCAAAGATGGGCTGTTCACCTGTTCACGAGTCGACATAGCCTCCGCCACCTCGTATTTCCAGCGCCACCTTTCCATTCAGCTCTGTGTCTTCTTGCGGCCCAGAAAATACAACGGACTTTTCATCGATGTGGGGCCTGACGTATCACTGTCGGAGACCTGACCTTGATACACCTCCCTCAGCTCCTGATGCATGTGTGTGGATTGTTGATCAGCATCTGCCCCAGTCCTATATCTGAATCATCCAAGAAGCATGTGATTGTAGCAGTACTGGAGAGGCAGAAAACAGTCCTTGGTAAGTCTTCCTTGTCAGAGATGGAGTCGCTGCTTTTATCCATGGGGTTGGGCTTTTGCACCTTACGATCTGCAGTGACAAACAAAAAGAAATACACGAAGGACATGTTCAGTCTATCACACAGGTTTCTCATGTGCTCTTGTCCCAAACCAGGGTGGAGGCATTCTTGCTGTGCTGGTTGGCTAACTGTGAGAGTTGTATGAGGGATGTGGGAGCCAGGTACCATAGGAGCCAGCTTAAAGTTGGTAGTAAAGCTCTGAGGTGCCTTCAGTGGGCAGATGGGAAGCTAAAGCTGCCAGGCTTCCCTTTTGGTTTGGACTTCATTCCGATGTGTATAAAATACTGGGGGGGAGGTAATAGGCACTTGGGTGAGTTAGCTATTTATGGGCCTCAATAGGACCAAGTACATGCATCCCGTCCTCTACTGTCCCTGCTGTGAATTAGGAGGCAGGTTGCATGGATCGGTAGGAGACAGCCTAGTGTCAATTTAGTGAGCCCTTCAAGCCCACTTGCAGGGAGCATCAAACTTCATCCGAGATATTTTTAGAAAGTGGGTATTTCTATCCTCACGAGCAAATTACATGAAATTGTGCATTGGTCCCCGCGTGGCTCATTCACAGAGCTCTTTTTTGGCTGCAAGGATGTGACTTAAACAGAATGGTTACCTCGAGGCTACTCAGCCCATCAAGCTCTCTCTCGTTCTATCTGTAGTCTGCCATGTGATTTGACAAACAACAGTTATTCAGACTCAGAAAATGTTTTGACTTGGAAAGGAGAATGACCCAGTTTAGTTGAACAAAGAGTCAAGGCCCACCATTTCTCTGGGCAATCACAATGGCAACACCTCGACCAATCAGAATCAATTTGCCCGGTTTGAATTTGAACAGAAGCTTGAGAATAACTGTCGGCTTGCACTCTGCATGGCAACATTCACACCATTTGCCCATGCAGTATAAGTTGTTGTTTGCTTTGAAATTTGGTTTTCTTGTGATTCTGTACTGATCCGCGGAAGATGAAAAGAGCTGGAAGCATATCTCTTTTTATTTTGTACAGTGATACTCACAAACGTTGTTTCTATCAAATGTCAAATTTATATTTCTGTCACGGAGCAGGGTAACCTTTTTTTATTTTTGTAATTCATTTTGCAGGTGGAAGAAGCGTTGAATGAAGTAGACTTTCAGCTGAAGCTTGACCTGCATTTCACAGACTCTGAACAGCAGTGAGTAATATTCTAGTGTTCTGCTTAAAAATAATAGAATTCAAAATGAATTACTGGTACTGAATGGATTAATTGCCAATAAGGACAACTCACCTGTCATGACTTGTTATTGATAATAGATCACTGTCAATCCAGAATTATTATTTACCCTCCTTCAGTCAGCTATATGTGTCAACTGGTTATGGATGGCATTCTTGTCACTCCTGGGACTTAGCCACGCAAAGCTATCTGACTCATCACTACAGTTCTGACAGACTCCTGCATTTTCAGAGGGAGATGCACTATCTTTTGACAAAGATATTAAGTCTGTTGTAAGACCAGGACAACCCGTACTGGGCTTCCCGCTTAAATGCGACAGTCAAGAAGGCACAACAATGCCTTTTCTTCCTCAGGGGGCTCAGGGGATTTGACATGTCCAGAAGGACCCTCGCCCACTTCTACCATTGAAAGCAAACTGTTCGGGTGCATAACAGCCTGGTAAGGCAATGCTCTGCCCATGACCGAATGAAACTATCAATAAAAACGGAGTTGCTGGAAAAGCTCAGCAGGTCTGGCAGCATCTGTGAAGGAAAAAAACAGAATTAATGTTTCAGGTCCGGTGACCCTCCCTTAGAACTCATGGTGCCATGGAAAACATCAGTTTGTAGGCAGAACATAGGGAGTTGGGTGGGGTAGGGAGTAAACGTTAGGATAGAGCCTAAAGAGCGAGAAGAACAGTTGGACAGACAAAGGAGTTGATAACGATCAGGCTGGGAGGGTGAATAGTTGTTAATGGGACTATTAGTGACTAACAGCAGGTGGTGTTTAATGGCAGGCGACGTGGTAACAAGGTCTGGTGTGTGGGGTAGGGGACTGGAACATGGGAGATTTTAGGCCATAAAATTATTGAACTGGATATTGGTCCGGAGGGCTGCAGGGTCCTCAACCGGAAGATGAGGTGCTGGTCTTCCAGCTTTTGTTGAGCTTCGCTGGAACATTGCAGCAAGCCAGAGACAGAGATGTTGGCCAGGGAGCAGGGTGGTGTGTTAAAGTGGCAGGCAACAGGTAGTTCATGGTCTTTTTGCGAGCAGAACGTAATGTTCTGTGAAGCAGTCACCCAGTCTGTGCTTAGTTTCCCCAGTGTACAGGAGACCACCATCCATTGTGAGCAGCAAATGCAGTAGACTGGATTCTGGGAAGTGCAGGTGAAGTGCTGCTTCACCTGGAATGTATGTTTGGGCCTTTGGATAGTGGGTAGGGAGGAGGTAAATGGGCAGGTGTTGCGCCTTCGCCGGTTACAGGGGAAGGTGCCGTAGGGCTGTGAGGAGGGTGTTGGGTGTGAAGCAAGTGTGTATCAGGGTGTCCCGGAGGGAATGGTCCCTGCGGAAGGCGGACAAGGGAGGGTAGGTGGCATCTCGCTGGAGGTGGTGGAATTGGCATCTGATGATCTTCTGGATGTGGATGCTGGTGGGATGGTAGGTAAGGATAAGTGGAACCCTATTGCTGTTGCGGGAGGGAAGAGATGGGGTGAGGACGCAAGTGCAGGAGATGGGTCGGATCTGGTTGAGGGCCCTGTTGATAACGGAGCTGGGAAATCCTCAGTTGAGGAAGAAGGTGGACATTTCGGAGGCTGTCTTATCAGTGTTGGCCTCATCTGAACATGTACGATGGAGATGGAGGAACTGAGAGAATGGGATGGAGTCTTTACAAGAAGTGGTATGTAAGGATGTATAGTCCAGATAGCTGTGGGAGTCAGTGGCTTTATAGTGGATTTCCGTATGAAACTACAGCAGGTTGTGTGCACAGTCCGGACCATCATGGAAACCAACCTCCCATCCACAGGCTCCATTCATATATCTCGTTGCCGCAGAAGGGCTCCCAACATAGTTTAAAAGTGAGTGGAGGTAGATATAGGGGAGACGTCAGAGGTAGGTTCTTTACTCAGAGTGGTAGGGGTGTGGTCTGCATTGCCAGAGAGGGTAGTGGAGTCGGCCTCATTAGGGGCATTTAAGCGGCTATTAGATAGGCATATGGCTGATAGTATAAGGTAGGGATGGAGGTCAGATAGATCTTAGGTTTAGGGTAGAAGTTTGGCACAACATCGTGGGCCGAAGCGCCTGTACTGTTCTGTGTTCTATGTTCTAACATCATCCAAGTACCATCCCACCCCAGTAATGCTCTCCTACAACCTCTTCATTCAGGCAGAAGATAGAGAAGCTTGAACTCACTCACCAGCAGGTTCAAGAACAACTTCTTCCCTGCCATTGTTAGACTGAATGGATTCTCTCACCTCAAATAATGTTGATCTTGCCTAGCACATGTCCCCATCACGTGTGATGCAACCTGTACGCCTTACTCTGTCCAAGTTTTTATTTTATCCTTTAATCTGTACGTCCTTGGTTACTGCTCACAAGCAAAGCTTTTCACTGTATGTAGGTACACGTGACAATAAATCCAATCAATCACATTTGCCTATTTAAGAGAAGATGAAAGTCCCATGGCACTAGTCTTCATCAGCAGTTATTTTTCGAAAACATCACCAAAAGAGATTCACAAATTATTTGTCTTAACACTGTCAGTAGAAACTTGCTGTGTGTTAGCGTCATGCTGTTTGCCTACGTAACAATGACTGCACTTTGAAAGTAACAAACTGACTGCGAACCCCTTTGAGACAACCTGAGATTATAACAGCATTCTGTAAGCAGCACTTTTCCCTTTCAGAGATAATAGGAACTGCAGATGCTGGAGAATCCGAGATAACAAGGTGTGGGGCTGGATGAACACAGCAGGCCAAGCAACATCCTGCTCCTATGATGCTGCTTGGCCTGCTGTGTTCATCCAGCTCCTCACCTTCTTTTCTCTTTCACTTTAGTTTTGCTGGAAGCTAACTCTAAGATAATGGAGCTCAAATTTTGAGAAGATAAACAAATTTATTGGCACATTAAAGATATTCAATTAAGCAATTCACAAGATGATTTGACTAACTCAAATTTGACCATGCTTATTCTTCCGCAATTATTCTGTAAATGTTTAACAACTAATATGTCAGTGTTTTCCAATATTTAGTATATAGAATGTAAGAATTAGTTGTGTCTAATGGTGTGGAAAATAAGACAACAGATTGCTATATGAAATCTGCTATCAGCTATTTTTCATAGCTCACATGAGAGTTTGTAGAGTTACATACACTTGACATTCTTAATGACCATAATTCTTGCATGGTTTTACAGCAGTATCAGTGCGCAATAATTCAAGCTGTATTTCGAGTTATCGGAAAAACCTGTTAAACCATCTCTCAAAATCTAGGCAATTAGGTGCCAAAGCTAGAAAGAAAAGCATACATTCATCAGAACAAATGAAAACCCCATAAAAGACTCATAAAATTCCATTACAGTCTAGCTATTCCAAGTGTCAAATATTTAATTTAGCTCTTAGCCTGCTTATCTGGTTAGTTTGAAGTTATGATTTTGCTCCCAAACTCGTCAATGCCCTGAAATGAAATGTAGTCTTGGAAGGTAAATATAAACATAATGAAATGCACACAGATGGAATTTAGTTCAGCTACCTAATGTTATCAGACTCTGGAATTCCTTTAATCTGCTTTTTCCAGTACATTTAGCATTTCTGTCATCCAATTCCCTCCTTTTCTGTCCTAAAGTGGCAACAAATCTTAAGAAGCAATCCAGTTGTGGGCAGACTTCTGCAACTTATTCTCAGTGACTATTTTGTCTTGTTGAGTCTTGACATTCAGCCAGGCTCTTGAGCAATGGAGGAGGAGACGGTTACGACAATCGTAATCCAGTTGGCCTCATTTACTGCTGGAACAGATACACTTTCCCATAAGGGTGGCTGGATCATATAGCATCACAGAGACCCTAGCTCAATTTTCATTTCTATATTCCATCCCTGAGGCTAACTTCTGTTTGTCTCATTCAACGTCAGCTAACATATATAGTAACAATACAATGCAACTGATTAAATAGCTGAACCATAAAGACCATCCAAACATTTACTTTTTGACCAAATAATTAGAAAGATGAACAAGAATCAAAAATCAGCTAACTGAATAACATTACCATAATTTTTTTCTCTTATTTAACTCATGTGCTGATTTTGAGATTCCATATCTTGTGGATATTAGATTAAAATTTCAGTGTTATGATAATCAGACTGATATTCTGAATCAGTTGTACATCTCTGGTTTGGATGTATTAATGACCTCCCCTATTGATGATAATGGCAACAAGCATTTATGTAGCACCTTTCCTGTAACAAAACACTCCAAAACACCTAGAAGTGGAACAATAACCATTGGAAGGGAACAGTACATAGCAAAAGATGTGAAAGCTGAAATCTCTCTTACCAATGGAGTAGCAAACAGGTGTTTACAATTACTCAAGTAGAGGGTTCAAGTTGTAAAATAAGACTGGAGTTGATTGCAGAAGAATGGTGGAATAAGGCCTTTAAAGATTTACAGGAAAAGTGCAGAGAATTTAAAGTTGATATGAAAGTGTCAGAGACAAAAGAATGTTAGTTGGTGTGGATTAGCTATATTCACACATGATGCGAGAAGGCCTGGAGTTGTGCAAGGTGGAACTGAAAGGTCAAACGGAGAGTATTGGGAAAAAATAATTACACCCACTGATTGTATGTTTACATTGACCAGTGGTAGAAGTTGGCAGCAGATACAGCTCCAGAAGTATTTGCACTGATCAACTGCCGGCACTAAATAGAACCCAGAACTTCAGTGTGGGTTCAACAGCCAGAAGAGGAGAAGCGGCTAAAGCATTAGTGGCAATATATACCGTGTATTTTAAATGTAAGAATGTGAACTTTGGACAGGGAGAAGAGAGAATGAAGGCAAGGGCAGGAGGGGTGGGGATCGGGGTAGATGCTAAGGCCAGGATCCAGACTGGATGCCAGGGCAAAGTTGGAGGACTTCATGAAGCCTGCAATGACGGCAGTGGACACTGGGAATTTTTAAAATAAAAATGGAGGGTGGAAACAAGAGCTTGAGGAAGAAGAACTTCAGATCAGAGGGAAAGAACCAAAGCACTAGGGAAAGGGGAACTTGCACAGAGAGCTGTGGAATGTGGGGCAACACAGTGTGGAGCTGGAGGAGCACTGCAGGCCAGGAGCAGGAAAGTTGTCGTTTCGGATCAGGGCCCTTTTTCAGAAATAGGGAGGGGAAAGTAGGTGGAATGGTAATAGATGAGTGCAGGTAGGGAGTGGTGGCGATTAGTCAGTGGGATGGGTGAGGCAGGTAGATGGGACAGAAGTTGGACAGGTTGTGTTGGATTTATTGACACCATTTTATTAATGTCTTTGAAATGGAACAACACTCATTGTACACAACAATCATGGAATTAAAGCAGGAGATGAAGAGGTCAAGATGGCATCAATACATTAGGAACCTGTACAATTTCTGTTTCAACAATAAAACCGAAATGAACAGAACGTAAGCGTGAATTAACAAGCAAATTGTATTCAGTAAAATAGTGAATATTACAATGATCCCACAGATTTACCGGAATTGCTTTTGGCATATGTAACGCAATGTTTACCCACAAAGACTTTCAGACTTCTGTATAATTTTCAGTAGAGTTCAATTATTTTATTTCCCACAGGAATTGGCCAGTGTGCTGACTTCTGCAGAAGATTAACTTCATCCAGGTTCCATGGTTAACCTTTGTCACACCTTCTTAGCTTGGTCCTCAACAGTGCTGATGGCATAGATTCATCAGAGTCACCTTCATCCCATCACTTAATAACGCCCCAGTGATACACTATGTGGTTGGCTCTGGTAAAGGAAGTGAAAGAATAGCAGTATATTTTTATCACAATCCCTGTTGCTTAACCCAGACTTCAGTTTTTCATTCTGTACACAGATCTCCCCACAGCCTACTTTGCTTCGACCTCCAGCTGAAATTTGATCTCCGAGAGCTCAGTGTTTTTAAGCCGCAACCTTCCCTTTTGTCAGAAACCTGAGGTTTTGTTTCTTTATCAATTATGGCCTGACTCAAAAAATACAGGCTTTGAAATCAAAGTGCAGACAGCAGATCTCTAGCATTTTTGCTCTTGTCTTCACAAATAATAGATTTCACAAAATATGTAAATGAGAAATAAATTACATCTGTTTGGATGTGAGCAACGTGCATGCAGCTTGAGAAAGAGCAGGTATTTACTGTGTGTTGGTGTTGTTTTGGCTGGGGTATCCTGTGCAGTGAGTGCCAATTACTGCAAATCTAAGTTAGGTTGGCCCAGATATTTATCCATTAATACTGAGAGTCTGAGTTTAATTGTTGCAAATGTCCTGTCACACATTATGATGTTGACATTTCACAAATTAGAAACAGTAAATGACTGAAGTGTAGTAAGACTCAATAGGATGGATCTATGATAAGATGTCATCAGTGTATTCAAAAGTTAAATTTAGAAAACGTAATTATATCATGGGCTAATTATAATTACAATCCAATAATGTTTTTCACTTAGATGCAAAATTTGCACCCCTGACATTTTTTGAAATGTGACTAATGTACTTCACTATGTGTAACAGTGCACATAAAGGTGAGCATGATTCTGGGCATGAGGGGATAGTGGGATCTGCTGATGCTGGAATCTGAGATAACACAGTGTGGAGCTGGAGGACCCGAAATGTCAGCTTTCCTGCTCCTCCAGTGCTGCCTGGCCTGCTGTGTTCATCCAGCTCCACACTGTGTTATCTATGATTCTGGGCATGCCATTCATTTCCCTACGTATGAATGTTAGTTGACACGATACAAATGTTTTGACTTTTGTTCTTGCTGTGGGCCTGTTTTGATAATACAAGTTATGGTTTCATTAAACAAGAGGAATAGGAAGAGTGGAAGAAGTTGAAACTTTTTAACTTTTTTTGTTGCAATCATTCGTCGGAATCCAAGAGTGCACTTAAGGCGGTTTTGCTGTCTTCTGTCTTTGGTTTTCTTGGATGGCTCACTATAACTGTGGGAGAGGAAGAAATGACATATACAAAAGTCGACAATATTTACCATTTTGTAGAAACAGCTGAACACTGAAAAATGTTTTTTTTAGAAAAGTAAGCTAAAAGTACATACCAATTTGGTGAAACTGAATCAACGGTCATTCCACACAATGCAATTGCCATGACCAGAAAGCTCCTTCCCTATCAGATCCCCCAAATGCCTGGCTTTTAAAACTGAATTTCACCACCTGACCTGAGATTTATTTATTTTATCATGTTTTCTTCCTTACTCCTTTCAATCTTGCTGCTACTTTGTAGTCTGAGGCTTAATTCACAACGATTTCTTGTATTTCTTTCGACAGTTACTCAGGTCACACTGTTTTCTGTTTGCAACATCTACCCTGAAGCAGTGTTAGTGTGCTTCTTAAAACTCAGAACGGGATAGTTCTTCATAACTGAACAGGTACATGAAATGGAGAATACACTGTTTCAGGTTTGGTGTCGCAGAAAGGGTTAGAGACTTCAGTGGATTGTGAACATTAGAACCAAACAAACAGGAACTCATTATGTCTCTGTAATCTTGATTTCTCTGTTTACGCAAAATAAATAATTTTTTTTTTTTTGCTAATTTAATGTGTTATAATTTCTGTTTTAAAATGGTAACTTGGAATGCATAGAAATCATTCCAGGATTTTTAAAGTGGCTTTTGCCCCATGTCGAATAATCTTAGTCAGGCTGTTTCCCAGTAACATCTGAAACCTGTTTTCTGTTTGCCCACAGGCTGAGTGACATTGCAGGAATACCCTTGATCAGCAGCCGAAGACTGGGTCTTCACTTCCATCCCAGGAGGGGCTTACATCATCACGTACCTGTGATGTTTGACTATTTCCACCTCTCTGTCATTTCTGTTACTGTGCATGCATCACTTGTTGCTTTACACCAGCCCTTGATAAGGTACGATGGTGAATGCTATACTTTCTGCATGCTTTCAAGGGATGTTTTTAGATGTGTGACCACATAGTGCTCCAAACAGTTTGCACAGCAATAGTGGCAGTATGATTCTTCCCAAAGCAAAATATCATTATTGACAAGAACAAAAAGATCTTTTAAAAACTCATCATGCCAGGCAGCATCTGTAGAGAGAAACAGGGTCAGTGTTTCATATCAATAATTTATTTATTGATCTGCAACGTTAACTCTACTTGTGGCCATAAATGCTATCTGATCTGTTAAATTTTTTCTAACTTTTTTTTGGTTCTTATTCATAATATTTCCAGCATTGGCAGTACTTTGTATTAATGGCATTTGATATAACAGCAACAGAGAAGAGGTTGACTCGTTGGCACACACTGCTTTGCCAGGGAGCCTCAGAACATAAGGTCATACCTATTTATATCCTCATGGTCAGATCCTAAACTGTTGTGGGCTCCAAACAAAACCACAGTACTTGTCTGTATTTGACCAACAGGCAGAGGTTACTTTCACAGAATTTTTTTTTGTGGACATGTGGGGCAGTGTTGATTGGGAAAACAAAAACAAATATTGCTGTTTTAAAAAATCTCCAGGTAATTTCTTTACACGTCAGTTAAGCAGGTTGCATTAACAAACACGTTTAACTTATATCCAACTGTGCTCCACAGTTAGTGATGGCTAAACATTGGCACATTGTAGAAAAAGCTGCTACCTCCTATTGTATCTGACCTGTGGAATATTTAGTACTACATTCACTGTATTTAAAAGTAGGAAGAGGTGAGGGAAGATAAATCTTCCACTCCCAGTGCTTTCATCCTTCACCTAAATGAGCACAAAATGTCATCTGATAACCCCATACACACAACAGTGATGTGAGTTATGTACATTTTTCAATTACACTAGCATTTGTTTCTGCCCCTTAGTTTCCCTCGACTAAGCAAAGGGATCTGGCTTGGGAAAAGTGGTCATGAGATGGAACCGAATGTATCAAATTTTAATCTTGAAAACCTCATGTTTGGGTCTAGCTACTACAAGCAGCTTACAGTCGAGGTAAGCAAGTGTCCACCTCTGTTTCGGAGCAGGATATTTCTGAGGCTCAGATACTTTGGCATATTTGTATGTTGGACCGACAGATTTTTTTCTCTCATGCATTTGCCTTTGCTGCTTGTTTTTTTTTCACAGTATCGTAATTATGATCAAGTTGCATTGTGCAGTGTTTTATTTAAATACCTTTCAAAAAAGTTGATTGTTTTATTTGCTTGGAAAAATCATAAGGGAACTAGGGTTTAACGACAGTGAAGAACTTAATGTCATTAATATTAGAAAGGTCAGTAGTGGTATTATCAAGCCTCTTTTGGTAATGGACAATGCAGATCTCCTGCCACCCCACAGAATACATTCTGCACTCTTGCCACCCTCAATGCTTCCAACAAGTGGTTTTCAACATAAATAGAACTGATTCACTTGCAGAAAGTAGGGGGTGGAGCAGGTGTTGCAGTATATGGTCATCAGCAAGTTTCCTCGTCCATGTTTGACATGGTAACATGAGACTTCATGGGGTCCAGAGTCAATGTTGAGGACACCAAGGGAAACTCCTCCCCAACTGTATACTACAGTCCTATCATCGCTGCTGCATCTAGCTGTTGGTGGGACAGGACAATGGCGATGGCAATGATGATGGCATTGACAATGACAGTGTATGTAAGACACTACTTGGTAATTATGACTAAGACATATGTGATGATACTGTGGCTTTAAGAAGCTTATTTTGTCATTATTTTAATGAAGAGAGGTTGAGACAGAGGTGTTCAGCAGTCTGGTTCAAGCCAATAAAGTAAACAGCTTGTGAGGCCTTCGGTTTTTAAAAGTTGGAACAACAGAAGCAGCCTCGAAGGGTGAGGTCAGCCTTCCACAGAACCAGGATTTTTCATTTAGCTTTCAGTAACTATTGGGATTGTGAAAAATGCTACATCTGTCTCTGCCTCTGTCTCTATCGCTTTCTCAGTCTCTATCGCTTTCTCAGTCTCTGTCACTGTCACTGTCTTTGTTTCTCTCACTCTCATGCTCTCGTGCTCGCGCTCACACACTCACGTGCTCTCATTCTATCTGCCCTCGTGTGCTCGCTGTCTAGCTCCCTCTCTTTCTCCTGCTGTTTGCTTCAGTGACAGGCTTGGATTTTCTTCCTGCTGCTAGAATTGCAGGCAAGACAATAAATTTTTCTGGATTTGCTTTTGCGAAGGCTATGTCTATAAGATGTTAGAAAAGAACAAAGAACAAAGAAAATTACAGCACAGGAACAGGCCCTTTGGCCCTCCAAGCCTGTGCCGATCCAGATCCTCTATCTAAACCTGTCGCCTATTTTCCAAGGATCTGTATCCCTCTGCTCCCTGCCCATTCATGTATCATGTATGTTAAATGACGCTATCGTGCCTGACTCTACCACCTCCGCTGGCAACGCGTTCCAGGCACCCACCACCCTCTGTGTAAAGAACTTTCCACGCATATCTCCCTTAAACTTTTTCCCTCTCACCTTGAAATCGTGACCGCCTAGTAATTGAGTCCCCCACTCTGGGAAAAAGCTTCTTGCTATCCAACCTGTCTATACCTCTCTTGATTTTGTAGACCTCAATCAGGTCCCCCCTCAACCTCCATCTTTCTAATGTAAATAATCCTAATCTACTCAACCTGTCTTCATAGCTAGCACCCTCAGTACCAGGTAACATCCTGGTGAACCTCCTCTGCACTTTCTCCAAAGCATCCACATCCTGTCGGTAGTGTGGCGACCACAACTGTACGCAGTATTCCAAATGTGGTCGAACCAAAGACCAAAGAACCAGGGTCAAACATGACCTGCCAACTCTTGTACTCAGGACCCTGTCCGATGAATGAAAGCATGCCAAATGCCTTCTTGACCACTCTATCGACCTGCGTTGCCACCTTCCGGGTACAATGGACCTGAACACCCAGATCTCTCTGTGCATCAATTTTCCCCAGGGCTTTTCCATTTACCATATAGTTCGCTGTTGAATTGGATCTTCCAAAATGCATCACCTCTCATTTGCCTGGATTGAACTCCATCTGCCGTTTCTTCGCCCAACTCTCCAATCTATCTATATTCTGCTGCATTCTCCGACAGTCCCGTTCACTATCTGCTACTCCACCAATCTTAGTGTCATCTGCAAACTTGCTAATCAGACCATCTATACCTTCCTTATATGTTAATATATTGGAACAGTTTGTGACTAGTTTATTATTTTGTTAAGTATCCTGTTAGAGTTACAGTTAGGCCAATCCTTTTAATTTTATTTTGTCAATATTTCAACTATAATGTATTAATAAAGTGTGTTTTGCTTGAAACCTGGTAATTTGACCATTTGAATTGCATCTGAATGCAATGCCTGGCACTTGCCTTTAAAATAAGAAAATCTTAGGGTCTAGGCTATTTCCTTGAGATGTTTTGAGTGGGTTTGAGTGTCCATTACACATACGGTTGCTTAACAGTCCATGAGACATCTCTTCCAATTTTGACAGTAGCCATCAGACGTTGCTGAGAAGGATTTTGCAGGGTCATTAGGGCTGTGTTTGGCATTGTTTCCAGTGCCTAGATCGACAACAGGTAATGTGTTTGATTTAATTCCTTTGTTGAGACTTCCTTATGATTGTTACCACTGAGGTGGCTTTCTAGGCTATTTCAGAGTCAACCACATTGCTGTGAGTCCGCAGTTACATGTAGCCAGACCTGGTAATAAGGGCAGATTTCCTTCCTTGAATCACAAGTGAATCAGGTGGGGTTTTATGACAATCAGTAATGATTTCATGGTAATTATTAGTCTGTTAATTTCAGATTTTAGTGAGTTGAAATATTGCCAGTTCCCATGGTGGGTTTTAATCCATGTCCCAAAACATCAGTGATTGTAAAGAGGCTCAGCTCTTTAGGGCTGAGATGAGAAGAAATTTTGTCACTCAAATGGTTACAACACTTTGGAATTCTGTGTCCCAGCGAGTGGTGGGCTGGGTTTGTTGAACTACTTAGAAGATACATATTGAACAGAATCAAGTGAAATGGGAATAGGGATGGGGACATTGAATTGAGGTTGAAGATTAGCTATGACCTTGTTGAATGATAGACAATACTCAAAAGACAGAATGACTTATTCCTCTGTTCTTCTTACTTCTAATCTTGGCTTACTCTACCTTAATACCCTGATGTTTGTGACATATCTTAGAGAAATAGTAAGATGGGGAGGTTTAGGATGAAACAACAAATGATAGAGCTTGGGAATCTAAATACCGGGCCACCAGTGCTGAAGGGAAGAGTTGCAGGATGCTCAAGATGCCTGAGTCATAAGAAATTAGATTTCATAAAAACACGGATGGTAGACTTTTACAATGGATATTTCACATCAACTAGTAAGTGCAACAAGAATGAGCATTTCAATACCGTTCTATAACTGGTAACAAATCTAGATAAGCATAGACAATGATGATGGGCTCGAGCAGGATAAGATCAGAAGGGGTTAAGATAAGTTGATGTTATAGAAGATGGGAGTATGTCCAAGGGATAATGGGAATCGTGCTGAATGGAAATGATAGAATGAACATTTTAAGTGCAGATGGAGTATATACAGGATCAGAGGCTCTGTTCAGAGCCAAATAGGACTACGGATTTGCATGTAGTTAAGCCTACCCAGTAACTGTAGAGGATGGAATCAGTGCTAAATAAAGCATGGTGCAAGTGAACAGTCTGTCTGAAACATCGCTTAAGGTATAGGAATCGATTTTATTTTGGGAAGAGTACAAACTTTGAGGCAGCAGCTGAACGTCTTTAGTCTTTCCAGTGTTTACCTATAGAAAATAATACCTCGTGCAAAACTGATTTTAGACAAGCTTTCTTTAATCCTAGGTCCAGAGTAGATGTCATCTCACATTTTTCCATACTGAAATTCACTTGCACAATTTTATCCACCTGCTTAACCTATGAAGACCCTTTTCCAGCTGCACTACCTGAACTGAAACTTAAGGTATTCCTATCACTAAACTTGGTTGTATAGCTTTTTGTTCACCTACGTAATTGACAAACATTTTGAAAAGCTGAATACAGGCCCCTAGAGTCACTTAGAGTCATAGAGTCATACAACGTGGAAACAGACCCTTCGGTCCATGCCAAACAATCCCAAACTAAACTAGTTCTACCTTCCTGCTCCTGGCCCACATCCCTTCATAACTCTCCTCTTCATGTGTCTATCCAAATGTCTTTTAGACGTTGTATTGTACCCACATCCACCACTTCCTCAGGAAGTTCATTCCACACACGAACCACCCTCTTTTTAAAAAAAAATGCTGCTCATGTCTTTCTAAAATCTCTCTCTTCTCACCTTAAAAATACGTCCGCTAGTCTTGAAATTTCTCCATCCTTGGGAAAAGACAACTACCATTAACTCTGTCTATACGTTTCATTATTTTATAAACTTCTGTCAGATCGCCTCTCAATCTCCTACACTCCAGTCAGAAACATCCCAGCCTATCCAGCCTTTCTTTATAACTCAAACATTCCATACCTGGCAAATCTCTTCTGAACCCTCTCCAGCTTGGTAATATCCTTCCTATAACTGGACAACCAGAACTGGACACAATATTCCAAAAGAGGCCTTACCAATGTCCTGTACAGCCTGAACATGACTTCTCAACTCCTATACTCAAAGGACTGAGCAATGAAGGCAAACATGCCAAGCATCTTTTTAACCATCCTGTCTATATGTGACACAAACTTTAAAGAGTTATGTACCTGCACCCCGAGGTCCCTCTGTTCTACAACACTACCCAGGGCCCTACCATTAATTGTATAAGCCCTACGCTTGTATGTTGTACCAAAATACAATACCTCACATTTATCCAGATTGAACTCCACTTGCCATTTTTTTTAGCCTATTCACCCATTTGATCAAGATCCCTTTGTAATCTTGCAAAACCTTTTTCACTGACTACTATGCCACCAAATTTGGTGTCATCCGTAAACTTACTAACCATGCCTTCTATATTTTCATCCAAATTGTTTATACAAATGACAAACAAAAGAGGACCCAGAACCCATGGAACACCCTATGGAACACTGCTGGTCACAGGCCTCCCGTCCAAAAAGCAACCCTCCACCATTCCTCTTGGTTTCCTGCCATTAAGCCAATTATGTATCCATTTGGCAAGCTCACCCTGAATCCTATGCAACGTAACTTTATTAATTAGTCTACCATGTGGAACCTCATCAACAGCCTTGCTAAAATCCAAGTAAACAATGTCTACTGCACTGCCATCATCAATCTTTTTGGTAACTTCCTCAAAAACCTCAATCAAGTTTGTGAGACACGACTTTCCTTGCACAAAACTGTGCTGACTATCCCTAATCAATTTTTGCCTCTCTAAATATCCATAAATCCTATATTTTATAATGACCTCCAACAAATTACCCACAAACAAAGTCAGACTCACAGATATATAGTTCCCCAGTTTCTCCTTACATCCTTTCTTAAACAAAGGTACAACATTAGCCACCCTCCAGTTCTCAGGCACCTCACCCATAGTTAAAGATGGTGCAAATATTTCTGCAAGGGGTCTCACAATTTCCTCCCTTACTTCCCACAATATTCGTGGATATATTAGATCAGGTTCCAGAGATTTTTCCACCTTTATATTCTTTAAGGCCTCCTGAACTTCCTCTTCTGTCATGTAAACTATTTTTAAAACATCACATTCTCTACACTCCATTTCTTTCTCCAGAGTAAAATATTCATTAAGTATCTCTCCCATCTCCTGGGGTTCCACACAAAGACGACCTCCTTGGTCTTTAAGAGGCCTCACCCTCTCTCTAGTTACCCTTTTGCTCTTAATGTATTTGTAGAATCTCTTTGGGTTATCCTTAACCTTATCTGCCAATGCTATTTCCTAGCCCCTGTTTGCCTTCCTGATTTCTTTCTTCAGAATGCTCCTACACATTTTGTATTGATTAAGGGATTCAATTGAACCAAGTTTTCTATGTCTAACGTTGCACAGCAGATGTAGTGTGAATGCATTGAAGGTTTGGAGTGCTACGGTCTGACTGTCGGTGCACCAATGTTGCCTTCAGTAGAGAATTCTGGCCCATTATACAAAGAAGCATTGATAATAAGTCTGTGCAGAGACTCATGTTCAGTACAGTTGATTAAACAGTTGTCATAACACCTGCAAGTGTATTGTTCAAAGACTGTCAAGTGTCAGTCGGAAGCATTTTGGTCCTATACAGACTGAACATTTTGTTCGCTAGCAATCTGCTCCTAATTGATGTTTTGCAAACCTTCAAATCTGAATGTCATGGTTGTTTATTCTCATAGCTACAATTAGCTTGATGTAGCTGTTCCCAAGTAACTGATGTAATTATTCTCAAGTACCCTCTACTCCTTGATTTATTCAGAGGAATTATTAATCAAGGGGTTCATTTTTTTTAAAAATTCCCTAATGTACTCAAAATATGCCAAGTGCTTTATAGTAAATTATTTAGTGCATACAAAAGGATTGATTGTTGGCCGTTATACTATGGAAGAAGACTGGAGCTAGTACCCTGAAACATTTACCCCTACCTAACTACAATTTTGTTCTTGTCTTCCTTTATGTACTACTTGAGCTCACCTTGTCCATCAGATCAACTGTTTTTTAACAGACCTCATTTCCACAATACTGTTTGCAAGCCAATATCCCATCCTTCTTGAACCCTGATGTTAGGTGATGTTATAAAGTGTACAGTCCCTTTTTTCCCTCCCAATGTCTCTTTCTTTGTTTGCCCCTGGAAGAAGCTTTCTCTCAAGTCACTTATTGCTGGGCATATTGAATCCCAACTACCTGCCTTTTTGGCCCACAATGCAGAATAACATTTCTGGAGCTATTAGTTCACTAATCACATCCTCTACACCATTTTTGAGACCTTGGTCCCCAGTCAAACTGTTGCTCCATATCACCCTAGACATTGTATTGATATACTCCTGTGCCCAATCCTATTATTTCTAAGGGATGCATATTCGAATGTTTATGGCAGAAGGTTTGTCTATCCTTCAGAAGGTCTGGCTGGAAGACATAACACATTATTAGACACTGTCCTTCATTGCTAAATCTCTTTGCTATTCAAAAATGATCTTAAATGCAAAGTATTTAGTATCACAAACCAGTTTATTAAATGATGCTCCAATGCTTAGTTCACCCTCACCATCAACAACATATATGAGAAGAACATGAGTTTGTGTCATCATGATTAAAACCTCCATGCAGGGGGTTTCTTCATTTGTCTCACTGGGATAAGCTTCATTCAGTGTTTATCACAGCTCTAGCTCTGAACTCAAACTTTCCTCTGGATTCTTATCCATCTCCTATCTTAGCTTTTCTCAGCTTATTCTGTCCAGTTACACTGACCTTCTGCTCCCTCAATCCTACAGTGACCAAATTATTAACCACCCAAGGTCTCATCTAGGGTCTGTTGTTAGCTGATATTGTTAATTCTTCCCTTTCTCAATGTAATATCTCCCACACCTACAAAACAGCCATCATTAACCTACTCTTCAAAACACTTACACTCGATCCCACCTCCCTCTATCCTCACCCCATTTCCGACTTGTATTTCCTCTGCTGTGTTCTTGAACATGTTTTTCACCTCCCACATCTGTGCACTTTTCCTACAATACCATGTTTGTATCCCTCCAGTCAGATTTCTAGCATTATTACATTGCTGAAACACCTAAAGTAAAAGAGACAGAAATAAGAAACTATAGGCCAGTTAGTTTTACATCAGTCATCCTGGGAAATATGTGAATCTATAATAAACGATGCAATAAAGGAGTAGTAAGATGTATATAATATACGCAATGACATTATGGCTTCATGAAAGGGAAATCATGCCTAATTTATTATTATTCATTGAGGAGTTAACAATCAAGAATAGATAAAGGGGAAGAAGTGGAAGTACTATATTTGGATTTTCAGAATATGTTTGATAAGAGCCTATGATGTCGGGGGTAGTATATTAGCATGGACAGAGAATTGAATGGCTAATAGAAAATAGAGAGTCAAGACAAGTAAGGGAATAGATAGGATAAACGAGTGAACAGAATTTAGCAGCTGGAACATCATGTGGAAAAATGTGAGGTTATACACTTTAGCAGGAAGAATAGAAGAGCTGTATGTTACACAAATGGGGAAAGACTGCAGAAAGCTGCAGCACGATCCTCCTGCATAATCGCAATGGAAGGCAAATTGCAGTTAACCTTTATTTCAGAGGGGACAGAGTTTAAAAATAAGGGAACTTTGTTCAAACTATAAAGGCCAGCCTGGAATACAATGAATAGTTTTGGTCCCCTTACCTGAGGAAAGATTGCTGACATTGAAGGCAATCCAGAGAAGATTCACTAGACTGATACTAAGTATGGAGGTTGAGTGGATTAGGTCTGTACTCATTGGAATATAGAAGAATAATAGGCAACCTTTATTGAAACAGATACGATTCTTAGGGGCCTTGACAGGTTGGAAGAAGAGAGCTTGTCTCCCCTTATGGGAAAATCTAGGACCAGAGGGCATAATCTCAGGGTATGAGGTCACCCACTTAAAACGGAGATGAAGAGGATTTTATTCTCAGGGTAGTCAATCTGTAGAGTACTTTACTGTAGGGAGCTGTCAGAGTTGGGTTGGTAAGTATAATCAGTGTTGAGTGAGTGAGATTTTTAATCAGTAAGAGAGTCAAGATTTATAGGAAAAGGCAGGAAAGTGGAGTTGAGGATTGTTAGAGCAGCCATGATTTCACTGAATGATCAAGCAGACTTGATGTGCCAGTTAGTCTAATTATGGTTCAATGGTTTTCTATTGTTGAATTGACAAATGATATTTCTGTTAGTTTGCGGAAAGTTGTGTGTTTCGTAGTTTTTTTTTAAAAACGCTTTCCAGTTGTTCCTTGTAGCATGGTGTTTCAAGTTAATTTTTGGAGCCGTCTCAAAATCCTGTGAGAAAGCATAAATAGAGATGAACTTACCCAGGCAACATGGTAGGTTCTGTGGGATAAACTTGCTTCCAACTCAGTGTTTTTAACACTAATGCAAAAGATTGTGAAAACTCAGGCTGTACTGAATGCCATTTGTTGCTAAAATCTTGCAACCTTATGTGCCACTTTTGCTGATTTGGGGGAACAGATACAACATTGTCTAGCAGAAGCCTCATGGTACTGCATGCAAATGGTCGTAGGGAGCTGTGTATTCATGGACCAACGTTATCTTTGCAGGGACTTAAAGATAAAGTACTCTTCTCAAACGTTGCTCAGTGCTCGGAGTACATGATTGTGGAATTACTTACTTAATTTAGTCTTAGATAGTCATAGAGTTTTTCAGTACGGAAACAGACCCTTTGATCCAACTTGCCCATGTTGACCAAATGTCCTAAATTAATCTCGCCCTATTTGCCAGCGTTTGGCCAATATCCCTCTGCACCCTTCCTATTCATATACCGATCCAGTTGCCTTTTAAATGTATTTGTACCAGTCTCCACCACTTCATGTGGCAGCTCATTCTATACACGCACCACCCTCTGTATGAAAAAGTTGCCCCTTAGATCCCTTTTAGTCTTTCTCCTCTCATCTTCCCCTGTGCCCTCTAGTTTTGAACTTCCCTACGCTGGGAAAATGACCTTAGCTATTCACCCTATCTTTGATGATTTTATAAACCTCTATAAGGTTACCTCTCAGCCTCTGATGCTCCAGGGAAAATAGGCCCAGCCTTATCAGCCTCTCCCTACAGCTCAAACCCTCCAACCCTGGCAACATCCTTGTAAATCTTTTCTGAACCCTTTCAAGTTTAACAGCATATTTCCTACAGCAGGAAAAGCAGGATGGAATGCATAATTCCAAAAGTGGCCTTCCCTATGTCCTGTACAGCCGCAACATGACATCCCAACTATTGTTAAATATTTTGTAAATATAGAATATTACGAATGTGAGGTGATCACAAAGGAACTTACAAATGTACAACTGCTGCCAGCTGGAAGAACAAGAACTTGGAATTAGAGAAACTCCAGCACCTGCAAGTTTTTTCGCACATCACACACCATTCTAGCTTGGGACTCTGTCACTAGGTCAAAATTTTGGAACTTAGCTACACCCTACCTATCGACTATCAACTGGAGCAGTTCAAGATGGCGGCACACTGCATTCTCAATGGCAATTAAAATATGTGCAACAATAGTCAGTGACTATCATATTTCACAAAGGAATAAATATATAGATATACAAAGTTGCTTGGTTTCTCATGCCGTACTTTTAAAAAGTATTCATGTTGCTTTCCTGCAATTGCATTTTAGCAATGACAGAGACTGTTTTTTCTCATCACCATCACATGATGGCACATGTCCTCCTGAGCCTTTATAATAGGCTTAATAAACTGACTCTGCCCCACCAAGGGATCCTGTTGACCCTTCGTTAAAAAGCAGGATTTGCTTTTTCAGCAGTTGCAGCCACACTGTCAGAATTTAGAAATTGCTTCCAAACCTTCACTGCTTCAAAGTTCCGCACTATCGTTCTCCCATTGGTGCAGCATAATGTATTATATTTCTAAGGGAGTCATCGTTGACCAAGTTGATGGAAGTGCTTTCCTCCAAACTGAAAGGTTGTGAGAATGAAGATTTCCATGTTGGGAGGTGGATGAAGGATGCTGGCATGAAGAAACGTATCAAATCTAATTAAATTGAGCCCTAGTGAAAAGCGGCACAACATCAAAAGAGAGCGCATCTGAGAATGCTCGCACATTTCTGTCATGGAGAGAAGTATTGCACCACTGGGAGCACTAGAGAAAATGATTTTTCCTCTGCATTACAACTGCAATCTACTGTCCTTCTATACTGTCATGTCTCATCTGTCTTTGCAGAGAGTGTTGTAGTGCCAGTGGCTCTTAGTCTAAATGATAATTGCTTGTCATTTTCTGCTAACCTAACTTGATTGGTTATTTTTCATTGGCTTATTCATGCCTGCCTCAGATGGCATATTGCAAGGAACCCAAATGATTCACACCCCTCAGTATCATAAGAAGTAAATCTGGTGCAAGTCAGCCTACTTCAGTTGCATCCACTCATGGGATGGTTCCAGAGAGGTCTGTTTATGAGATCGTCCAAGCTTGTCATCTTTATATGGAAACATGGGAGGTGGTAGGTGGTGAAAGAGGGCAGATTTGACAAACATTTGATTAGTTCACACTCCAGATGACTATTTTGGGAGTCTGTCCATGAGCGCATGCAGGTAACGACAGGTGTGACTTCTGACCACAACCACATGTACGAAATGAAAAAATAAACCCAAAGAACTGCAGTTGCTGGAAGTCAGAAGCTGAAATTGCTGGAAAAACTCATCAGGTCTGGCAGCATCTGTGGAGAGAAAGCAGAGTTAACATTTCGCGTCCACTGACCCTTCTTCACAACTGATTTTAGCAAGGTAGAGGTCTGTATATGTGCTGGAGGTGGGGTGGAGGGAGAAGGGAGGAGTAGACGATACATGGAAAAGGAGTCCAGAGAGATAGAAAAAAAAATTGGGCAGGTAAAGGAGGGGGTAAAGGTCAGCCTGAAGAATCAATAGCCACTAATGAGGACCCATTAGTGGCTGATGATGGGTTGTTTGTGGTAGCAGGCCATATGATGACAAAGCCTGGTGTGTGGGCGTTGGGGTAAGGACGTGGAGAAGGTTCTCAGGTCCTAAAATTATTGAACTCAGTAGTGAGTGCGGAAGGTTGCAGTGCTCCCAAATGGAAAGTAAGATGCTGTTCTTCCAGTCTGAGCTGAGCTGCTTTTGGAGCACTGCAGCAAGCCCGAGACAGAGGTGTTGGCCAAGGAACACGATGGAGTGTTGAAGTGACAGGAAAAGGGGCGCTTAGGGTCATTTTTGCAGGAAGAACATATGTGTTCTGCAAAACGATTTCCCAGTCTGTGTTTCATTTCCACAACGGAGAGCAGACCACAATAGGGCCCTTCTGCTTCTCACTTATCCCCCCCACCAGCATTCAGATCCGAAGGATCTTTAGCCTCCATCTTTGCTATCTCTAGTGATGCCGCCACAAACACACATTCCTATCCCCTCTGTTGTCAGCGTTGTACAGACCTTTCCCTGTGGAACACCTTTGTCCACTCCTCCTCCACTCCTGACATCTTTCCCCACCTTCACGGCACCTTCCCATTCAGTTGCAGAAAGTGTAATATCTGGCTGTTTACTTCCTTCCTCCTCACTATCCAAGGCCCAGACACACCTTCTAGTTGAAGCATTGATTTCCTTGTACTTCACTCAATCTAGTCTACTATATTCACTGCTCACAATGTGGTCTGCTCTGTGCTGGGAAGACAAAATGCAGACTTGGCTACCAGTTTGCAGAACACCTCTTCCTGAGTGCAAAAATGACCTTGAGCTTCCTGCTGTCAGCTACTTCAATAACACCACTTGACTCCCAGTCAACGTCTCAATCTCAGGCTTGTTGCAGTGCTCCAGTAAAGCTCAACATAAGCTGGAAGAGCAGCACCTGTTTCTCTCCTTGGGGACACCGCAGCCTTCTGCTCTCAATATGGAGTTCAATGATTTGAGGGCTTGAGCACTTTCTCCCACACAGGTCTTTTTTCACATGGGCTGCTACCACAAACAACCCATTGTCAGTCACTGATGCTCCCCATTAGCAGTGATTGATTGTCCCAGGCTGATCTCTACCCACCCCTTTGTCTGCCCAACTGTTTTACTCTCTCTCTGGACTCAAACTCCACCTATTGTTTACGTTTCCTCCTTCTTCCCACCCCATCTTCAGCACATATCCCAACCTTCTCCTAGCTGCGATTGGCTCTGATGAAGGGTCACTGGACCTGAAACATTGGCTCTGCTTTCTCTCTACAGATGCTGCCAGACCTGATGATTATTTCCAGCAATTTATGATTTTGTACCATCTGTCACATGTCCTTTTGCCTTGGGCAAAAGTCAAAGAATGAAGATTGTCTTCCCACAGTATAATGCCCCCAATCTTCCCACCATTTACATCTTCTTGCATGATCATAGAAATCTAGAAATATCTGCACCCACTTTCCTCACAGTCAGAATAATGCACAAGGAACAATAATCCTGATGAGCTGTGGGAGGGCTGCTAGCGATGGCTCATACTGTATCCTGGCATGACCCAGGAGTAAAGTGAAAGTGAAAGCGACCAGGGCAGTGGTAAAAAGAAAAAGCAAAATGACTTGATTAAACTGAATATTAGCAAAAACCCTGTGTTAAAATAAAAACATGTTCTTCTTGACTGTGTTTTACAAATGTTGCTTTGTAACTGTCAGAGTGATTTCAGATCAGAGACACAAGCGCTTTGAAGCTGGCCTCCTAAAAATGAATTGTCACTTTGATCATACAAATGGCAATTATTTCATTCATGAATAATCAAAGCAAGCATGTAAAAGCGAGCTTAGGCAGATGTAATATTATATAATGCCTTACAGTAAGAATTGTAAGAAATTGTAATAAAAAGTATTAAATTATACAGCAAGTCTGCATTAAAACCACCTCCTACAGGATCAGACAAAGCATTACTGTCTTGTATTTTTAAATCACTAATTAAATAAATTGTGATAGCAAAAGAAGTTAAAGATTGCATTCGATCACAGGAAGTGGCTTCTAAGCATACAAGAAAAAGCGCTAAATCTGAGGAATGAGAATATCTTAGAAACCAATAAAAAAGGGACAAGGGACTGATTCAGGAAGGCCAGAAAGGATAGTAAAGGTGAACCGTAAAAGCTCCAATGGGTATATGATTAGGAAAAGATTTTGTAAGACAACTGGGGATCTTTACAAGTGAGGACCGGAGAATTTCTAATTCGGAACAGGGAGATCGTGGTGAAAGTTATTTTGTGTCAGACTTCATGGAAGAAGATACAGAAAATTTCCCATAAATACCTGGCAATCAAGGGATTTGAGAAACTGAGGAACTAAAAGAATTTATTGTGTTTTTTTAAAACTCTGTTTTTGAGCTATCTGGCATCACTGGTTAGGCCAGCATTTATTGTTCATCCCTAATAGCCCTGGAGATGGTGTTGGAGAACTGTCTTCTTGAACCACTACGGTCTGTGTTTAGGTATATTCATGGTGCTGTTAGGGAGGGAATTCCAGGATTTTGACTCAGCAATAGTGAAGGAACAGCAATATGTTTTGAGGCCAGAATGATGAGTGGCTTGGAGAGGAACTTGCAGGTGGTATTCCCATGCGTCTGCTGCCCTTGCCCTTCTCGATGTTAGAAACTTCCAAACTCATGACATCTATTAGGCGCTTTGCAGATTCATGTTATTTAGACTTTAGGTTCAACCAGCCACTATGGGGGCTGAAGTCTGAGAGATTGGAGTGAAGTCCTAACTCAAAAAGGTGAGATTGGTGAGATCTTTGATGTGAATTTACTTGTTTAGGTTGCCTTCACTATTTGGGAGCCAGGTCGATGAGGTAAGGCGGTGATTGGTACTGTAGTCAACAGTAACTATCATGGCATGAGCTACATGGACAACTGTACAGTCCCATGCTGAATGTTGACATAGTTGAACAAGTGCCACTGTTTAGACTGTGGATGTTGCCAAGAGATCTTGTACTTGTCTTGCTGCTGAAAGAGTGTTGGTTATGAGAAGTTCATGCTCTAGACATACTGGAAGATGAAGGATTCTTTTGGAGTCTGATTTCCCTGCTGCTTCCTTGTAAATCACAACCTTCCAGGGTTTTTCATTCTCCATAACTCTAGCATTGAAGCATGATCAGTTCATTGCCTATTAAGACTTAGGCTAGAGATTGTTCAAGGACAGTGTAGAATCCTTTTTAGGCTTGTCTGTTCCTTCAAGGTAGGAGTATGTGATCTGATAACACTGGCTTGCTGATTTCTCGTTGGAGTGAGCCAGATAACGCTGAAGTCCTTGCTTGTCCCACTAGGAGATTACTGGGGTCGCAGACAAGCTCAAATTTGATGCTGAAACCACTTTGTTACCCCTGATGTTGTTTTCTCTGGCCTTTATCTATATGCCATATCTCACTTAGGGCAGCCATGTCAATTTGAGCACCCCTGAGCTCCCAAAATGTGATACATTCAGGTTTCCTGCTGACTTTCCAGATACCAAACTTTATTTTGACACATGGAAGACACGTTAAGCCTTAGAAAACAACAAACATTTTAAAACTAATTGTAACTTGCTTGATTCCATTAAGGCCACATTGCTTACAAGCATGTGGCCATTTCAGAGACATGAATAGAGCAGGGACAGGAATGGTTGTTGCAGATTCTGGGGTTTAGATGTTTCAATAAGATCCGGGAAGGTGGTAAAAGAGGGGGAGGTGTGGCATTGTTAGTCAAGGACAGTATTATGGTGGCAGAAAGGACATTTGATGAGGACGCGTCTACTGAGGTAGTATGGGCTGAGGTTAGAAACAGGAAAGGAGAGGTCACCCTTTTGGGAGTTTTCTACAGGTCTCCTAAAAGTTTCAGAGATGTAGAGGAAAATATAGCAAAGATGATTCTGGATAGGAGTGAAAGTAACAGGGTAGTTGTTATGGGGGACTTTAACTTTCCAAATATTGACTGGAAATGCTATAGTTCGAGTACTTTAGATGGGTCAGTTTTTGTGCAATGTGTGCAGGAGGGTTTCCTGACAGTATGTAGAAAGGCCAACAAGAGGCGAGGCAACATTGGATTTGGTACTGGGTAATGAACCAGACCAGGTGTTAGAATTGGAGGAAGGTGAGCTCTTCGGTGATAGTGACCACAATTCAGTTACATTTACTTTAGCGATGGAAAGGGATAAGTATCTACCACAGGGCAAGAGTTATAGCTGGGGGAAAGGCAATTATGAGGCGATTAGGCAAGATTTAGGATGCATAGAATGGGGAAGGAAACTGCAAGGGCTGGGCATAATTGAAATGTGGAGCTTGTTCAAGGAACAGCTACTGTGTGTCCTTGATAAATATGTACCTGTCAGGCAGGGAGGAAGTGGTTGAGCGAGGGAACCGTGGTTTACTAAAGAAGGTGAATCTCTTGTCAAGAGGAAGAAGGACACTTGTGTAAAGATGAGGCGTGAAGGCTCAGTTAGGGCGCTTGAGAGCTACAAGTTAGCCAGGAAGGACCTAAAGAGAGAGCTAAGAAGAGCCAGGAGGGGACATGAGAAGTCTTTGGCAGGTAGGATCAAGGAAAACCCTAAAGCTTTCTATAGGTATGTCTGGAATAAAAGAATGACTAGAGTAAGATTAGGGCCACATAAGGACAACAGTGGGAAGTTGTGCGTGGAATCCGAAGAGATAGGAGAGGCGCTAAATGAATATTTTTCGTCAGTATTCACACATGAAAAAGACAATGTTGTCGAGGAGAATACTGAGATACAGGCCATTAGACTAGACGGGATTGAGGTTCATAAGGAGGAGGTGTTAGCAATTCTGGAAAGTGTGAAAATAGATAAGTCCGCTGGGCCAGATGGGATTTATCCTAGGATTCTCTGGAAAGCTAGGGATGAGATTGCAGAGCCTTTGGCATTGATCTTTATGTCTTCATTGTCCACAGGAATAGTGCCAGAAGGCTGGAGGATAACAAATGTTGTCCCCTTGTTCAAGAAGGGGAGTAGAGACAACCCTGGTAATTATAGACCAGTGAGCCTTACTTCGGTTGTGGGTAAATTGTTGGAAAGGATTATAAGAGATAGGATTTATAATCATCTAGAAAGGAATAATTTGATTAGGGATAGTCAACACGGTTTTGTGAAGGGTAGGTCGTGCCTCACAAACCTTACTGAGTTCTTTGAGAAGGTGACCAAACAGGTGGATGAGCGAAAAATGGTTGATGTGGTGTATATGGATTTCAGTAAAGTGTTTGATAAGGTTCCCCAAAGTAGGCTATTGCAGAAAATTCAGAGGCATAGTATTGAGGGTGATTGAGCGGTTTGGATCAGAAATTGGCTAGCTGTAAGAGTACAGAGGGTGGTGGTTGATGGGAAATGTTCATCCTGGAGTTCAGTTATTAGTGGTGTACCGCAAGGATCTGTTTTGGGGCCACTGCTGTTTGTCATTTTTATAAATGACCTGGATGAGGGCGTAGAAGGATGGGTTAGTAAATTTGCGGATGACACTAAAGTTAGTGGAGTTGTGGATAGTGCGGAAGGATGTTGCAAGTTACAGAGGGACATAGATAAGCTGCAGAGCTGGGCTGAGAGGTGGCAAATGGAGTTTAATGCAGAGAAGTGTGAGGTGATTCACTTTGGAAGGAGTAACAGGAATACAGAGTACAGGGCTAATGGTAAGATTCTTGGTAGTATGAATGAGCAGAGAGATCTCGGTGTCCATGTGCATAGATCCCTGAAAGTTGCCACCCAGGTTGATAGGGTTGTTAGGAAGGTGTACAGTGTGTTAGGTTTTATTGGTAGAGGGATTGAGTTTCGGAGTCATGAGGTCATGTTGCAGCTGTACAAAACTCTGGTGCGGCCGCACTTGGAGTATTGCGTACAGTTCTGGTCGCCGCATTATAGGAAGGATGTGGAAGCATTGGAAAGGATGCAGAGGAGATTTACCAGGATGTTGCCTGGTATGGAGGGAAGGTCTTATGAGGAAAGGCTGAGGGACTTGAGGCTGTTTTCGTTAGAGAGAAGAAGGTTAAGAGGTGACTTAATAGAGACATACAAGATGATCAGAGGATTAGATAGGGTGGACAGTGAGAGCCTTTTTTCCTCGGATGGTGACAGCTAGCATGAGGGGACATAGCTTTCAATTGAGGGGTGATAGATATAGGACAGATGTCAGAGGTAGGTTCTTTACACAGAGAGTAGTAAAGGCGTGGAATGCCCTGCCTGCAACAGTAGTAGACTCGTCAACTTTAAGGACATTTAAATGGTCATTGGATAAACATATGGATGATAATGGAATAGTGTAGGTTAGATGGGCTTCAGATTGGTTTCACAGGTCAGCGCAACATTGAGGGCCGAAGGGCCTGTACTGCGCTGTAATGTTCTATGTTCTATGTTCTAAGCATAAGTGACACTATTATCGTGTTTAAAAAAAAAAGGATGTTGTGGCAATTTGATACCCCACTCTCACCAATTCTCACAAAATCAGTCTTGTTTGATGCAAGAATTAATTTCAGGAAAAAAACGAATCCTGAGGCTAAACTCCCATTAAGGGTAAAGTGCACACTCTTCTGGACTTATTTACAATAAAAAAGATTTTATTGCTTTTCTTGTAGGCTGTAAAGGTTGCTGACAATGCCAGTGTTTTTTTTGCCTGTCCCTATTTGTCCTGCGGGTGGTGATGAATCATTTTCTAGTATTACTGTGTACCTACAGTACTGTTAAAAAATTAGTTGCTAGACTGTGAGATGCTTACCAGGATGCTCAAGCGATGGTGAGCTGCTGTCTGGCCACTAATTGGTCCATTTGTGGAAAACCACTCTGGTGTGACTGTTCCTCTCACAGTGCATGTTAGGGATCTCCATTTGACCCTAATGATGGGTTCCTTACCCGAAAGCCTAAATGCTGCCCATACTGTCCACAGATCAACTGAGCTAATTCAAAACTAAATGAGTTGAATATTTTATTATATAATAAAATATTATAATCACAATCACCACTATCCAGGACAGGCAAAACCCAAGACCTATATTTGTGATATAACGAGGTGTCGAGCTGGATGAACACAGCAGGCCAAGCAGCATCAGAGGAGCAGGAAGGCTGACATTTCGGACCTAGACCCTCCTTCAGAAGAAGGGTCTAGGCCCGAAACATCAGCTTTCCTGCTCCTCTGATGCTGCTTGGCCTGCTGTGTTCATCGAGCTCGACACCTTGTTATCACAGATTCTCCAGCATCTGCAGTTCCTACTATCTCTGAAACAACCGATATTTATGTCTATCTTGGCTGACCTGGGAGGAGTGAGTCCATGACTCAGCGATTTCCATTTTATTTATTCATTCAAGAGATTTGAGTATCATTATTAAGGTCAGCATTTATTCCCACGCCTAATCGCCCTTGAGAAAGTGGCAGTGAGATGCTATCTTGAACTCTGCTGCAGTCTATATGATGTAAGTACAGATATTGTTCTGTTAATAAGAGAGTTCCAGTGAAGAAGCTGCAATAGAAATCCAAGTCAGAATGGTCTTGGAGGAAACTTGCAAATAATGGTGTCCTCATTGGCCGCCTCCTTCTAGGGGTTAGAAGTCATGAATTTGCGTGACCTTGTTCAAGAAGTCTTGATACATCAGCGCAATGTATTTTGTCGATTGCACATGCTCGTGTAGCCATGCATCAGTAATAGAGAGTGAAAACTAGGGGCAATAATTAGAGTGCCAGACCAGTGAGCTGCTTCGTCCGAGATGGTGTGAAGCTTCTTGATTGGTTTTGGAGTTGTCCTTATTCAAATCATAGAATCCCTACAGTGTGGAAGCAGACGATTTGGCCCATTGAGTCCACACTGACCCTCCAAAAAGCACATCACCCAGACCCACCTCCTTATCCTACTCCTGTAACCCTACCCTTCCCATGGCTAATCCACCTAGTCTGCACATCCCTTGACACTGTGGGCAATTTAGAATGGCCAATCCACCTAATCTGCGCACTTTTTGTACTGTGAGAGGAAACCCACACAGACACAGGGAGAATGTGCAAACTCTACGCAGTCACCCGAGGGTGGAACCGAACCTGAATCCCCGGTGCTGGGAGGCGACAGTGCTAACCACTGAGCTACCATGCTGCCCATCTGTCACATTCCAACTTTAGCATTTTAAATGGTTGAAAGGTTTTAGCCCATCAAGGTATAAGTGACTCACTGCCAGATACCGAGCCTCTGACCAGGCCTTGCAGGTACAGCATTTATGTGACTGTTCAAGTTTGTCAGCGATAAGCCCCAGGAGGTAGATGGTGAGGGATTTGTTGATGGTAATGCCATTAAATGAAAGGTAGGGAGAAACAGGTTGAGAAAATAAACTGAAATTCTGGCTTGTGGAAACAGTTTTAGTATTTTCCATCAAAGATGGTCCCTTTCCATCCATGCATTTAACTTAACTTTTGCAATCAGTCTGGTCCAGGACCTGCAGATTGGGAATCAACATACTGGAGCTCCTGTATTGAGGATATATACACAGTGAACCACTGTGTTTAGCAGGTTAGAGGAGTACATTATCTGTCCTGTTGACCCTGAAAATTACAATTGAGAGTCAACAACCGGTATTACATCTAATTTGCATTTACAATCAACTTCCCACCAGAAACAAAATAACAAGCTACTCACTCCTTTAGTGGCTTCCAGAAAATTGCTTTTAGTATAAACACTCAGTCACAGAACAAGGCTTTAGTAAGAGAGATAGGTTAATTTGCGGCATTGCTGCAACATGTAGAACAGTATAAATTTGGAAATGCAAGTATGTAGGTAAAACAGCATGCATTGTGTGGTTTGTATGCAAACCTATGAATTTAGGTTGAGGAGAAGAACAGTCAAAAACTGTCTTCAGGTGTGGACTTCTTCTATTGTTTGCTACAAGTAAATGCAATGTAGAGACTAAATGCTACACTACATGATTTTCAGAGATACACCATATTCCAATCCTATAACTAAATCATTGAAAGGCTATTTCATAAGTTGCATCACCCAATGCTATTTGGTATACACCACATAATTCTCTTGATACATTTATATCATTCACATGACTATAAATTAGGCTCCCTCTCTCTCTCCTGTAATTCCACCCACGTTAGACCATTTGTGCCCAGTGAGGAGCAGCTCCGTGATATCATCACAACGTTACTCTGGGATTCCTAAAGCCCTTCCATAACAAGGTCGACACCAGTTCACTTGGGAAGGACAATCACCTTCTCAGAATAGCTAAGGAAGGGCAATGAATGGTTGTGTTCATATCACCGATGTAGGGAAAAAAAGGAAAATTAAAAGATTAGAATTGTAACATCACAGGTATGGAAGCTGAAGTAGAAAATGAATGCTGTATATGATTAGCCCTCCTACAACAGAAATTTATTTGGAAAACCTCAGTAGAATGAGAATATGGATGTACATAGAAAAATAATAGTCGGAAGGTGCCATAAATCTAGAGAGTTACAAATGGTTTTATTGATTTTACTATGTTAGATCTGAAAATTCATTGGGATTGTGCCAAGGCCTGAACACATTTTCAATTTAGAGATAAAATTTCCCCAAGTATCATTTTTAAGTCATTTACAAGAAAAAGTGCTGCCATATGAGTACTTTGAAAGTTTTTGTTTCCAAATTTTACACTTATCGTTCCTTGTGTCAAGTTTGTTTTGGTATTATCAATTAATCAATGTTACCTTTAATGAGAAAGGGACATTGCTGGTTTGGCCAGCATTTGTAGCCTATCCCTAAATGCCCTCAGGAAGGTAGTGGCTTGCCACCTTTATGCACCTCTACAGTCCATGGTGGGTCGGCACACTCAGAAAGAGGTTTTCACCCAGTGACAGTGAAGGAACTATGATATAACTCGAGTGAAAGAATGAGCAATATTATTATCGCCTAACCAATAGTCAGAATACACAGGTGCCACAGAGGCCCTGTTGTGGCGCTGTGGTATTCTCTCTATCCCTGGATCGCAGGACCGAGTTCAAGTCTCACCTGCTCCAGAGATGTGTAATAACATCCCTGAACAGGTTGATTAGAAAAAAAAGGTTGAATTTGAAAAAAAATGCCCTCTAAAACTGAAAAAAAGTCTCGGAAAATTCATACGCAGGAATAATCAGTTAGAGAACGGTCCTCACCATAAAATGGAAAAATGGTATTGGGCTGCTTTTCTGATCACAGGATGGTTCTTTACTGTAGCAGCTGCTTATAGATTCACTCATGAACACCGGAGCAACAAAAGCAGCGCAGAGTGTGACAGGTGAGGTTCAGGAACTGCCTTTTTACTGGTAATGGGATAGGAGAGACCAGTATCAGCTTTGTACCAGCATAAGCATCTGTGCAGTCACCTGTCGTAGTGAGACTGGGGATGACAAACTGCAAAGAAGGTCCGGGAGTGAGAGAAACTGTGAAGGAGGCGAGAGGAGATGGAGAGGTGGCAAGGCTATGTGGGAATCAGGGAGGGGAGACAGGCAGGCTACAACAGGATGGTGGAAGAAAGCGAGGCTGCAAAGAGAGTGGAATGGGGAGAAAATGGTAGGGTAGAAAATATCAAGAGGAGTCCTCAAAAAAAATAGGTTATCTTGTACTTTGCTGAACCCCAAGAAAAATAATTAAGCTATTTCAGCAAGTAAACAGCCTTCTTGCAGTTATTTGAGACTTCATGCACATCCACATAGTATGTACATACACACACATACGAAGGTTCAAAATTAAAACGTGATAGTCTCAGTGTAGTGGAAGATAAAAGATCATACAACTTAAGTCCTTTGGGTGTCCTTAAGGCGTAAGGTTTTAAGCTGAGGCCATGGTTAGTTAGTTGTCGTTTTTTTAAGCTATGGAGGGCAGTAGTGAATATTGCAATTGCCCTTTACGTTCTCAGTTGTCTGATGTTTCGTTCCAGTGCATGCTGGCAAATTGGGCGCATTGTTCCTTGGGGGAAAGAGAGCTTTCTCAGCCTGTGCTCATTGCTGTGTTGTTAATTGCATCCCCTCTGGTCTTGAATTAGCAGCTGCTTTTATGTATTCTCTTGTCTGCAAAGGTTATGTTGACAGACTTGATCACTTCAGGTGATGTTTCATCTCCAAAAAAGAAGATTCTCATAACAATGTAAATCAGATAGGAGATGAGGATCTTTAATGCTTCCCATGAGGTATGGCCATCTGGTTTCATTTCCCTTGGAGAATAAAAGTTAATTTCAGATTACTCTGTCTTTAAAGTCTAATGGATTGTAGTTTCATGAAACTCAGCCTTTCTTTCCTCAATATTCGTTCATGTGATGTGGGCATCACTGGTTAGGCTAGCATTTATTGTCCATCACTAATTACCCAGAGGATGGTTAAGGTGTGGGACCAGAGTCACATGTAGACCAGATAAGTACAGCAGGTTTCCTTCCCTAAAGGACTTCAATGAACTAAATGGGGATTTTAGAACAATTGACAGTGGTTATATGGTTGTTGTTAGACTAGTTTTTATTTTTGTCTTCAGATTTTTTTTTCTACTCAGATTTCACCATCTGCTCAGAACATTAGCCTGGGGTTGTGGATTGGAAGTCTTGTGATGTTACTATCATGCGACAGGTTCCCCCTCATTGTTCCCTTCAGGCCTATAGACAACCTCCAAAGGTATTTGCTGCCCCTTGGTGTCTCTTATCTCTTGGCCATACAGGCTCCCAATCATGGTTTTCTGAACCAGCATCCTTCTTCACTATTGCATTTATTTATTCTTTACTAACGATGCTACCACTCCTCCTTTCCCTTTTTGTCTGTCCTTCCTAAATAAGAATACCGCTCAATGTTTAGTTTCCATCTTGGGCTCCCTGCAACCATGTCTCCATAATTGCAGTTATATTGTAACTGTTTATATCTTTTTGCATTGCTAATTAATCAATCTTATTGGGAATGCTCCATATGTTAAGACTCAAAATATTGTTAGTCATCTTAGTTTTCTTTTGCATTATGGCCCCATTTGTTTTCCTCATTTTTTTTTTCTGCTTTCTATTTTTGCTGCTTACCTTGCTGTCTTTTGTATCTGTCCTTGGATCCTGTTCTTCTACCTCTCTGCTCACGTTCCCATACCCCTGCCAATTTTGTTTGAGCCCTCCTAACTACACTAGCAAGTACTTCTCCAAGAACATTGGTCATGGCACTGCCCAGATACAACTCATCCTGCTTCTTCGTCCTACCTTCCCTAAACCCAGACCCAGGGACCTCGATATCTGAATTCCTTCCCCCTATGCCATTTCTTCAGCCACATGTTCATCTGGTATACCCTGTTATTTCTATTCTCGTTGTACTGTGTCCAACATGAATGTCCTTTTGGAGCAAGTGGTGGGCTGAATCAGTTACCCATCCTGACTTGCACATTGAGAATTTTTGACATCTGGATTGTTGGGAACATTATGTAAGATAGGAAACTGAGTATTAATGAGGCAAGTTGCTGCATCAATAAGGCATTTAGCAAGCTTTATTCGTCTTAATTGGCAACTCACTGCAGCCTAGCAAGAAACTTGCTCCACTGAACAGGTGTACTGCTATGTAAGAACTGCTTGATGGTACTAGTGATGACCCTTTCCATCACTTTGCCAATATTAAGTGCAGATCGTTAAGGCAAAGATTGGCTAATTTGAATTAGTCCTGCTTTTTGAGTTCAAGGCATACATGGGTAAGTTTCCACATCAGTAAATGCCAATGTTGTAACTGAACTAGAACAGCTTGACTAGGAGTACAGCTAATTCTGGAGCAGAAGTCTTCATTGCTCTGATGAGCAGGCAATACGGCGTACCACAAAGATCCAAGCTTCAATCCCAACTGTTCACAGTATATGAAAATGATCCGGATAAACGAACCAAATGTAACATTTCTGGACAGAGTAGGTGCAGGGAGGATGTTGTCTCTGGTTGTGAACTCTAGAAGCTGACAACACATTCTCCAGGATATGGAGTAGACGGTTTAGGACTTTGATGAGAAAAGATTTCTTCACTCGGATGGTAGTGAACACTGGAATTGTCAAACACAAAAGGCTCTGAATACAAAGCCCACTCCAGAATAAAAAGGGTTGCTGTTTAAATACACACGCAAAAATAGCAAAAAAAAATTCTGCATGAAGTACGTGTATTTTGTTATTGACATGGTATGCAATAAAGTTAAATTCTGCGGCAGAGTTAGTGGGGACTGCCGATGCTGGAGAATCTGAGATAACAAGGTGTAGAGCTGGATGAACACAGCAGGCCAAGCAGCATCAGAGGAGCAGGAAGGCTGAAGTTTCGGGTCTGGACACTTCTTCAGAAATGGGGGAGGGGAAGGGGATTCTGAAATAAATAGAGCAGGGGAGGCGGATGGAAGATGGATAAAGGAGAAGATAGGTGGAGAGGAGACAAAAGAGGCGAGGATGGAGCCAGTAAAGGTGAGTGTCGGTGGGGAGTTGGGGTGTGGATAGGTCAGTCCAGGGAAGATGGACAGATTAAGGAGGCGGGATGAAGCTGGTTGGTAGGTGGTGGAGGTGGGGCTTGAGGTGGGAGGAGTGGATAGGTGGGAGGAAGGATTGGCAGGTTAGGGAGGCGGGGACGAGCTGGAATGGTTTTGGGATGCAATAGGGGGAGGGGAGATTTTGAAGCTTGTGAAGTCCACATTGATACCATTGGGCTGCAAGGTTCCCAAGCGAAATATGAGGTGCTGTTCCTGCAACCTTCAGGTGGCATCGTTGTGGCACTGGAGGAGGCCCAGGATGGACATGTCATCCAAGGAGTGGGAGGGGGAGTAGAAATGGTTCGCGAATGGGAGGTGCAGTCGTTTGTTGCGAACCAAGCGTAGGTATTCCACAAAGCGGTCCCCAAGCCTCCGCTTGTTTTCCCTGATGTAGAGGAGGCCACATTGGGAACAGCAGATACAGTATACCACATTAGTAGATGTGCAGGTGAACATCTGTTTGATGTGGATGGTCTTGTTGGGGCCTGGGATGGGGCTGAAGGGGGAGGTGTAGGGGCAGATGTAGTACTTCCTGCGGTTGCAGGGAAAAGTGCCAGGGGTCGGATATCCTGGTTTTTCAACAACCGCAACTTCCCCTCCACAGTGGTCGAAAACGCCCTCGACTGTGTCTCTCGCATTTCCTCCAACTCATCCCTCACACCCCCTCCCCACAATAACAACCAAAACAGAGTCCCCCTCATCCTCATGTACCACCCCACCAACCTTCGGATCCGACGCGTCCTCCTCCGGCACTTCCGACACCTACAATCTGACCCCACCACCAAAGACATTTTCCCTCCCCACCCTTATGTGCCTTCCGGAGGAACCACTCTCTCCGGGACTCACTCATCTGCTCCACACTCCCCTCCAGCACCACCACCTGCAACCGCAGGAAGTGCTACACCTGCCCCTACGCCTCTCCCCTCACCCCCATCCCAGGCACCAAGAAGACCTTCCACATCAGACAGATGTTCACCTGCACATCTGCCAATGTGGTATATTGTATCCGCTGTTCCTGATGTGGCCTCCTCTACATCGGGGAAACCAAGCGGAGGCTTGGAGACTGCTTTGTGGAACACCTACGCTCGGTTCGTGACAAACAACTATACCTCCCAGTCGCGAACCATTTCAACTCCCCCTCCCACTCCTTGGACGACATGTCTATCCTGGGCCTCCTCCAGTGCCACATCAATGCCACCCGAAGGTTACAGGAACAGCACCTCATATTTCGCTTGGGAAAATGGTATCAATGTGGACTTCACAAGCTTCAAAATCTCCCCTCCCCCGACCGCGTCCCAAAACCATCCCAGCTCGTCCCTGCCTGCCTAACCTGTCCATCCTTCCTCCCACCTCAAGCCCCACCCTCAGCTCCTACCTACCAGCCTCATCCCGCCTCTTTGACCTGTCTGTCTTCCCTGGACTGACCTATCCCCACCCTAACTCCCCACCTACACTCACCTTTACTGGCTCCATTCCCGCCTCTTTAACCTGTCTGTCTCCTTTCCACCTATCTGTTCCTTTATCCATCTTCATCCACCTCCCCCCCTCTCTCTCTCTCTCTTTATTTCAAAATCCCTTTCCCCTCCCCCATTTCTGAAGAAGGGTCCAGACCTGAAACGTCAGCTTTCCTGCTCCTCTGATGCTGCTTGGCCAGCTGTGTTCATCCAGCTCTACACTTTATAATGTTAAATTCTGTGGCACTTTCTGTCTAGTTCCTCAGGACAACATCCTAACCTCAGCTATCGTCATTTGCTTTACCAGAGATCTTCTGTCATCATAAGGCTCGATGTATGGGCTGTTGGATCATGGTTATTTGGTCTTGATCAAATTGATATTTGTGGGAACTTGCTGAATGCAAATTGGCTGCTGTATTTCCTATAGAACAAGAAAGACTCCAGATCAAAAGCTTTGAGATTTCAAGTGCTGGTGAAAGGTGTTATTAAATGTGATTTTTAAAAATATTTGTTCAAGGTATGTTGGCTGCATTTAAGGCCCATCGCTGATTACCCTAGATAAGATGATGGTGACCTGCCTTCTTAAACCATTGCAGACCTTGGAGTTTAGAGACACCCACAGTGCTATTGGGAAAGGAGTTCTAACACTTAAAATGAGTGACACTGCCGGAACAGCAATATTGTTCCAACTCAGGAAAATATGTGACTTGAAAAGGAACTTGCAGGTGGTGGTGTTGCCATCTATGCCGGTGCTTCTCTTGCCCTTCCACGTGGTAGAGGTTGCAGGTTTGGAAGAGTAACCTTGATGCAGTGCATTTTATTGATGATGTATGCCACTACCACAACGTTTGGTGATGGGAGTGAATGTTGATGGTGATGAAAAGGGTACCAATCAAGTGGGATGCTGTGCCCACTTCTTGTATGTTTTTGGAACTGCACTCATCCAGACCAGTGGAGAGTATTTCAGTACACCCTTAACTTTGCTTTGTAGATGATGGACAAGCTGTGGGCAATTCAGGAGGTGAGTTACTTGCCACAGAATTCCTATCCTCAAACCAGCAATTTAAGTCATTGTATTAAGTTAGTCCCTTTCAGATTCTGGTTAATGGTATCTAGCATGATGTTAGTGGGAGATTCAGCAATGGTTAGATTTTCTCCTGGTGAAGTTAAACTTTGCCAGGCATGAGTGGATGTGACTGTTGTTTGCCACAACAGCCAAAGCTCAGATGTTGTCCTGGTCTTGCTACATGTGAATAGAGACTGTTTCAGTATTTGAGATATCGAAGATGGTGCTGAACATTGTGCAGTCATAACAAATATCCAAATTCTGACCTTAAATGAGAGAGGGTTATTCATGAAGCAGCTGAAGATGTTCATGTTTACAACGCTGCCTTGAGAAACACTTCCACTGATGTCTTGGGCTGAGGTGATTAGCTTCCAATAATGACCTTTGGGTTAGATATGAATCCAACCAGTGAAGTGTTTTCTCTCTGATTCCCACTGATTCTAGACTTACTGTTGCTCCTTGATGCCATGAATACCGCCTTCATGTCAAGGGCAAACACTCCCACGTCACCTCTGCAGATCAACTATTTTGTCTATCTTTGCAGTAAGGGTGTAATGAGACCAAGAGCCAAGTGGATCTGGCAGAACCCAAACTGAGTGTCAGTGAACAGCTTATTCCTTTACAAGTGCTGCTTGATCATATTGTTGCTGACCCCTGCCAATAACTTTGCCGATGATCAAGAGTACACTGACAGGGCAATAATTCACTGGATTGGATTTATTCTGCCTTTTGTGCACAGGAGATACCTGGACAATTTTCCACGGTATCTGGTAGTGTTGTACCAGTAGTAGGACAGCTTGATTAGGAGTGCAGCTAGTTCATTAGAATAAGTTTTCAGTGCAGTTCACTTCAACGAGATGTAATCTTTTTACTTTGCACAGCAAATACAAATATTGCAAGAAATCATGAATTTACTCAGTCTTCAAGCTTTGCCGTGACTTGCAATTTATTTTAATTCTTTATAAGTAATCTGCATTTTTTTTTCTTCTGTATTCCTAGTTTCAGTTGTCCCTGCTCTTCAGTATTGTGTCTAATTTAATTAATAAAATTGTTTTTTTTTGCTGAGTATTGCACTTTGATCGCAAGAATTGCCTCTCACCTGTTATTACAGACAAACCCTTGTTCTACAATATCATTAATCAGTAATGACACAGTTTGTTTTCCTCACCTTGGTTAACTGGGCTTTGTGTTACACTCCAGTTTAATTGGGTTCCTACTGAGATGTTTTACAACATTATGCCACATCTAGTAGCTCTATTAGAATTAGCCTGAATTGCTCTTGAGTAGAAAAAGTCTGCAAGTGTGGTTTTCTGGGTGATTCTCAAGAATTAAAAATTGTTTTAATGTTAATTCCCCTGGTGCTGGAGAGAGGAAATCTGTTCAACAGCAATTTACTCAGTGTTATTCTTAACCTGGAATATGATTGATTTTAATGGAGGACTATGACAGGATGTACTTCTATTAGTGTGAATGTAAATATGTAATACTTTTTTTTAGACGAATATACATTTCTATCTGCTGGTTTCTCTCTTTTATGTGCTCCACCTCGTCATGTCACCACGTTGAGTTAGGTTCCATGACATAAGGAGCCCATTGGCATCTTGCCCACATTTTTATCTTCAAAGACTAAACGTAGACAGTTACATTTATTCTGGAAAAAGAGCACTAAGGCCTAATTTTATTCTGTCCTCATTCAATATCCACACAGTCACAGGAGACAGAAGAAATTCAGGGGCTTCCATTTGGTGTCTTTGAAATTGTGAGAATCCGATAAGTTAGAGGACTAGCTTTAACCCCGCGCTGTTCCTGCTTTGAGATCCTGAGCATTCTTTTTCGTTCAGTCATGGGGTGTGAGTACTGCTGGCTGGGCCAGCGTTTATTACCCACCCCCAGTTACCCTTGAGGAAGAGGTGGTGAACCGCAGCTAGTTAACACAGATTTTCTTTTTTAGGTTACCTCATGCTTTGAGGAGATGTCAGATAACACCTGCATTCTCTTTCCATCAATTTGTTTCTTTTTAAGATGAAATCTTATCAGATTGAAAAAAAATGTGTTCCCTTCAAATAAGGTGTTGCTGTTTATATTTAATATTGCTTAGATTTTTTGTGGATGAACTGGGAGGGTTTCTGTGAAAAAAAGGTTGTTGAAACATCACTCCCAATCTCAAGACGAGTAAAACAAAGCTAATGTTTTTCACAGTTGTGCAGGCATGCAGCTTTTTTGTGAAAAAAAACCCCGTAGAATAATAGAAGAGAATCCCTCTAGTGTGGAAACAGGCCCTTCGACTCAAAGTCCACACTGACTCTCAGAGCATCCCACCCAGACCCATCCCCCTGTAGCCCACCTAACCTACACATCCCTGAACACTGTGGGCAATTTAGCATGGCCAATCCACCCAGCCTGCACATCTTTGTACTGTGGGAAGAAACCAGACCACCCAGAGGAAACCCATGCAGACGCAGGAGAACGTGCAAACTCCATACAGACAGCCGCCTGAGGGTACAATCGAACCCAGGTCCCTGGCACTGTGAGACAGCAGTGTTAACCACTGAGCCACCGTGCCACCAATGAGAAAGCTCATTGGAAGACGAAGGTCCTCAGTCAAGATAACAGCAAGGCTGACCACAATCCGAGAAAAATAGTGAACAGAAATGACAAGATTGTCCTTTAAATCTTGTAACTATTACAGGATGGGGAATACTAAAGGAGGGGATGAGTTCCCCAGATTTGACCCCAGGAAACGATGAGTTGCTGTGTTTAGATTTGCAAACTGACTATGCTCGGAGAGGGCTGGATGTGGAAGACACCATATTTGTAGCGTAGGAGGAACAAAAGAGAAAAGCTCAGAGGAGCACTGACTGTGCTGGAAAAGAGCAAAAAAGCAAAGGAAAAATGTAGATATTATTTAATTGTTTCCATACACGGTCCGCCTCGGTTATGGTTGTGTTCCTTAGAAGTGTTGGGTGTGAAATTTCATTCTCCTGTATCGCACCCTTTTATTCTTTCTATTAGGGGAGCACTAATGTCACCTCTGAGGATTGTATGCAACATGTATACCGATGGCATGAAAATCTCTGCCGAACTTTACTTTCTGCTTACAAAGGACTTCTTTGCTACTTCAGTGCAATCATGAAACAGATCCCAGAACTTCATCAGATTCAACTGGGTAAGAGAGATGCATTTTTAAAATGTAATATTGTTGTTGTCTTCCACCCCACCACTGAAGTGAAGACCCGTGCTAAGGTACAGTTTCATTGGTATCAGCTATGCCACACAGTGAGGCAAGGTAGTGTCATGGTTATGTACTGTACTGAGAGAATGTGGGATCAGATTTCACTCCAGGTTCAAGAAATGTAATTCTGGGCCATTTGGAACTATTACAACCTGAGGCCATGATCTCTCACATACCTATTATGTTTTCAGCCCCTGGGGATGGGGATAAGCAAGATTCAGGTCTGCTACCTTCCTAGGCACAGGAGAGGATGAGTGCCGATGAACACTGGTTAGAAGGCCCATTATGGTAATTGCGGACATCAGCCAGCCCACATCTCCACATCATTCCTATGCACCTTCATTAATTTATATGCCCTTCCATGCTTCCACATCCACCCCATGTTTCATTCATGCACTTACCCATTTTCACGCTGGGTAAATGCCAGGAGCCATGGAAAACAATGGGAAGTCTTTGAAGTGGACAATCAAAAATAAACCCCAAATAATCAAATAAGGATGTCATACAATAAACCGCCATTTGTACTGGTCTGAAAAAGATTTAGAGAAAGTTAAATTTTCTCAATTGGTTATTAAGTTGTAAAATCAAACATCCAGTCACAAACCACACTGAAGGCAAATTATCATCCATTACCCTCTGAAAGCTGCCAGGATGGAGAAACAACCTTTTGATTAGTTAAGCACATCAATAGTATTTGAGACTTAGTCAAGCATTCATGTGAGCCATCAAGAAAATCCACCACGGCAGATAGCCAGGATTATTTTTTAAGTTACATCTGATGACCTGTTATTCAAAGAATTCTTAGGTCTGGGTTTTTTTTTAAAAGGACTGTAGACATTCAAATCACTTTGGATCATGCCAGAAGAATTAACTAGCGTTGTTCTGTACCATTTTGAATGTAGAGGGGGCATACTTTCACAAGTAACAAAAGTACTCTTGTGGCTTAGCATGAGCACAATGTCAATTATCAACCTAGATAACAAGCATGGGGCTGGATGAACACAGCAGGTCAAGCAGCATCATAGGAGCAGGAAAACTTGAAGGGTTTAGGCCCGAAACGTCAAGTTTTCCTGCTC
>JAHRHZ010000053.1:4808870-4836049 GCA_024137785.1 Ginglymostoma cirratum | reverse complement strand
TCAAGTTTTCCTGCTCCTATGATGCTGCTTGACCTGCTGTGTTCATCCAGCCCCATGCTTGTTATCTCGGATTCTCCAGCATCTGCAGTACCTTTTATCTCTGATGTCAATTATCAACCTCCCTTGCAGGACAGAGCCCAGTGATCAAATCATTGCAGTTAACAAACATCTAACTAAGAAGACAAAATCTAATAATGATATTTAAAGTTGTCAAAATGTTTAACACTTACCTGGCAGAATGTTTCCACTAATCAACATGCTTCCAGAGACTGTCGAAATTCAGATGGCCTAATGAAAATGTATGGGACTTGTGGGACAACTTATCCTTTGGCCTGTCAGTAGTAATTTAGGCATCGCTGGCTGTACTTATAAGGTCACAAACTAAACCTAACTCAAACACCTTACTGCCTAAGGAAAGTTTATTTGGGTATTAGGAGGCAATTCATGTTTTTCATTGCGACTTCATTGTTGACAATTTCCCCTTCCATTCCTAACTATTTTGGAGACAAAGGCTCAGCCTTATAACTTCAAATTAGATGGTAATTTGACAATTTCAGTTCAGTGTTTTAAAATTAAATTTAAAAAATAGTTTCAACAAAATCGTCCGTGCAGCTATCAGACTACAATTAAAACAGAGTTGCTTTACATGACATCCTTTCATCGTAGTATAATTCCAATCCCACACGAATGATATTGACTTCTTAATGAACTCTGAATTGGATACTGCCACCCTCCCCTTCCCAGGGCAATTCAGTTTGGGATATAAATGCAGTCCTTGCTGATGACTCACTTCTTGAGTGTCCAAATGGCATTTCGTAGTGAGAAACATATTTATCTACACTTATTGTCAGAAGTGAGATTTTAAGTCTGCATACCTTTAAGAGGACTTAAGGAGATTTAAGATGATTTTGGAAAGGTCCTGACCCAAAACGTCAGCTTTCCTGCTCCTCTGTTGCTGCCTGGCCTGCTATGTTCGTCCAGCTCCACGCTGTGTTATCTCTGTCTCCAGCATCGGCAGTTCTTACTATCCCTCTTGGCAAGTCTTTTTCTTTAAAATATCAAATATGTACTTTTACTCATTAATTATCTGTAAGTAAATACAAGTGTAAACAGTTCAGTACCATGCAGAAAATGCATTGGAATTTTGACATTTCTTATTAGACCTTCAATCCAGTTGCAACAACTAAAGCAATTTATTAAATGAAAGGAATATATTCACATTCCTATTAAGGCCACAGTGGGATCTCAAAAGGTAATAGACCCTCGTTGTGCTTTGGCAGAAAGACCTTAGATAGTGGCCTCTCTCCACTGCACCTCAGTGACAGCTGCTCCAAGCTTTAGTACATGCTCTGGCTAAGGCAGTGGGGGAAGAACTTACCCAATATTACCCTCATCTGGATGCCCATCTTTGTACCCAGCTGCATCCAGTTGTGTGTAGACCTTCAGTACAGAAACACCACGTTTCACTATGTTCTACCCATCCCTGGAATTGCCAAGTAGTCGGACCATTCCATATCACTTGTTCCTCATGGAACAATTTACAAAGGAAACACCTTTGACCACAAGTCAATGAGGCAGTGTTAGCATATAATGTCCTGTGAAACAAGGAGAGAGTCGATCCTGTCGAGTGGTTTCCTGAGCAGACTGTCAAAGTCACTTGGCAGAATGCCCCATCACTGGAACTTTCCAACAAGCACCACGTCATTAGCTTGGCTGGTAGTGAAAAGACCTTTCATGCATGCCTAGACTCTCTGCACTACTGCACACTGCCCTCAAGATGATTGCGGTGGTGAAGATGCCATCACATGTCTCCTTTTTGGAATGTGCCTTTGCAAAGAAGGTCAGGCAACAGATGCAGGTATTTTTGTCGAGGTTCATCGAGCAGCTCTGCAATGCAGGACTCTGTGCTGTATGGGCTTTTCTTTGGGATGCACACTGGTGCCTGGAGGACCATTAACTCAATGAAAGATGCTCTTTGGTCTGCCTGAAACGTATTGATCTTCCAGTGCAAAAGGTTGACCTCGACCAAGTGTTACAGACTTGCATATCTCAAAGATGATAAAGTGACTATTGCAGGTTAGTACAGGCTGCCCTAGTGTATGGATGGAAATAGGTTGCCTAACACTTTTTGACAGCTAGTGGCAGAGAAAATTCAGCAATACATTGAGTTAGTGCGGCCGTTTTCAGAGGTCAAGTAATATGTCTTGTCATTTTAAAGTGTCATTATTTGACCTCACTGTTAATGTGCCCTTAATGATACATTTTGTTTAGATATGCACACCAAAGAGCTGTGGGGTATGATTTATATTCAATGTTTGCTAAACAACAAACTTGCAAAACTAACATAATGCTAGAACTAAATGCATCACACAGCTCTTCATTCCATAACTTATTCCTCCAGACAAGTTTAAACTTTTGCATGCTGCAAGTTAGAAAGTATGTTTGTTGATTTTAAATGTGAACTACATTGAATGGAACTATTTTGAACTGAGATAGGAGTTTCAGATTGCTGTTGCTCCAAAATTTACCTCACAGTCTCATTTTCATAAGAAGCGCATTTAAAGATATTGCAGTCATAAGAATGACCAATCTCGGGGCAAACTAAAGATGGCGGCTGCAGAAAACGCACAGAACGTTTTTTGGTATCTGTAAAACAAAAAAGTTAACATTTTTGGCATATATCATTCCTCGCAATGTTTCTGTCAAAAAGTCTATACCAGTAATATTATTGTGGCTTTTTTCTCTGAAATACTGGTGGGGCTTATTGTTTGAAGCTAAGAAACTTAAGGTGCTAAGTGGAGAGTGCAGGAAACAAATGTGATGGTTAAAGTTGACAAGTGTGGAGCTGGATGAACACAGCAGGCCAAGCAGCATTATAGGAGCAGGAAAGCTTTCCTACTCCTATGATGCTGCTTGGCCTGCTGCGTTCATCCAGCTCTACACCTTGTTATCTCGGATTCTCCAGCATCTGCAGTACCTATTATCTCTGGTTAAAGTTGCCTGCTGTTCGCTCTTCATGATTCAGATTCCATCAGTGATTTTTTTCGCTCAATACATTATCACACATTGTCCAATAGGTGCTTTGTTATTAAGGGATAGAATTCCGATTGCATATTTTTCTTGCTTGCAGAGGACTGCCTCATTGAAGAAACATTGTCCCAGCTTCGCATTAATTTGCAGGTAGGGATTTTATCACTTATTCTAAAAATGTGCATATTACATGTGAGTAAAATTGAAGTTTGGCAATTGGGAAAAATGGGCAGGGGCAGTTTATCCACCCACTATTCTTCATTTAAAATTTCTGCCAAAGTCAAATTTTAATCCCTACTGTGACTTAAATCTAATAGAATCCATAAGCTTGGAACAAATAAAATGATTCACTGGTTTGTAGAAATCAGCAGGTACCTTCTATGTGACATATGAAATGGCAACAGAAATACAAGTTAGGATAATATTTTAAAAACTATTTAGTATAATTATCTGTGACTACAGGTATTCTTCCAAAGAGCTGCAGCTGCCCAAACTCCCAATGTGACACTGTCTATTCCACGCAGAGTAGAGGAAATGCTGTAAATGCAGAATACACAAAAGAAAGTGAATAGGTTAACTCCTAGATGGGCATTGATGCAGCTGTAGTTTATAATATCTATGAGTAACTTGGATTTAGAAATTCAATATTGACCAATCATATTTGCTGGCAATACTAAGCAAGGAGTAGTAGTTGAATTCACAGAGTCCGCTCAGGAAAAGGAAGATCAGTTGAACCAAAAAATTAACATGTCAGGTAGAACATTGAAAGATATAGCTGATAATAAATACTGAGTCATCAGTCTTGAATTAAGTTAACAAGGAGTTAAAACGAAAGGCTTCAGAAGATTGTCGCTGGACACATTCAATTGTCTGAAATATTATTAGAATGCAGAGTTTGAAAAACAGTCAAGTACAAATTAGTAGAAGTCTGTTTAAAATCATGCAGTAGCATTAACAGACCATAACGAGAAGACTTTGTCCAAATTTGGTTACCTTGATATAAAGGATATACTTGAGACTTGAGGATCTGATAAGAAAAGCCTTTAGACTCAGTGGATCAAGTTATATGGAAATACTGAGAAAGGGCTTTATAATATTAAAAGGAGGTAGTAGAGAGATAAATACTGCGCAGGTATGCTCTCTCCACCTCACAAGCCTGATGGGTACCACTGATCTCTTATTCCAACAATATCTTTGTGAAAGATCCTGGTTGGATTTACTGTTTTGTGACTTTCTCCAAACAATATTTTTAGCTCTCAGGTTCTCAAACTACAATTTGTGGACCTTAGCGTGTGAGAGGATTTGCGAGATTTTTTGATCCCAATTCCTTTGGCTGAACCAAATATGCATCATGAGGACATTCCCTAAGAAATCCAATACTTCTTTTTACTTATCCTTGATTTGCTAGCAGATTTTCTGTTTGTATATATTGATGATTTTTTTTTCCCACCCATTTCTGGTTGGCTGGCATTATTTTTCAGAAATTTAGGTAATCTGGAGAATGCTGCAGTATTTTATTGGTTATTGTTTCTCACTGTGCGATTATGTGCTGTTGGGCGCATGTGTGTATTCCTGCTGCTACAACTGACATATAAAAATACAAAAGAGAGAAACATTTTGTCTTCCTAAACCCAATTATTTCTGGATTCCAAAAGTAATGGATCAATTGATCAAGTAATACAGTCACCACTGTTCCAATTTTAGAATCACAGAAAGTGTAGAAATAGTGAAAAATAAATTGTGCAGGAAAATGTTTTGAGAATGGTTTGAATGATTTGTCAGAGCTTGCTAACCATTTTGAGCAGCCTCACAGTGATATATTCTCACCAAAATTCTCCAACCATTGTACGTGACAGAGTGTGACACCTACAGGAGTAAAAGGAACTACAGGTTCCAAAGACGTGAGTGAGTTTATGCTGCAGATTATCATGCCTGTCACATTTTTGTTCTTCTATTTGCTAATTAGTTCAAGGGAAAAATAGCAAATCTGAACATATATGGAACATATAAGTCAAGAGTAAATAAAGGAGTCAGTGAGAAACTGCTGAATATTTAAACAGCAGATGGTGGAATTTGAAATCATTAGAAGTCTGAAATTAAGAGTCTAATGATGCCCATGAATCCATTGCCAATTGTCAGGAAAAATCCAGTTGGTTCACTAATGGCCTTTAGTGAAGGAAACTGCCATCCTTACTTGATCTGGCCTACATATGACTCCAGACCCATATCAATGTAGTTGACTCTTCACCTCTAAATTTTTGTCCATGATGATTGAAATTTATAATGTGCAAAATAAAAATTTTAAACAACATTAAACAGAATAAAATGCAAAGTTAACCGTAACAAATTCTATTATAAAAATGCTACCTTTTAAGAAATACACCATGTTTTAACAGTTCAAGTGTTTCTGAATTCTATTCCTGTGAAAACTTCATCATTTAATATACAAGTTCTCTATTTTATCTTGCTCCTCAAAATAGTGCTATGAACATGAGGTAACATGTCAGTTTATGAAGTGTGACTGTAGGTTTAGGTAAGTTCATTTGGTTGTAAAGTATTTATGATTTTCTTGCAGATGTTCAACAGCCCAGACAAAGTGGCAGAGCAGATCAGCAGGGACCTGGCCCAGCTCTGTTCCTGTCTTGCAGCACTGTGGAGCCAGTTCCTAGACAGTATGACACTCCAACCAGATGTTACAGCTTTCTTAAGCCAAGATCACCACAGTTTAAGGGTAATGTAACAAATATAAAATACATAATATTTTGTTTAGTTCCGTCCAAATGTTACCATGCTGTGACTCAGATTGTTCACATTCAATATGGGGTTGCTAACGATGAAATGTTAAAAGTACAGCATTTAATTGAAATCTGAACAGAGCGGTCTTAACAAGCTCACATTGAAAAATGAGTCTTCTGCATGTGTTTTTAGACGACCAGGACAATAAAATACTTTCAGAGGATCATGCACAGTTTCACCACTTTCTGCAAGAGGTTAAACAAACACGGCCCTGTTGCCTAGATTTGAATTCAGCTATCAAAATTCTCTCTAACTCCTCTTGTAGTATCAGAAAACCCCAAAGAGGTTGCCAAACCATTTAGCCATTTACCAGAATGATCTTCTCTTACTATCCCTGAGACCACTTGGCTTTCTTAAAAAAGAGGTCTACTGCCACCTTAAATGATGGTAAAGAAGCAGTCTTTAGTCCTCCTGTAATAAGGATTGCATTAAAAGATCTTGCATCTGATGGGAAGGAAACAACTTGGTCAAATGACATCTGGCTGTTTAGTAACTGCAATTCCAAAAGGAAGGAGGTTGTGTAGAGGAATTGTAAACTCAGAGGCCAAGAGGAATGAAACAAATTCAACCATAGCCTGCAGATGAATTAAGAGTATGACACAGCCACTCAAGCCTGCTCCATTGTTTAAGAAGATCATTCCTGACCTGCTCACTCTACATTGCTGCCTATCTCAATAGCCTTCCATATTAAAAATCTATGTGTCACAAATGTATTCAAAAGCACTGCCTTTTAAGGAGTAAAGGCTCACAATCCTCCATGAGAAAACATTTCTCATCATCTATCATAAATGGAAGCCTCTATTTTTACAGTGACCCCTCTAGTTCTGGATTCTCCCACAAGAGGAAGCATCCTGTCCAGATCCACCATATCAGGACCCCTTAGGAACTTGTATGCTTCAGTCAAGTCATCACTTACTCTTCTCAACTTTAACAAGCACAAACCTAGCCTGTCCAAACTTTCCTCAGAATACACCCATCCATTTGTCTCATGAAACATCTCTGAAATGCTTCCAACACATTGACATCCTTCCTTAAATAAGGAGACCCTGACTTGTCTCACTAGTGCCTTTTGTAACTGAAGCATAAGCACCTTCCTTTTGTATTCAGGTCCCCTCCCAATAAGCAGTAACATTCTATTAACTTTCTGAATTATTTGCTTTACTGCATACTAATATTTTGCGATTCATGCAGTAAGACACAAGAACCCCTCTGCATTTCATGGCTCTGCAATCTTTAACCAAGTAGATGGAATGTTTCTTTGTTTTTTTTCACAATTTCCCTTATTATATCCCATTTGTCAGATTTTTGCCCACCTGCTCAACCTACCTATAGGCAGCTGTGGAATTTAAATTCAGTTAATGCGGGAGGCAATGGCCGAGTGGTATTGTCACTGGATTGTTAATCCAGAAACCCAAATAATGTTTTGGGGACACTGATTTGAACCTAGCCACGGCAGTTAAAAAAAAAAATCTGGAATTAAGTGTCTAGTGATGACCATGAATCCATTGTTGATTGTCAGAAAACCTATCTGGTTCACTAACGTCCTTTAGGGAAGGAAACTGCCATCCTTACCCAGTCTGGCCTACATGTGATTCCAGACCCATGGAGCAATGTGGTTGACTCTTAATTGCTCCATGGGCAACTAGAACATAGAACATAGAACATAGAACAATACAGCACAGAACAGGCCCTTCGGCCCTCAATGTTGCGCTGCCCTGTGAACTAATCTAAGCCCATCCCCCTACACTATCCCATCATCATCCATATGCTTATCCAAGGACTGTTTAAATGCCCCTAATGTGGCTGAGTTAACTACATTGGCAGGCAGGGCATTCCACGCCCTTACCACTCTCTGAGTAAAGAACCTGCCTCTAACATCTGTCTTAAATCTATCACCCCTCAATTTGCAGCTATGCCCCCTCGTACAAGCCGACGTCATCATCCTAGGAAAAAGGCTCTCACTGTCCACCCCATCTAATCCTCTGATCATTTTGTAGGTCTCTATTAAATCCCCTCTTAGCCTTCTTCTCTCCAATGAGAGCAGACCCAAGTCCCTCAGTCTTTCCTCATAAGACCTCAGAGATAAGTATTAAATACTATCTAGCCAACGACACCCTCATCTGGTGAATGAATTAAAATCTGGAATTCAAAACTATTCTCAGTATCTCTGACCATGTTGATTGTCATAAAAATCTACACAGTTTACTTATGAAGAAAATTTGCCATTAATACCTGTTTGGCCAGTACGTTACTCCAGACCCACAGTAACGTAATTGAATCTTACATTTGTTTTGAAATGGCCTAGCAAGCCATTCAGTTGTGTCAAACCACAATGAAGCCTAAAAGAAGGGATGAAATTTAAGGGATTACCTGGCATCAATACCTAAATACCAGAAACATCAATGGCATACCCTTCCCTGTCAACTTGCCAAGTCCTTCTTACTAATACCTTTAGATTGTGAGAGAGCTGACCCACAAAAGAGTCAAGCCAGAGCCCGACATTAGTCAACTTAAGGGCAATGTCCCATCTCTGGCTACGTCCAGTCTTCCAGTTAAGAGTATCACATTGCTGTGGTTGGCTGATTTCCTTCCATGAAGGATATTAATGAACATATGGGGATTTGCGACAATCCAGTATCGTTCCATGGTTGCCATAGGCCAGCTGTTTCTAATTCCCGATTTTCATTGAATTCAGATTTCCATATCTACCACGGTGGGATTCAAACATATATCCCCAGAATTGTGAGGCAGTCAGATTGCACTTCGGCAAAGTGTCACCCAACTTGTCGGTTGGTGAGGTGGGTAATCCATTTTGTTTGCCGTCCCCAATCCCATAAAGTACACCTCATGGTGAATACTTGGAAAGTCATTGTTACTGGAGCAACCCTTTTCCTGGAGAAATTATGCTGTAAATCACCATAGAAAGCAATGAAAGCCTCATTTTGTGGAGATCAGTGATGGACTGTTAGCAATCCAATTGGAAAGATGAGTGAAGATATCCTGAGAAGACTTTACTTGCACCACTTGATCGTTCCTTTTGAATCCTGCCTTTTGTTTGTTTTGCAGTATGATCCTTCAACCAAATCCTCAGAGGAATATTACTTTTTTTTCAAGGAAACTCTCTTGTATTGCCTGACGCTAACTGAGTTTTGCAACAAAATTTATCAGCAAAGTAATGTGATAATGTCATTCATGTTGCAGTAATCCAGCTTATTTTTAAATGAAACTTTCCCTTTGAAGATATCAATAAATCATTGGCAAAGGATTTGAAATATCATACATGTCTGCAAGGTGTTTTCCGTTTGTATAATGACAATCATCCATCCCCATAATAAGAGTTGAAAGAGCCAACTCTGCCTTTACCTGAGACAGTTGTCATCTGGAGTGGAGCCAGTGTAAAGATACTGAAGAAAATTTACAAAAACCCATGTTACTATCTAACTAGAACAACTCCATGGGCAGCAAGTGAGGATAGAGTCTGGTTTGGCTGTGTTTTTGCTCCAAATAGTTTTACATTTAGATCGCACTTCTGACATTGTAAAACCAGCTTTAAAGGAACGTTATCAGGGAAGATTTGATAAATAGCAAATGAGGAACTATTAGGGAAGATGGGCAAAAGCTGGGTGAAGAAGGGATGTTTTAATAATGGAAAAAGAATAAAGGTGGGCAGATTTAGAGGGGAAATTCTAGAAATTAGGGTCATGGCATTTTAAGGTACCATTGTTGATGGTGGACTGCTTATTTAAGTTTGAGGCTTTAGTGACCAAAGTTAGAGGAACAAAGATATCTCTGAGCTTTGTAGCACTGGTAAAATTATTGTTACTACAACAATGAAGTCTAGATGTCTTTCCTTGACCATGCTGTAGCACTATTAGTCCTGGAAACAGAAAAGCCTATGGTAACTCATCCTGATTTTCACTTGCTAGTCCTATAAAAGTAGTTTCCCCAGCCTAATTGTGCCAGTTATGATGAAGTGTTTCACTTGAAATGTTAATTTTCTCAAACTCTTCTGAGCACTGAATTACTGACTTCTCATTTCTAATTCTGAATCACAAATTTGCCATAGCCGATACGTTGTAGGCACTGCTTTTGGTGTCAGTTTGAAGGAAGGCATATGGACCATGCATGTGGGGAGTGAGCTTGATCAATCAAGGCTGTTATTGAGAAATGCTATAGAAACACGAGTCGGCCATTCGATCACTGGAGCCTATTCTGGCATTCATTGACGGCAAGGCTGATGTGTATCCTAACTTTAACCACCTGTTATATTAAGGTTTCTTAATATACTTGGCAATCAAAAACATCTCAGATTTCAATTATTAATTTACAGTGCATCTGCAGTGTTTTGTGAGAGAGAGTTTCTTTCCTTTGTCCTTAACTCTTCCACCATAGGAGTATTTATCTATGTCTGTCTCTTAAACATTCACTCACTTCACCACAACGACAGCAATGTCCATTATACACAAACAAAAACACAAGTTGGTGGAAAAGCTCAGCAGGTATGGCAGCATCTGTGAAGAAAAAACTCAAGAGTTAACATTTCGGGTCCAGTCCCTTCCTCAGTTCTGACCCTTCCTCACCGGACCCGAAACGTTAACTCTTGAGTTTTTTCTTCACAGATGCTGCCACACCTGCTGAGCTTTTCCAGCAACTTCTGTTTTAGTTCCTGATTTATAATATCCACAGTTCTTTTGGTTTTTATTATACATTATACACAAGTTGCTCTATGCCAATATTACCTTTAACAGCACATTCCTAACCCAGGACCTTACCACCTAGAAAAACAAGGACAGCATGTGCCTGGGAACATCACCACCTAAATGTTCCCCTCCAAGCCACCCACCTTCGTGATGTGGAACTGTATCGCTGTTCCTTCATTGCCATGGGTAAAAATCCTGGAATGCTCTTCCTAGTTACACTGACGATATACATGTTCAAGATGTCAGCTCAGCCTAACCAGATCTTCTGAAGGGATGGTAAGCAAATACTGACCTTGGCAGCAACATAAACATCCATTGAATAATAAATCTACTCCACCAATTCTGTTTAAAATCTTAAAAATCTCAATTGTCACACTGCAACCTCTATATTTATGGGTTTAGAAATGTAGATTATGTAATCTCTCTCTCTAACCCGTCACTCTGTTTAACCCTGGTTAACCAGCCCTGGTAACCACTTGTGAAATTACTCTGCACCTCTTTGGAGACCAACATAATCTTTCTAAGGTACAATACCCTGAATTGTAGCACAGTTTTCAGTATCATCCAGGCAGACTGTGCCACATCATACCTGTGTGCTGTGCTGTGCTGTGCACAATTGGAGTAAGCAATAAAGCAATGTGATAGACGCTGAGGAGCTGCTGGGATTAGCATTGTCTTCCAAGAAAGAGAGGGATATTGAGGAGGAGGAGGAAGATTGAAAGATTATATTCCACCTTGGGAGCCTACAACCCAATGGTCTCAATGTGGACTTTACCAATTTTAAAAACTCCCCATCCCTGGCCTCATCCCATGACCTACCCTCCCTCTCATCCCAGCCTCCTTGACCTGACACAACCTGTCCATCTTCTCTCCCACCTATCTGCCTCTCCATCCCACTGACCAATCCCCACCCCTGCCTACCTGCACTCACCTATCACCATCCCACCTACCTTCCCCAGCCTCAACCCTCCTCGCTATTTATTTCAGAGCTCCCTTCCCCCTCCCCCATTTCTGAAGAAGAGTCCTGACCTGAAACGTCAATTTTCCTGTTTCTCTGATGCTGCCTGGCCAGCTGTGTTCCTCTAGCTCCACACTGTGTTATCTCTGAATTCCAGCATCAGCAGTTCTTGCTATCTCAAATTGAAGGATCTGATTTGAATGCTACAAACCAAGCAGGACCTGATTCACACCCGGTTCCAGGTAGATGGCAGCTGGGTACAACAGACGACCTTAGAATGTAAAATTGCATTTAGTCGAGGTTCCAACATTTGACTTGTATTATGGGGTTGACCTACAGTCTCTGTTCACTGTTTTTGTTTACTCTTTTTCTGTCTGTAAATGGAAGTTCACATCTGGGGCTGTTTGATTGCTCGCCTGTATGTGATATTCCCTTACTGGACAACAACCAGATGCAGATATCCAGTCAGAATTAGGAACAGAGTAACGGTGACTTAGAGAGGGTACTTAGACAGGATGTAGCTAACAACAGGTAAATTGTGTGACCTGGTTGTTAAACAATGACTAGGGTGAGAGAAAAAGCTGTACATGCAAAGAGATGTCAGCCGTACCAGATACATAGGTAGCATTGCTTTGTGCGGCTGTGCCATTATGTTGCTAGTGCGGGGCAATGCCAGATTGCCAAATCTTGTTATGGTACCAAGCAGCTAGGACTAAGTCTTTCTGCAGATATCTGGTGAGTGACAAGTTGATCTGAGAAAAGTGCATGGTAAGATAGGGATAGAATTAGAAATGAAGGACATTGTAGGAGTGGGATAGGTAGTTAATGAGATGCATTTTGTAAGATGTGGTGAGAAGTCTCACTCTCATGGCGAGAATCCCTCCAAAAAATGCAACTTAACTTAGCCAAAAATGTATAAGTTTCTGCACCATGGCATTGTTCTAAAAATCAGAATAGTGAAGCCCAACTTCATCCATTGGATTTTGTTTCATCCTTACCTCCCTCTTTTTACCTGTCCAGGTATTATTTGACATCGCCACTGAGCCAACAGTCAAACAGTTTGTTTCAGATCTGGCAACCCACTGCTTGTTGCATCCTTCTTTCTCCTTTCCTTTCTTCTTTTCTCTTTCATTTTCATTTTCATCTTCATCTTTTCGGCGTTGACGGCAAAAGAAAGTGGCATTTGCGGGATCAGGGACGGCCGGTGATGAAAGCAGGAGCAGGTAGCCCGGACCAGCAGTGGGAGCGCGATCAAGCCCTAGTGACGTGTATGAGCCTAGAATAGGCAGGCACTTATGGACTCTGGTGTTGAACTGTTAACTACATTTCTTTGTTTTTCTACCTTTAGTATTAAGGACTGTTTAATTTTTTAACTTTGTAACCAAGATTCTGTACCTAGGTACCTTTGTACCTGAGATGGTATCATAATTAGTGACTTGTAAACTTTTCACTGTACTCTTGTGAGTACATGCAATAATAAACCTAATTTGATTTAATTCGGAAGAGATGCTAACTGATCTCTTTTTCATTATATGTTGCAACCAAGGTCAGCTTGGAGGTTTTATGAGGATTTATCACATGAACCCAAGTTCTGATTCTCTGAATTGACATCTTGCATGTTGTTAGCAATAGATTGGTTTAATCAGAAAAGAGGTCTCCATTGTGTGATTTTGTGATATTTTACGGTATTTTTGGTGTGTGGAAGGTGGGGAGAAAGTACAGTGGTGAAAGGTATACAAATACTTATCTAGGATTTAAGAAACATTTTAAATTTAAAAATCCAATGGCTGTTAGTCAAGCATTGTTCCTCCATTTCTGAGATACTGGTTATAGTAATGTGATGAAAAATTTCCTGCCTGTGGTACCGTCAGTGTAAAGGTGGAGAGAGAAGTGGGATTGGAGTGTTGGTGGGAAGTTTGTGGAGTTATACTAACAGTATCCGAGGGTTAGAAGTCAAATAATGCACAATTTGTTAGTAAGCTCATTGGGCCGATTTTTGATGTGGCCGGGTGTAGTTCAACTTGTTCTTGTGTGGTCATGTTTCTGAATGTTCCCATGATAAATTGTTCAAAGTATAAGCTGATGATATCAAAATGAGGGAAGGAACAGCTGGGACCTTAGTGAACAGGACAAACAGATGTATGTCAGCTTAAGCCATCGTCTTGAACGATTGTGAAGTTAATAGTGCAAGGACTGAGGTGAAAGTATACAGTTAAGTGGACCAATTCAATACTAAATCAGGTACACAAAGGGAAGTGAACAGAAGGGAAAGGAAGACGGGTTTTTGTTTAAATTAATTCATGGGATGTAGGTGTCGCTGGCTGGACCAGCATTTATTACCTGCCCCTCATTGCCCAGAGAGTAGTTAAGAGTCACATGTAGGCCAGACCAGGTAAGGATGGCAGATATCGTTCCATAAAGGATGTTAGTGAACGAAATGGGTTTTTCCTGACAATTGGCAATGGTTTAATGGTCATCATTAGACTCTTATTTCCAGATTATTATTAAATTCAAATTCCATCTTCTGCCATGGCAGGATTCGAACCCTGGTCCTCAGAACATTACCTGGGTCTCTGAATTAATTGTTTAACAACGAGAAAGAAAAAAGACAAAGAATGGTAAAACAAAATATTTTTTCAAAAGTTAATAACAATTTCAGCCGTAAGGAATTAAATTGCACATTTGCGGTAGTTTAAAAATATTGCCAGAGAGAAAAGTTGGCAGTGATTAACACTTAACATGTCAGTAACAGGGTACAACTTGATTTAACATTGTGTGATGAGTTCATTTATTGCATGAGTATGACAACCAATGCCAGGCCGTGCATTTTGATAAGGATAGCAATAAGCCATTTTCATAAAGCTGATAACTAAGCAACTTCTGGCTTTTGTAACTGAACTGTTGTTAATCTGACTCTGTACTTAAATAGCAGTAAATTCCATTAGGCTTATTGTCATTTTGACGGAAGACCTGCTAAGTAATTACTGTTTCCACAGGTTGAATTGTGAAATGCAAATTGTACTCCGCTTCAGCGACTGTTTTTGTGAAGCTTTTTATTGGTGAAGTGACATAGATGAATCAGAGAAGCAATACTTGGTGGCATCCTGAGGAATCAAATAAGACACTGTAAAAATAGAAACAATAATTTAGAAAATTGAGATGAAATGGACTCGTATCTGTTTCTATACAGGTAAGAAGATTCTCAGAGGCTTTTTTCTTCATGGAGCACCAGAAGCAGATGGCACTTACATTCCAGGAATATGTGTAAGTCTTTCTATCAATCAGTATTGTAGGATTGAGTTTATTTAACGTTTCAGACATGTGATACTCTGCATAAAGGCATAAGCACAAATAAATGCCGTGAGTTTGGTAAGCTGTGGTGATAAAACCCCCTCAGCCTTCCATGTAACTCACCAAGACCCCTATTTAATCAAAAAACCGTAATATTCAACCCGTAAACTCTTCCTCAACAGATGCTGCCAGACCTGCTGTGTTTCTTTAGCACTTCTTAAAAATTTCAGATACCCAGCATCTACGGTATTTTGCTTTTATTTTGGTGAATGAGATGCTGCCTTGCTTTCCTTCATACTCTTGAATTTTTCAGGTTTTGAACACATTGATTCTGCCGACCTCAAGGGCTTTTTCAGTTAATTTTGTTTTTCCCGTAACTCCACAAATCTATGAAAACACAATTTGGAAATAAATCACAACTTTAATTTTTAAAAATATGAATAGCTCACAACATAGTGGAATATTGAAACCCAGAACCAGAGCTCAAGAGACAAAGGAAGGATGTAAAAACAAGAGGAAGTTGGAGAGCCAGGGAGACGCAGAGAAGACATTCCCAGGATTTGCCAACTAAACAAAGGGTCTTCAGAGACAATTAAGGGAATTACGTGAAAATTGGATTCAAAGGAATAGTTACTTTGAGTGATCAATCAAAGAGACATAAAAAGATAATACAATGGAAGAGGTCAAAATCTTGCTCCTAGAGTCTGTAGGGGACATCAGTCACTGAGAGACAGCATATCAATAAAAAAGACAATTACTCCCTGCATTAATTAGGTTCCATTTGAGTTCTTTCCCCATTCCTTTCCTCTAAATTGTTAACATATCACTTGTAATTCTCCCTTTCACCGTAATGAAAGATGTGTCTGGATCAAAGTTTTCAATTAAGTCACTGTGAAATATACTTTGGAAGAGAAAGAGGGGAAGAGAAATTGCAACATAGAATAGATAGTGTAATCACTCTGCACTAAAGATTTAAATGCATTATGGTACTGGATTTGCTGAACCTACATTAAAGATGATATTTGATTGATGTAGTTTCCACTATATTTTGACAAATGGCACAGAGTGTTCTTTTTCAATTAGCCAAAGGCAAAATTTGATTTTTTTTCTTCTTAGCTCCGGGGAAAACAATACAACTTTAAATTATATAAGATAAATGAAATCAATTTTTGCAATAAAAATTGTTATTAATAATCCCATCAAGATATACTTATTAATGACTGTGTTCTGGTGCAGTGAAGAGCAGTGGTCATTATCCCTTTTTATTGTGTTTTTTTTTAATATTGGGATTAAATCCTTTTCGGAGAAGAATCTTTTGATCTGTTTTATTTTAAGACAATCATGTTAATATCACTAAAACAACTGATCTCCATCGGTTATTGCCTGAGGTACTCCGCTTGGCATCAGGTCAGTTGGGCTGCAGAAACAAAATAATTCTGGGTTTCTATGCCCGAATTATAGCCCATGCATCCTACTGCGAAATCTTTGGGTTAGATTTTAACTTCTAGGCAAAGAAAGAAGGTGATGTGCATGAAAGAAGGTGAGATACCTAAATGATTTCCAAGTCATCACTAATAACTCCACATAGGTACTCCTAGAACATAGAACATAGAACAGTACAGGCCCTTCGGCCCACAGTGTTGTGCCGAACTTTTACCCTAAACCTCAGGTCTATCTAACTTCCACCCCTACCTTATACTATCATCCATATGCCTGTCTAATAGCTGATTGAATGCCCCTAATGTGGCCGACTCCACTACCCTCTCCAGCAATGCATTCCACACCCCTACCGCTCTCTGAGTAAAGAACCTACCTCTGACGTCTCCCCTGTATCTACCTCCTCTCACTTTAAAACTATGCCCCCTCATAATAGCTACCTCCACCCTAGGAAAAAGTCTCTGGATGTCCACTCTATCTATAGCTCTGATCATTTTGTACATCTCTATCAAGTCACTTCTCATCCTTCATTGTTCTAAAGAGAAAAGGTCTAGGTCTTTCAACCTTTCCTCGTAAGAACTTCCCTCCATTCCAGGCAACATCCTGGTAAATCTCCTCTTCATCTTTTCCAGTGCTTCCACATCTTTCCTGTAATGAGGTGACCAGAACTGGACACAATACTCCAGATGTGGCCAAACCAGGGTTTTGTATAGCTGGAGCATAACTTCACGGCTCTTGAACTCAATCCCTCTATTAATGAAAGCTAACACACCATGCGCCTTCTTAACAACTCTATCCACTTGGGTGGCCACTTTCAGGGAACTATGGACATGAACCCCAAGATCCCTCTGCTCCTCCAAACTGCCAAGAATCTTTCCATTAACCCTGTATTCTGCTTTCAAGTTTGTCCTTCCAAAATGAATCACCTCACACTTTTCAGGGTTAAACTCCATCTGCCACTTCTCAGCCCAGCTCTGCATCCTATCAATGTCCCTTTGTAACCTAGAACAGCCCTCTGCACTATCCACAACTCGACCCACCTTCGTATCGTCTGTGAACTCACTGATCCACCCTTCCACTCCTACATCCAAATCATTTACAAAAATCACAAATAGAAGAGGACCCAGAACAGATCCTTGTGGTACCCCACTCGTAACTGAGCACCATGTTGAATATTTTCCGTCCACTACCACCTTTTGTCTTCTAAGGGTCATCCAAATGTGAATCTAATCTGCCACATTTCCCCCATCCCATGCCTCCTTACTTTCTGCAAGAGCCTTATCAAACGCCTTACTTAAATCCATGTATACCACATCACCCTCTACCTTCATCCACGTGTTCGGTCACCTCTTCAAAGAATTCAATTTGTGAGGCATGATCTACCCCTCACAAATCCATGCTGACTATCATGAAACAAACTGTGCCTATCCAAGTGATCATAGATCCTATCTCTCAGAGCCCTTTCCAATAATTTGCCCACCACTGAAGTAAGACTAACTGGCCTGTAATTTCTGGGGTTATCCCTATTCCCTTTTTTGAACAAGGGAATGACGTTTGCCTCTTTCCAATCTTCCGGCACTACACCCGTGGACAGTGAGGACGAAAAGATCGTCGCCAAAGGCCGTGCGATCTCATCCCTCGCTTCCCATAGAATCCTTGGATAAATCTCATCAGGCCCAGGGGATTTATCTCTCTTCAAGTTCCTCAAAATTCCTAGTACATCTTCCTTACTAACATCCACCTCCTCTAGCCTATCAGCCTGTTTCACACTGTCCTCCTAGAAACTACTGTGCCTCAGGCACTGAAAAGCAGTGCTCAGATATCTGTTCAGGTCCTGGAAGCCATGCAGCAACCAAGTTAAGAGGCAGGCAGGGGCCTTTGGAGTAGGCCATTGTCTGGGGAACAGAGAGGAGAGATTCAGATTAGAAGCCTCGGAGATGCTGAAAAGGACAGTGGAGGATAAGATTGGAAACCTGGATGAACAACTGGGGAAGAAATCGTCCCCTCACAATGCAAGGAGTTCAGTTGTGGGTGATATGATTGGAAAGGTGGAGTGGTGGTGAGCGATGGGAAGAATCAGTTTCAGACGGTTATAGATTGAAGGAGTCTTTGGGGCTGTCCAGATTACCTGGAGGGGAAGAAAATGGAAGAGTAAAATTGTTTGTGTTATTGCATGCAAGAACCACTGATTCATGGTGTGTAAATTCATCCCAGGAGAGGAGAGAACACTCACAGTTTAGGTGCATTTATTAATAATAGGTACTAGAAGGTACCATGAATTCTGATGTAACTCCACTCAAACATAAGGCAGCATCTTCAATCGAAATGCATGCAGTCCTCAGCACCACTGCATCTCTCTGAGGTGGAAAATGGTACTGGTTTCTTGACAGAAAACTAGGAAAACGTATCAAGATTGAATAATCTTGGATAATGTCGGCTGCAAAAGTTCGACTGGATTATTGAATTGGTTAAATTCATTGCCTGGCTGAAGAATGTAACATTGGAGTCTTTACTTTGAGACTGGGATAAAAAAGTAAGGCAAGAAAAGATTAACATAAATCCTTTCATCATTTTCCAGCTGGTTATGGTTGCCGACAGGAAATATGCTGATTTAGCAATAGGGCTATTTTATGTTGCCGTTGATAGCTGAAATATTAGTGCATTACCGTGCTTTATTGCTTTATATAATCCAATAAAACGACCATCTCTAGCTGCAATGAGAAGTGAATTTAAATCTGTTTCTCCTTGGTCCTTGCCCCCAGTTAATTGAAGGGTTCAGATTCTTTACGTTGCAATTGCTATCCTCCGAAAAAATGGAAAAATGACAAAACAGTCTGAAATAACTCCGCGGAGGCCAGTATCGCATCACTGGCTCATCCTTTACTTAGACATGCATAGTACATGACACTGACCAGGCCAGCTCTTAGAGTGAGCAGAACCTCTGACACTCCTGTTTATATCTGTCAGCCATGGCTTCCTGATTGGACCAGGTTGACGGCCCCAGTCAGGGAACCCATATGCTGTGAGGTCCACCCAGCTAACCTCATTCCAATCACTACACTTTCGGTTGCCCTACATAAACTTTTAGCTCTCAACAAAGCATTACGCTTAAAGAGTTGTTTGTTTCTGGGTAAGAAGGAGCCGATATAAGCATTAAGTCCACTTCTAAGCAACTTTCTCATTAAATCATGTAAAGATTGATTATGGATGACTAGCACTGATTTCCACATGAAAGGCAGAAACCCAGATACACCTGAAAGAAGAAATATTCTTTCTCAAAAAGAAATAATGTAAGTGTTTGCGTGTATTAAGCACCTATCACAAGTTCACTGTTGCCAAAAAAAATACAGTCAAAAGATTTCTTACTTGATCCTGTAGGCACTGCTGCAATATGGGAAGAACTAATCTGCACACAGAGAGGTCCCAGGCATTCTTACCGATGTTGGTCAGAGGATAATGATTGACATGAGATTAAATTCTCTGCTGATGTTTCAGTTGTGCCGCAGGATATTTTACATCAATCTGATAGAAAAGATGGGCAGCTTGAACTCTCATCCAAAAAACACACCTCAGGTAGTGCAGCATTCCTTCAGTGTTACTTTGAAGAGTTATACAGGATTATGTACTCAGATTGGGCTTGAACTCAGAAGTAAGGCTGCTATTATTGAATCAAGGAGAATGGATTAGGCCAGCCTTTTAATGCTCTCCTTACTGAAACAGTGAACATTAGAAAATGTGTTGATCATTCATTGGAATGGAGTTAGGGTACTTAACACCAGAATCCTGTACTACCATACAGTGATACCACAATTGATGTGTGACCTAGCTCCATAAAGCAACTTTCGCCTTTACTGTGCACAATTGCCAGGTACCAACCATCATGAACAGGAAAAGTGCCCCTTGACATTCAATGGCATTATCATTTCTGATTCCCTCCCTTATCAATTTCTTGGGAGTTATTCTTGACCAGAAATGGAACTTAACTAGCCACACAAATACTGTGGTTACAAGAGCAGGTCAAAAGGTCAGTAATGAGTAAGTAACTTGTCTTATGTTTTCTCAAAGCCTGTCCACTGTCTACAAGGCACAAGTCAGGAGTGTGATGGAATACTCTCCACTTATCTGGATAGGTGCAACTCCACCACCACTCAGCAGCTTGTCCAAGACAAAGCAGCCTGTTTGTTTGACACCCCATCTACCATCCCCCATATTCACTCTATTCACCACCGACACTAGGTAACAACAACATGTACTTATATATAGTAAATTCCTGACACTTTTTTGACAAAATCTTCCAAAGGCATTACCTCTACCATTTAGAAGAGCAAGGCCAGCCAGTACATGGGAACACCACCATCAACAACTTCTCCTCCAAGCTGCACATTGTCCGAATTTGGAATTATATTGCTGTCAGTTCACTATCAGTCAGGGTCCTGGACCTCCTTTCCTAATATCTCTGTGGGTGTCCCTGCACCTCAAGAACTGCAGCAGGTTAAGAAGAGAACTCACCAATACCTTCTCCAGGGAAGTCAGTGATGGGCAGTATACAAGTTGATCTCACCAATAGTGCCCACATCCCATGAACGATTTTTTAAAAAGACAATCTCTGACACTAACAGAAATCCATCGATCCAGATTTGACAGCAATTGATAGTTATGTACAGCATTTAATAAAGTATCTTTTGGGAGTGTTGTAAAATCCAGTAGTCAAAAGCTGGGAAAGGAACTGAAACGGTACGGACTGAGCCTGGAATTGTGAGCCATTCTGGCTGATGAGAGGAGAACCTGTTAAGGCTTCCTTCCATCTAATAAATCTGGTGGTGAATGTTCTAAACAGTTTTCAGTCATCTCTCTTCAAGCCTCTATCCCTTGAGTTAAATAGAATAGCGAAGAGAACCATCCTACAGGGAATGACAAGACTGAAATTGAGTAATGGTTTTATTGGTAATTTGGCACGAATGGTGGAGGTGAGGTGCAGTGGAGCAGGTCAGAAGCAGGAGAAAAGGTGCGCTGAACAAAGTGTCTAGGATCCAAGGGCACAGCCTCAGAGCAAAGGGATGACCCTTTCGAACTGAGATGAGAAGGAATTTCTTCCACCCAGAGGGTAGTAAATCTGTGGAACTCATTGCGCAGAGGGCTGTGGAGGCCAAGTCACTGAGTGTATTTAAAATAGAGATTGATAGGTTCTTGATTGGTAAAGGGATTAAGGGTTATGGGGAGAGGGCAGGAGATGTGTTTGAGAAACATATCAGCCAGAGCAGACTCTTTGTGTCAAATAGCCTAATTCTGTTCCTGTGGCTTGTGATCTATGGGCCAAAGGCTAACCATTTGGAACTTGACTGAGCAGTTCTAAGTGAAATGGAGTTGGACAGGAGGAAATAAGGTTGAGACGGGAAAGGAGATTTCAAATTAATAATTAGCTCAGCTTTATCTGTCTTTTGTGCAAGAATGTTCATTAAGTTCTATCATCATAGACATTCCATTAACCTGTCCTCCCAGTACTCTATTTCAGAGCATTTATCAGTAAGTTTATCATGAAGCATAACTGCAATTGAACAGCCTTTACTTTGACTTTACCAATAGGCTAAAGAGGTATTGGTAGGCAGATACTTTTCAGTTCTAGGATTTCAATAATAAAAGGATTCAGATTTGAATTCCAGTTTCTACAAAAGTTCTATGTTGGGAATTTAAAACTCATAAACAGTATTTCTCCTGGGAGCGCTCACCATTTTTTTTGGCAACCAGCTTTATCCTTAGCCAAAACAGGAATTGCTGGAGAAACTCAACAAGTCTAGCAGCATCTGGGGAGAGAAAGCAGAGTTAATGTTTTGAATCCATCTTCAGAAGGCTGTCTCTCCCCAGATGCTGCCAGAGCTACTGAGTTTCTTCAGCAATTTCTGTTTTTGTTTCCAATTTCCAATATCCATAGTCCTTTGTTTTGTTATTTCTATCCTTAGATTTGCTTATCCCTACTCAACACAAATTTGTAAGAACATTAAATCTCACTTTGTCATTTCCTACTTCTAGAATCCAAAGGCATAGTCAGATTGCAGCAGCTGTCAGAAATTCATCCTACCTCACCAGTATGCCTCCACTACCCATTGAGTGTCTGGATATAGATGGCGATTGGAGTAATCTTCCTATTATATTTGAAGACCGATATGTAGAATCTGTTTCTAAAGGTTGGTCTCATTTTCTGACTTACTTTTTAACCTCAGCCATTCTATTATTTGTGCTCTATGTAGAAAGATCATTTCTATTTAATAATGGAAGATTATAGCCTAGTGATGGGGGATATTCCCCAGAGTTCACACACCCTCTGATTCTCTCACAGACCGGTCAAGGCTCCACTTGGTTTGGCCAGCTTTATTCAAGCGTACATGCAGCGGACAGCAATCTGCCTGATTTAATTACAGGCAAAGACTTTATGTTTCATTAGCATTGGTTACATTACCAACCAGTCTGCTTTGGCAGCCATCCAATTGAGACTCTGCAAATACTCTTCTTGCACTAAATGCATGATTGCTGGCCAATCCCATCAGGTTCATTTTGATTAGAGTGTTCTGATTAGTTGCAGCCATGCCATGTATGTGTTAGGAAATTACTGATATCACTTCTTATTCCATGTAAGGTACAAGCTACATTCTTGCAGTATCTCCTAACCCCCTTACCAGCCAGAAAGCGATATAACAACCAGTTCTTAGTCAGTTCTACCAGCTTGTTTATGAACTGTTTCTAAAACTTGCTGTGTTTTCCCCTTTCACCTAACAATTGACATTGTCACACTGCATGTTTTTTGTGTGTTGACATTCGAATTGATTGAAATTAAAGTCCCAGTATTGGTGTAAGGAGATCCTGATTCAGATTTGATTAAAAGGAACGAGACCCTGTTGAAGAACCTGACCGTGGTTGCAGTTCTTGCCACTGTAGTTTTTTGAACACACCCTGGTGAGGACTTAACCTGAGTAGCCTGATTGAGGATCTCCTCAGTTTGATTGCTAACTGAATTAGTCGGTGATGAGACGTAGAGAACACGCACATCATCTGACTGTTCCCTAGTCATTAGTATAACTGATGTAGAAGAAGATGGACAATACAGCACTGGAATATGCCCTTTGACCCACCAAGCGTATGCTGACAAATAATGTCTTTCTAAACTAAAAACATTTTATATCTACATGAGATAACAAGGTGTAGAGCTGGATGAACACAGCAGGCTAGGCAGCATCAGAGGTGCAGGAAGGCTGATGTTTCGGGCCTAGACCCTTCTTCTCCCTCGTCCCTGTGTATTCATGTATCAGCCAAGATGCCTGTTAAACATTGCTAACGTACCACCACCTCTGGCAGTGCATTCCAGTCACTTATCACCCTCTCTGTGCAAAACCTTACCTCTCACATCTCCTTTAAACTTTCTGCACTTTACCTTTAACCTAAGTCTCCTAGTAATTGGCATTTCTACCTTGGGGAGAAAAAACTTCAACGATCCAATCCATCTGTAATTTTGTCTCATAATATTGTAAACTTCTGTAAGGTTGCCACTCAATCTCTAATGTTCAGGTGAAAACAAACCAAGTTTGCCCACTCTCTCCTCATAGCTAATACCCTCCAAACTAGGCAACGTCTGGTAAACCATTTCTTCACTCTCTCCAAAGCCTTTACACCCTTCTTATAGTCTGGTGACCAGAACTGCGCATAATATTCTTGTACACAACTTGTACACAACTGCAACATGACTTGCCAATTTTTATACTCTATGCCCTGACCAATGAAGGCAAGCATGCCATATGCCTTTTTGACCATCTTATCTACTTATGTTGCCATTTTTAGGGAACTATGGATCTATGCACCAGAGTCCATCTGTTTGCTAATGCTTCAAACAGCTCTGGCATTTGCTGTATACTTCCATCCTATATTCGACCTTCCAAAATGCATCATCTCATATTTGTCCGGATCAAACTTCATCTGTCATTACTCCACTTAAGTCTCTAGCCAATCTATGTCCTGCTGTATCCTCTGACAATCCTCCTCACTATCTGCAGTTCTCCCAATCTTTGTGTCATCGCAAACATACCAATCAGATCATCTACACTCTACCAAACCAATATATATATAACATACATATATTACAAACAACAATGGTCCGAGCACTGATCCCTACAGAACACCACAGGTCACAAGTCCCTAGTCAGACAAATACACTTCTACCGCTACTCTGTCTTCTATGACTAAGCCAATTCTGTCTCCATCCTACCAACTCACTGTGGATCCTAGTATGACCTCACCTATTGTATCAGCCTGCCATGAGGGACCTTGTCAAAGGTCTTGCTAAGATATATTCCCTGTCCTGCCCTCATCAATCAACCTTGTTGTTCCTCAAAAAAACCCAATCAAGTTTGTGAGACACAACATTCCCTGCACAAAGCCATGCCTCCTTATCACTAGTAAGTCCATATTTTTCCAAATGAGTCAATTCTTCCCCTAAGAAACTTTTCTAATAATTTCCGTACTGTTGATGTAAGGCTCACTGACCTGTAGGTCTGCACATTATCCCCATTGCTGTTATCCTTCTTAAACAAAAGAACAACACTGGCTATTCTCCAGTCCTCTGGGACTTCTCAGATTTTGTACAAGGCCCCAGCAATTTCCCCTCCTGCCTCCCTCAACATTTTGCGACAGATTTCACTGGGCCCTGGAGACTTGTCTACCTTAATGCTTTTGAAAATATCTAGCTCATCCTCCTTTTTCATATTGACAGTCACAAGAATATCAGCATGCCCCTCTCTAGCCTCACCATCCATCTATCCTTCTCCTTTGTGAATACAGATGCAAACAAATACCATGAAAAACCTCACCCACTTCCTCCGCCTCCACACATAAGTTCCCTCCTCTGTCCTTCAGTGTACCTACCCTTTCCTAGCCAACCTCTTACTACTTGTATGCAATTAAAACACCTTGGGATTTTCCTTAATCCTGTTTTCCAAGGACATCTTATGGCCCCTTTCAGGTCTCCTAACTCCTTATTTAAGCTCTTTACTGCTTTCTTTATATTCTTTGAGGGCTCTGTCTTCAGTTTCTTAAGCCTTATGTATGCCTTGTTTTCTTTTTGTCTAAGCTCACAATGTCTCTTGTCATCTATGAATCGTGGTATTCTTATTTTTCACTTTCACATGCTGGTTCTGCACTCCAGTTGACTGCCCTTTAAAAAGATTCTGACATGGCAGATGTGGATTTACTCTCAAACAGCCATCGCCAATCTGCATCCCCAAGTTCCTGCCTTGTATAGTCACAGTTAGCCTTCCCCTAGTTCAGTATATTCACCCCAGGACTATTTTTATCCTTATTCATAAGTAACTTAAAACTTACAGAATTATGCTCACTGTTCCCAAAATGTTCCCCATCTGAAACTTTGATTACCTGGCTAGGCTCATTCCCCAAAACCAGGACTTGTATGGCCCCTTCCTTACTTTGACTCTACACATATTGTTTCAAGAAAACTTCCTGGATGCACCTAACAAATTCCGCCCCATCCAAGTCCTGGCACTAAGGAAGTCCCATTCAATATCGGGGAGGTTAAATTCACCCACCTCAACAACCCTGTTGTTTTGACATTTTTCTATAATCTATCCTCAAATCTATTTCTCTATCTCCTGCTGGGTGTTGGGAGGCCTGTAGTACAATACCATCAATATGATTACACCCTTCCGGTTCCTGAGCTGTACCCATATGAATGAGCACACCAATGTGTCCTCTCTCAGTACAGCTGTGATATTCTGTCTAGTCAGTAACACAACTCACCCACTTCTTTTACTATCCCTCTCTATCTTGGCAGAAACATCCAAATCCCAGAACGTTAAGCTGCTGGTCTTGTCCCTCTCTCAGATAAGCTTCTGTAGAGGCTACAACATCAGCTTTATGCATTAATCCAAGCTGTAAGTTTATCTGCCTTACCTGTCAAACTCCTCCTTCAGACTGCCTGTCCTGCTGTGTTCAGTAACCTCCCTCTCTCTGTATTTCCTCTTAGCCTTAACTGGCCTTAGTCTGTAACTCCTCCTTGGTCAGTTCACTTGCTTACCTACTGCTCTGTGTCCCACCACCTCACCACTAGCCCCCCACGCCCGTCCCGTCACACTAGTTTGAATCCTCTTGAGTGACTTTGGCGAATCTCCCCAAATATCTTTGGTTTTAATGGATTAACAGCATTGTTTAATAGTGAGCAGAGGAATTTGAAACAAATACGGTAAATATTCATTCACTAAAATGGCCAGCAGCAATTTATATCCTGTGAAATCTATTCATTGTTGCTCATAACCAAAAATCTCTGGTACTGAAATGTTCCACCCCGAGTCGAGTGAAGCGTATTGGAGTTTGAATGCCATCTTGACTACTTTTAGAACCAAAATGTTATGGCCACTGTTACTCAGTCTTAACTTTAGTTATTCTTCCTTGATTCAATTTTGAATCACAGGCTCAATTCACAAACTACGACTTGGTTGAGGCATACACCAGTGCAGGTCAGGAACACCTAATCATGTCCCAATACTGCCTCCTACAGGATGTTGACATTCTGATACAGTACACCTCAGCCTCATTAATCCCTCCAAATTGATCTGGCAACGTATCAGGAAAGCTTGTATCAGAGATAAAAGGTACTGCAGATGCTGGAGAATCCGAGATAACAAGCGTGGGGCTGGATGAACACAACAGGTCAAGCAGCATCATAGGAGCAGGAAAACTTGACGTTTCGGGCCTAAACCCTTCATCAGAAATGGGGGAGGGGAAGAGGGTTCTGAAATAAATAGGGAGAGAGGGGGAGGCGGATAGAGGAGAGGATAGGTGGAGAGGAGGCAGACAAGTCGAAGAGGTGGGGATGGAGCCAGTAAAGGTGAGTGTAGGTAGGGGGGTAGGGAGGAGATAGGTCAGTCCAAGGAGGACGGACAGGTCAAGGGGGCGGGATGATGTTAGTAGAT